>JAINTL010000103.1:0-110053 GCA_019916065.1 Vitellaria paradoxa | reverse complement strand
CATAAGATGTTATCTCCAATACTCCTCCCATGTACAAACGCAGCTTGAGCTTCATTATAAGATCCGGAAGGATCTTTTAATCGACCAGCAAGTAGCTTCGTTATACACTTATAAATGGTGTTGCAACATGAAATGGGCCGAAAATCCTTTAAATGAGAGGCATTAGGAGTCTTAGGAATCAAGGCAATGATAGTAGCATTAGACTCTTTCAAAAGAACCGAGGAAGCAAAAAATTCCTTAACCGCATGCACCACATCCTCTCCCACAATACTCCATGCCCTATGAAAAAAGAAGGCATTATAACCATCAGGTCCAGGTGCCTTATTTGGATGTAAGCTAAACATTGCCTTTTTAATATCCTCAGCCGAGAAATCATTTGCCAAGCTAGCAATCTGAGCATCACTTAGAGAAGAAGAAATAAACTCTTCCAATTCATTTCCCCTATCATAAGGAACAGGAGAACCCGAGCCCAGCAACCCCTTATAATAATTCACAATCTCTTCAGCAATAAGCTCTTTCTCCTTTATAACCGAGCCATCTTCCTTTTGAATCCGCAAAATCTTATTTGTGTTCAGCCGATTCTTAGTGGAATAAAAGAAAAAGGCTGAGTTACTATCCCCTTCCTTCAACCATTGAACCCTACTCTTTTGTTTAATGGAACTCTCCTCATTCTTGATAACTTGCAATAGCCGAGCAAGGCAATGCCTCTCTTGTTCCAATAAATCAGCATGTACACCACCAGAAGCGATTTGGGACTGAATCAACTTTAATTCAGCTCTCAAATCCACCTCCAAGGCATTAGAGTTTTTAGACTTCTTAAAAGCAAGAGTCCGCAAAGCTTCTTTCAACAACTTAAGCTTTTTGTAAACCCTATACATTGCATAGCCATCCACTTGTGTCTTCCACACCTCCTCCACCAAGGGAAAAAACTCCTCAAACTAACCCAATGATTAAAGAATTTAAAGGGTCTACGTACCTTTGGAAGCTGAACCCCAACATCCACCAACACTGGAGAATGATCTGAAATTCCAAAAGGAAGAAATTCCACCCAAGAACCATCATATATAGACATCCACGAAGCATTAACAAGAGCTCTATCCAACTTACACAAGATGTGACCATGGACTCGGGCATTATGCCAAGTGTAGAGAGAACCACTAAATCACAAATCTTCAAGTCCAGCATTACAAACTGCCTCATCAAAATCAGACATATGAGAAGGCCAATCCGAACTACCACCCTTGTTCATATCGAAACCTAACTGCATTAAAATCCCCAAGGAGAAGCCACGGCATAGAATGAAACAATGAAGCCTTAAGTTGTAAATCCCTCCATAATCTACGTCGTTGCATGTAGTCATTTGAGCCATAAACAAAGGAGACTGAAAAGTAACATCACCTCCCACATGGGATAAAGAAGCATGAACAATCTGGTCACTAATCAAGTACATGAATATCAACCACTCGCGGATTCCACAACACCCAAATTCTTCCCGAGGTGTCCCAATCATAATTAACAAAATATTTCCAACCTCTCAACAAGTTAACACCAATCTGATCTTTATTTGTTTGACGAACCTTAGATTCCACCAAAGCTAAACAAGCAAGTTTATGTTCATACACAAAAGATCGTACCTCATGCTGTTTTAAGGGATCATTTAATCTCCTAATATTCCATGAAGCAATCTTGATCATAAAAACTAAGAAGAATTCTTTTGCCCGGGGTTACCCACACCCCCATTTTTCCTCTTGTCTCCCTTCTTAAATTGATTCTTTTGCCTCTGATCAAGTTCATCAACCATGTGAAGTCTTTCAAATAAAGGATTACTAATAGGCACGGTATTACATTCCGAGCTTGGAGTTGGATTTCCATCCCCCCCGTACCCTTCATCACCTGAAGCGGAGAGATAGTAATAGGATTAACTAAATCAGCACCCACCTTTTCTGCTCTAACCGACACCAAAGCGCCAAATTATAGCTGTTTGTAATTTAGATTCGTAGATCGCGTAAAAATACATAAAATAAAGACAAATATGATCGTAACCGGACACACAAGCGCCAAGTTTTGGCCATTTTTAATTTACATGCGCGGATCACGTAAAAATACAAAAAATTAAAAAAAAATTACTCTAACCAGACGCCCGAACGCCAAGTACTAGCTGTTTTTAATTTCGATTCATAGATCGCGTAAAAATACAAAAAATGAAGACAAATGTCATTGAAATTGGACACTCGAGCACCAAATTTTGGACGTTTTTAATTTAAATGCGCAGATCACGTAAAAATACAAGAAATAAAAGAAAATGTTACTCTAACCAGACGCCCGAGCACCAAGTTCTAGCCATTTTTAATTTTGATTTGTATATCGCGTAAAAATACAAAAAAATAAAGGCACATATCATTGTAATCGGACACTCGAGCTCCAAGTTTTGGCACTTTTTAATTTAAATGTTCAGATCACGTATAAATACAAAAAATGAACAAAATATTACTCTAACTAGACACCCGAGTGCCAAGATATAGCTATTTTTTATTTGGATTCGTAGATCGCGTAAAAATCCAAAAAATGAGGACAAATATCTTTGTAATCAGTACCCCGAGTACCAAGTTTTGACTGTTTTAAATTTAAATGCGCAGATCACGTAAAAATACAAAAAATGAACAAAAATATTACTCTAACCAGACACCCGAGCGTTAAGTTATAGCCGTTTTTAATTTGGATTCGTAGATCACGTAAAAATATAATAAATGACGACAAATATCATTGTAAACGGACACCTGGCAATCAAGTTTTGGCTGCTTTTTAATTTAGATGCACAGATCACATAAAAATACAAAAAATGAACAAAAATATTGTACTAACCAGACATCGGAGCGCCAAGTTATAGCTGTTTGTAATTCAGATTCGTAGTTCGTGTAAAAATACATAAAATAAAGACAAATATCGTTGTAATCGTTCACACGAGCGCCAGGTTTTGGCCGTTTTAAATTTACATGTGCGGATCGCGTAAAAATACAAAAGATGAACAAAAATATTACTCTAACCCGATACCCGAGCGCCAAGTTATAGCTATTTTAATTTTGATTCGTAGATCGCAGAAAAATATGAGAAATAAAGACAAATGTCATTGTAATCGGACGCCGGAGCGCCAAGTTTGGGTCGTTTTTAATTTAAATGCGCAGATCACGTAAAAATACAAAAAATGAAGAAAAAAAATTACTCTAGCCAGACGTCCGAGCACCAAGTTCTAGCCATTTTTAATTTCGATTCGTAGATCGTGTAAAAAAACAAAAAATGAAGACAAATGTCATCGAAATTAGACACTCGAGCACCGAATTTTGGACGTTTTTAATTTAAATGCGCAGATCACATAAAAATACAAAATAATAAAGAAAAATATTACTCTAACTAGACACCCGAGTGCCAAGTTATAGCCGTTTTTAATTTCGATTCGTATATCGTGTAAAAATACAAGAAAATAAAGACAAATATAATTGTAATCGGACACTCGAGCGCCAAGTTTAGGCCGTTTTAAATTTAAATGTGCAGTTCACATAAAAATACAAAAAATGAACAAAAATATTGCTCTAACCAGACACCCAAGTGCCAAGTTATTGCTGTTTTTAATTTTGATTAGTAGATCGCGCAGAAATACAGAAAATAAAGACAAATATCATTGTAATCGGACACTCGAGCACCAAGATTTGGCCGTTTATAATTTAAATGCGTAGATCACGTAAAAATACAAAAAGTGAACAAAAATATTACTCTAACAAGACACACGAGCGCCAAGTTATAGCCGTTTTTAATTTGGATTCGTAGATTGCATAGAAATACAAAAAAGAAGACAAATATCATTGTAATCGGACACCCGAGCGCTATGTTTTGGCCGTTTTTAATTTAAATGCGCAGTCACGTTAAAAGAGAAAAAATGAACAAAAATTATGCTCTAACCAGACACCCGAACACCAACTTAAATCCGTTTTTAATTTGGATTCGTAGATCGCGTAAAAATACAATAAATGACGACAAATATCATTGCAATCGGACACCCGGCCACCAAGTTTTGGCCGTTTTTAATTTAGATGCGCAGATCACGTAAAAATACAAAAAACGAAGAAAAATATTACTCTAACTAGACACCAGAGCGCCAAGTTATAGCTGTTTGTAATTTAGATTCGTAGATCGCGTAAAAATACAAAAAATAAAGATAAATATCATTGTAATCAGACACATGAGCACCAGGTTTTGGCTTTTTAATTTACATGCGCGGATCATGTAAAAAAACAAAAGCTGAACAAAAATATTACTCTAACCAGATACCCGAGTGACAAGTTATAGTCGTTTTTAATTTTGATTCGTAGATTGCGTAAAAATACAAAAAATAAAGTCAAATATCATTGCAATCGGACACCGGAGCGCCAAGTTTTGGTCGTTTTTAATTTAAATGAGCAGATCACGTAAAAATACAAAAAGTTAAAAAAAATATTACTCTAACCAGACGCCCGAGTGCCAAGTTCTAGCCGTTTTTAATTTTGATTCGTAGATCACGTAAAAATACAAAAAATGAAGGCAAATGTCATTGAAATTGGACACTCGAGCACCAAATTTTGGACGTTTTTAATTTTAATGCGCAGATCACGTAAAAATACAAGAAATGAAAAAAATGTTACTCTAACCAGACGCCCGAGCGCCAAGTTCTAGCCGTTTTTAATTTTGATTCGTAGATCGCGTAAAACTACAAAAAATGAAGACAAATGTCATTGAAATTGGACACTCGAGCACCAAATTTTGGATTTTTTTTTTTTTTTGGTAATTAGCTATAGAATTTGGATTAATGGGAGTAAAATTTACATTTTCTTGGAGGCATACCCCCGTATTACATCAAAATACATCACATGATTCCCCAACTATTACAGAAATCTATATTTACATTAGAAGTTTTAATGGAAGGAATAGTAGAACATCTAATCTTTACTTCGTGTGCAATACCATCTACAATACAAGAAGCCGTGGATGATGAACCATTGAAAATTCTTGTGTTTCTTTCACGCCATATGTGGAATACCATGGCTGCCCAAGCAATCTTGCAAACTCTCTTATGAAGCTCTTTGCCACTAAATTTCCCAAGTGCCCATGAGACTTCTTGCTTCCACGGTTGAACATCTTTGGAAAGTAAACTTTTTTGCAATATACCTCTTCTTACTTCAGCCGAGAATGTGCATGAGAAGAATAAGTGCTCCAAGCTTTCATTGCATTGTCCGCAGAGAACACAGAGGGGGTCAACATTCATTCCCCAAGCCATAATTTTATCCTTTGTGCTAGGCCTTTCTCTAATGGCTAGCCAAAGGATGAAACTATGACGTGGAATATGAGTGGGAAACCATAGTAGTGAATGCCATTGTATCTTTCTTCCTTTCTCTCTAATGGCTTCCCAAGTAGCTTTGGCATTATATTTCCTTGATCTTGAAACTTCCCAAATAAATCTATCATCATTGGCTTGATTCGGCTGGTAATTAGGAGGATTCCCAAGTATTATCTCTCTAAGCTCCCAAGTGCTAGGAAAAGGCCAATTCCATTGGTTGTTTCGAATTATACTTGAGACTTTAGCATTTATTGGCAAGGTAGCATCATAAGCTAATCTTCTTCCATACTTGGGAATTAATGGACCTTGAGGGTGCCAATTAGAGTACCACAATGAAATGGAGTCACCTCTTCCAACTTTGAACTTTGCTATTCGACTTGCTTCCTCTCGTAGTTTCAATAGCTTCCTCCAATTCCATGAACAATCCGAAGGAACTTTAACTTCCCAAAAACACCTCTTCCATAGTAGGTTTACTTTGCACCAAGAAGCCCAAAGGGATTGGTTGTTGGAGCATAAGGTCCATATGTGCCTTAACATAGTTGCCTTATTCCATTCATGTATTCTCCTAATTCCAAGGCCCCCTTCCTTTTTTGGTAGACAAACCTCAGTCCATGCCACTTTGCTTCCCCATTTCTTCATTTCACAACCTGACCATAGAAATCTCCTCAAGACTTGCTCAATGGAGTTGCAAACCTTTTTTGGAAAGATGAAATGGAAGCTCCAATATAATTGAATGCTAAATAGGATAGATTTAATAAGAATTAATCTACCCGCATAAGATAAGCATTTAGAAGACCAGCTTGTGACTCTTGAGTAATTCTTTCAATTAGCACCTTGCAATCACCTTCCTTTAGCTTGGTAGAGATGAGGGGTACACCCAAGTACTTAACCGGTAAAGCTCCAATTTGGAATCCAAGTATTGATGAAAGTTGCTGCCTCTCCAATTGAGTTACTCCTGAGAAATAAATCTTGCTCTTCCACTCATTTGGTTTAAGACCTGAGCACTTGTAGAACTCCTTTAGCACTTCATGAATTAGCTTGAAAGTGGTCACATTTGGAGAGCACAAAATAAACAAGTCATCAGCAAAGCTTACATGAGTAATGGCTGGATTATAACATCTTGGGTGGCCCGGCAGGGTTAGCTCAGTGGAGCAGGGTTGAGCACGGGATGTGTGGTTGGGGCGCACGTCACGGGTTCGATACCCTTCCTGGGCGCTCTCGATTTAACCGGGTGGTGTGGATACCGGGCGTTTGCACCACCCCTGGGGGTACGCGAGTACCGCTGGTCTTCACCCCCCTATAACATCTTGGGTGATAAGTGAAATGGCCTTCCTCCACCTTCTTCATGAACATACGGGAAAAGAATTCCATTGCTAATAGGAACAAGTAGGGAGATAGAGGATCACCTTGCCTTAATCCTTTTGCACCTACAAAGTATCCTTCGAGTGCTCCATTGATGGAAATTGAGAAGTGGGGAGAAGTAACACAAACTTTGATCCATTGCCGAAACCTATCTGGAAGTTGTAGAGCTTGCAAGATGTCCAGTAACAAGTCCCATGAGACTGAGTCAAAAGCCTTCATTAAGTCTATTTTCAGTGCACACCTTGGAGACAAATTACTTCGGTGGTAGTTCCTCACTAACTCATGCATTAATAGGATTTGATCCGAAATTGTTCTACCCTTGACAAATGCTACTTGTGAAGTGCTTATAACATAAGGCAGGAGGTTTTTGAGCCTATTAGCTATTATCTTTGAGATACACTTGTAGATAATGGAGCAACAAGAAATAGGCCTATAATCTGTCACCATGCTAGGATTAGGAACCTTAGGCACAAGAGCTATGATGGTTGAGTTAACTGATTTGGGAAGCTTCCAAGTGTTGAAGAAGTGCTTAATTGCTGCCAAAAGAAATCCTCGCCTATAATTTCCCAAGCTTTCTTAAAGAAGTGAGCAGTATATCCATCTGGGCCCGGAGCTTTGTGATCATGCAAGGAAAACAAAGTTTCTTTTATCTCCCTCTCGGTTACCTCCATGTCAAGAGCTTCCATCAAATCTCTAGGTACTGAAGTTTGCATTATTTCATTAACAAGTTGACTTGAATCTTGAGAATAACTGAAAGGAGTACCAAGGAGTTGCTCATAATGGCTTACAAAAAGTGCTTTGCCTCATAGTCTTCCAATCTTCTTCCACTGTTGTCCACCACTGTAAGTATTTTGTTTCTTGAACAATGAGAGACTTTCCTATGGAAATAGGAGGTATTTTGATCACCTAGCTTTATGGTATTATCCCTAGCTTTTTGCTTGAAGAAAGCCTCTTCAGCTAGTACAAGCCGAGTGTAAGCCTCCATGGCTTCCTTTTCCTTCTCAATTAACTCCACGGATGCATTACTTTGCAGCATTTGTTGAATTGCTTCTAGTTCCATTCTAGCAGCCACTGCCCTTTTTGTGATCTCCCCATAAGCATCCTTATTAAAAGCTTTAAGTCTTAACTTTAGAGCTTTTAGCTTGGACATGAACTTGGAAAGTGGCATTCCTGTCATTGGCTTGGCCCATTCATCCTTGACTATGGCTAGAAAATCTTTATGCTTAGTCCAAAAATTGAAGAATTTAAAAGGCTTCAATCCTCCTCTCATACCAGCCCTTATATTAATTGTGATTGGACAATGATCAGATAAACTAGCTGTGGGAAAGTATGCTTCCGAATGTGGGAAATTCTCCAGCCACTTCTCATTAACATAGCTCTGTCTAACTTGCATTGAATACCATGGACTCCTCCTTGCTTATTGCTCCATGTGAAGAAGCTACCAGAAAATCTCAAATCAGTGACTTCAATATTATCAAGGCATTCATTGAATTGAAGAATAGATTGATTATCCATCCCATGGCCCCCCAATTTCTCTTTCTCATTTCGGATGGCATTAAAGTCCCCAAGTATTATCCACGGCTTTCCTCTGTCAAATGCAGCCCTACTGGTTTGCAGTTCCTTCCAAAGTAGCTCCCTTTCTTTCCTATCATTAGCAGCATATACAAAAGTAGCATAGAAATCTATAGACTGTTGAAGGTTCTGTACATGACAAAAGATAGCTTGACTTGAACTGGAGATCACAATAATGTTAACTGAACTATTATCCCAAAGCAAAAGAATTCTAGCAGCAACATTATCTGTATAATTCCCAAAATGGCTAAATGAAGAGCTGATGAATTTACTAACATTATCAATATTATGAGCTCTAACTTTTGTTTCCAAAAGACCAATTAAATTGAGAGAAGAGTCTTTGAAATATTTTCTAACTTCCAGCTGTTTGACAGCTTGGTTAAGACCCCTTACATTCGAAGCTGAAAAATTCATTTAAAATGAGGAGAGAGCTGAGAGGCCTTGGCCGAATTAGCCTTGTCTATTTTAGCTTCTCTAGCTTGGGCAAAAAGCTTTTTACCTAATTTCTTCCTCTGGCTTCTGGACATTTGGAAATCCGGGCTTGGAGAGCTAGAGGAGTGAGTTCCAGGAATTTTAGTATATTCACCTTCTTTGACAATGTCTTTATTGCATTCCATCTCTACTAGCCTGATTTCAGCAGACACAGCCACTTCAGGTTGGTGTGGAGCTTGAATTGCAATGGGGAGATAGTTAAAGGGGTCTCAACTTTTGATTCCTCATAGCATTCAAGTTCCAGCCTTTGATCCTCCATTTCCTTGGTATCTTCATACTCAGCAAGACATTGAAATTTGTTCATCATTGCATTCGGCTTATTTACATGGCAATCAAATTTGGATGATGTTGTCTTCCTTTGTATTGACCCTCAAGTGATCCTTGGCATGCAGCAAATCCACTTCCTCATTACTATGTTTTGCCTCCTCATTAGCAGATTGCTTAGAATTTCCCTCTTGGGCTTTCGTGACTTGCCATACTTGTTTCACCTCCTTTGGGCATTGGAAGGTAGTATGCCCGAATTGTTTGCAATTCCCACATGTGGCTGGAATCCATTCATACTCAATTGGTTGTTGGATTATGGAACCATCAAAATCAGTTATCTCAATGGATTGTGGGAAATTGGAGTGTTTATCTACTTCAACACAAATCTTGCATAGGCTAACCTTTGTCTCATTGCTGTCATCTGATCCGTGAAGAGTGGAGTACCAATTTGGCTAGTTATCTTACTAAGAGTCTGAGGAGACCAAAGATGAAGCATCGGATGTGGCAATCTAGTCCAAATAGGAATCTTATCATAGCATTCTTTATCATAAGATTGAGAGGGAGACCATGGCTTCAATATTAAAGGTTTATCATAGTAACTCCAAGGACCCATATCCATAACTTGTTGCATAGTTGTCTCATCTTGAAAGTTGAAAATAAAAATTCCAGATTTGAGGACAAAGAGTTCAATGACTCAAAAGCTTTCCATCTTCTTTCAACAAATTGTTTCATAAGCTTGAAGGGGGGCTTGGCTCCAATTACATAACCAACAGCTGCATTTTTCCACCTTATTATTTCATCCGAGACCTCCTCTGGTGTAATAGATATCTTCGGCTTGCTTGACTTATGAGAGCTTGGAATGAAGTGTAGGGTAGTTCCATTGGTTTTGACCCGATTGGACTTAAAAAGTTTTGCCCAAGGAGTTTGGTTGCTGGTTAGATTATGACTAGGTTCTGATTGTGTTTGGGAACCAAAGGGTAGGGAGTTTAGTTTGGTTGGGGTAATGAGAGGTGGAAAGTCATGGTTTTGTTGGTCAACAAAGGTAGGCGGCAATGTATGGCTTTTTTCAAATTGCTGAGGCGGGATGGCAAGGTAATTATCCAGAGGTTTAGGGCTTGGTTCAATGGTTTTAGTTTTAGTCAAAGCTGGTATCAAATCCCCATGTGGGTTAGGTGAAAAGGTCTCCTTTTTGTCCGGGGGGGGTATGGACCGGGTAAAGGGAGTTTGAGATTTGTGGTGAAAGATCAGGTGGGTTACGGTGGTCTTCCATCAATGGAGACTCGGCTTGGGAGGTAACTACACCAGTTTGAGAGTTTCTCAAAAAGGAGAATGAGGACTGACCTTTGCAAGTGCTCACGGCTGCATTATCTTTTTTTCTTCCTTCTTCTATCTTCTTCAGCTTTAATGGGGGAAAGTATGCTTGTATTGCTCCCGGAGTAACAACTCCTGGATTAGCAATGGGAGAGCTTGCATTGATGGCAATGTCATCCACGGCTTGGAACTTTACAATCTCTACTCTTAGTTCTTCAATAGTCTTGGACTGATTCTTTCTCGGTG
Organism: Vitellaria paradoxa; assembly: GCA_019916065.1. Taxonomy (NCBI): domain Eukaryota; kingdom Viridiplantae; phylum Streptophyta; class Magnoliopsida; order Ericales; family Sapotaceae; genus Vitellaria; species Vitellaria paradoxa. The sequence continues at coordinate 99,441 of JAINTL010000103.1, read as the reverse complement.
AAGGTGGTAGGGACCGAGGCATCAAATGAGATACATCCTTTCCTTTGAGATTAACCAAGATTTTAGGGGGAATAGAAGAAGATGAGGCTCTCTTAAGTCCCTCATCCTCTGCTATACCACCTTTGCATTGATCTGTAGCTTCAAAACCAAATGAGACATTAGTATTTGAGCTTGCAGAGTCTTCCTTCTTTCCTTCATCTCCATGAAAACTTGAACCCGCAGCAGCATTCCCGTCTTTTCCTTTGTTGCTTGGACTCAAAATGGAGGAGGAAGGGATCAATTTCAGGAGAGCTTTAGATGTGGGAGAGGTAGGAGGTGAATCGGCCATGGTAGTTTAGAGAGAGAGAGTTTTAGAGAGAGAAGCTCTCATTTTTCCAATAGATTGTAAGGAGTTATTTTGGACGTTTTTAATTTAAATGCACAGATCACGTAAAAATACAAGAAAATGAAGAAAAATATTGCTCTAACCAGATGACGCGCCAAGTTCTAGCCGTTTTTAATTCGATCCGTAGATTGCGTAAAAATACAAAAAATGAAGACAAATGTCATCGAAATTGGACACTCAAGCACCAAATTTTGGGTTTTTAATTTAAATGCACAAATCACGTAAAAATACAAAACAATGAAGAAAAATATTACTCTAACTAGACACCCAAGTGCCAAGTTATAGCCGTTTTTAATTTTAATTCATTTGTCGCGTAAAAATACAAAAAATAAAGGCAAATATCATTGTAATCAGACACTCGAGCTCCAAGTTTTGACCGTTTTAAATTTAAATATGCAGATCACATAAAAATATAAAAAATGAACAAAATATTACTCTAACGAGACACCCAAGCGCTAAGATATAGCCATTTTTTATTTGGATTCGTAGATCGTGTAAAAATATAAAAAATGAGGACAAATATCTTTGTAATCAGTCTCCCAAGTACCAAGTTTTGGCTGTTTTAAATTTAAATTCGCAGATCACGTAAAAATACAAAAAATGAACAAAAATATTACTCTAACAGACACCCGAGCGCCAAGTTATAGCCGTTTTTAATTTGGATTCGTAGATCGCGTAAAAATATAATAAATGATGACAAATATATTGTAATCAGACACCCAGCCATCAAGTTTTGGCCGTTTTTAATTTAGATGCGCAGATCACATGAAAATACAAAAAATGAACAAAAATATTGTACTAACCAGATATCGGAGCGCCAAGTTATAGCTGTTTGTAATTTAGATTCATTGTTCGCGTAAAAATACATAAAATAAAGACAAATTGGTTATAATCGTACACACAGGCGCCAGGTTTTGGCTGTTTTAATTTACATGCGTAGATCACGTAAAAATACAAAAGATGAACAAAAATATAACTCTAACCCGACACTCGAGCGCCAAGTTATAGCTATTTTTAATTTTGATTCATAGATCGCGTAAAAATACGAAAAATAAAGACAAATATCATTGTAATCGGATACCAGAGTGGCAAGTTCTAGTCGTTTTCAATTTAAATGCGCAGATCACGTAAAAATACAAAAAATGAAGACAGATATCATTGAAATTGGACACTCGAGCAACAAATTTTGGACGTTTTTAATTTAAATGCACAGATCACGAAAAATATAAGAAATGAAAAAAAAATGTTACTCTAAGCAAACACCCGAGCAGCAAGTTCTAGCCATTTTTAATTTCAATTAGTAGATCGCGTAAAAATATAATAAATGAAGACAAATGTCATTGAAATTGGACACTCGAGCACCAAATTTTGGACGTTTTTAATTTAAATGCGCAGATCACGTAAAAATCCAAAACAATGAAGAAAAATATTACTCTAACCAGACGCACGAGTGCCAAGTTCTAGCCATTTTTAATTTCGATTTGTAGATCGCGTAAGAATACAAAAAATGAAGACAAATGTCATCGAAATTAGACACTCGAGCACCGAATTTTGGACGTTTTTAATTTAAATGCGCAGATCACGTAAAAATACAAATAATGAAGATAAATATCATTGAAATTGGACACTCGAGCAACAAATTTTGGACGTTTTTAATTTAAATGCGCAGATCACGAAAAAATCCAAAAAATGAAGAAAAATATTACACTAATCAGACGCCCGAGCACCAAGTTCTAGCCATTCTTAATTTTAATTCGTAGATCGCATAAAAATAAAAAAAATGAAGACAAATGTCATCGAAATTAGACACTCGAGCACCGAATTTTGGACATTTTTAATTTAAATGCGCAGATCACGTAAAAATACAAAAAATGAAGACAGATATCATTGAAATTGGACACTCGAGCAACAAATTTTGGACGTTTTTAATTTAAATGCGCAGATCACGAAAAGATACAAGAAATGAAAAAAAAATGTTACTCTAAGCAGAAGCCCGAGCGCCATGTTCTAGCCATTTTTATTTTCAATTCGTAGATCGCGTAAAAATACAATAAATGAAGACAAATGTCATTGAAATTGGACACTCGAGCACTAAATTTTGGACGTTTTTAATTTAAATGCGCAGATCACGTAAAAATCCAAAAAAATGAAAAAAAATATTACTTTAACCAGACGCCCAAGCGCCAAGTTCTAGCCATTTTTAATTTCGATTCGTAGATCACGTAAAAATACAAAAAATGAAGACAAATGTCATCGAAATTAGACACCCGAGCACCGAATTTTGGACTTTTTAATTTAAATGCGCAAATCACGTAAAAATACAAAATAATGAAGAAAAATTACTATAACTAGACACCCGAGTGCCAAGTTATAGCTGTTTTTAATTTCGATTCATATATCGCGTAAAAATACAAAAAAAAAGACAAATATCTTTATAATCGAACACTCGAGTACCAAGTTCTGGCCGTTTTTAATTTCCATGCCCAGATCACGTAAAAATACAAAAGATGAACAAAAATATAACTCTACTAGGCACCCGAGTGCCAAGTTGTAGCCGTTTATAATTTGGACTCATAGATCGCGTAAAAAATAAAAAATGAAGACAAATATCATTGTAATCAGACACCCGAGCACCAAGTTTTGGCCGTTTTAAATTTAAATGCACAGATCACGAACAATACAAAACATGAACAAAAATATTACTCTAACCAGACACCCGATTGCCAACTTGTAGCTGTTTTTTTATTTGGATTCGTGGATCGCGTAAAAATACGAAAAATGAAGCAAATATCATTGTAATCAGACCCCCGAGCACAAAGTTTTGGCTGTTTTAAATTTAAAATGTAGATCATGTAAAAAAGCAAGAAATGAACAAAAATTGTACTCCAACTAGACACCCGAGCGCTAGATTATTTCCTATTCTAATTTGTATTCGTAGATCGCGTAAAAGTACAAAAAATGAAGAAATATCATTGTAACCGGACACCTGAGCGCAAGATTTGGCCATTTTTAATTTAAATGCACAGATCACATTAAAATACAAAAAATGAACGAAAATATTGATTCTAATTTGTATTCGTAGATCGCGTAAAAGTACAAAAAATGAAGACAAATATCATTGTAACCAGACACCTGAGCACCAAGATTTGGCCGTTTTTAATTTAAATGCACAGATCACATTAAAATACAAAAAATGAACGAAATATTGCTCTAACCAGACACTCGAGCATTAAGTTATAGCCGTTTTAACTAGGATTCGTAGATTGCGTAAAAATATAAAAAATGAAGACAAATATCATTGTGATCGGACACCTGACCACCAAATTTTGGCCGTTACCCGCACGGGTTAGCTCAGTGGAGCAGGGGCCGGCTTGGAGAGTGGGCATTCCCATGTCTCGGGTTCGAATCCCTTCCTGGGCGCTCGGTCTTATGGTGGGCGTGTCTTGCGGGGTGGTGCGCTCGCTCGGAGGTTTTACTCGCGACGGTTCACCGGCGAGAGGTTTCCTTCATATCAAAGAAAAAAATTTTGGCCGTTTTTAATTTAGATGCACAGATCACGTAAAAATTTAAAAAATGAACAAAAATACTACTCTAACCAGATACACGAGCACCAAGTTATAGCCGTTTTCAATTTGGATTCCTAGATTGCGTAAAAATACAAAAAATGAAGACAAATATCATTGAAATCGGACAGCCGAGCGCCAGGTTTTGGCCATTTTTAATTTACATACGCGGATTATGTAAAAATACAAAATATGAACAAAAATATTACTCTAACCAGACCCGAGCGCCAAGTTATAGCCATTTTTAATTTGGATTCGTAGATCACTTCAAAATACAAAAAATAAAGACAAATATCATTATAATCAAACATCCGAGCGCCAAGTTTTTGGCCGTTTTTAATTTAAATGCGCGGACCATGTACAGATACAAAAAATGTAAAAATTGTACTCTAACCAGACACCCGAGTGCTAAGTTATTTCCTATTTAAATTTGGATTTGTAGATCACGTAAAATTACAAAAAAACAAATATCATTGTAATCAGACACCGACCACCAAGTTTTGGCCGTTCTTAATTGACATGCGCAGATCACGTTAAAAAACAAAAGATGAACAAAATATTGCTCTAACCAGACAGCAGAGTACCAAGTTATAGCCGTTTTTAATTAGTATTCGTAGATCGCCTAAAAATACAAAAAATTAAGACAAATACCATTGTAATCGGATACTCGACCACTAAGTTTTGGTCTTTTTTAATTTAGATGTGTAGATCACGTAAAAATACAAAAAATGACCTAAAATAGTACTCCAACTAGACACCCAAGTGCCAAGTTATAGTCATTTTTTATTTGAAATCGTATATCGCATAAAAATGCAAAAAATGAAGACAAATATCATTGTAATCGGACACTCGACCACCAAGTTTTGGCTGTTTTTAATTTACATGCGCAGATCACATTAAAATACAAAAATGAACAAAAATATTGCTCTAATTAGACACCCGAGCTCGAAGTCATAGCCGTTTTTAATTAACAAACATAATCGCATAAAAATACAAAAAATGAAGACAAATATCATTGTAATTGGATACCCGACCACCAAATTTTGGCCGTTTTAAATTTAAATGCGTAGATCAAGTAAAAATACAAAAAATGAACAAAAATATTTATCTAACCAGACACCCAAGAGCCAAATTATATGCGTTTTTAATTTGGATTTGTAGATCGCGTAAACATACAAAAAAGAAGACAAATATCATTGTAATCGGACACCCGAGTGCTGAGTTTTTTGCCATTTTCAATTTGCACAGACCAGAGAAAAAATGAACAAATATATTACTCTAACCAGACACCCGAGCACCAAGTTATACCCATTTTTAATTTGGATTCGTGGATTGCATAAAAATACAAAAAAAAGGCAAATATCATTGTAATCGGACACCCGAGCGCCAAATTTTGGCTATTTTTAATTTCGATACACAAAACACGTAAACATTTTTTTTTGAAAGGTAAAAGTAAATGTATTAATCAAAAATTAGAAGTTCATGTACAAATACATAGGGGCATACCCCTGGACAAATCAATCACCAATCACTCCTACAAATATGAGCATGAAAACCCCAAGTGAAAAAACAGCAAACAAAAATTCAGGAGCATATCCCAACTCTCAACATCAATGCACTCTCTGACATAGAATCATAAAATGTAGGAAGAGAAACACCAAAAAACTATTCAATAATAGATTGAGGAAGATTCCACTGGTGAAGGAAGGCAATTCTGATTCGTTTTTGGAAAACTCGAACAATCCATAAGCCGCAATCTTACCAAATCCTTGATAGAACTAAGGAGGGTCACCTCATCTTGGAACTGCTGTTCATGTTGTCTCCTATTCCTTTCCCGCCAATCACGTAAACCGAGGCACAAGTGTGAGCCTACCAATAAAAGAAAGTAAAGTGGAGCCTTTACAAACAGTAGAGACCCAAGTAATACCATCCCAATCACTAGGTGAATGTTGCAACCCTGAAATAGTCAATAAAGATTTCCATATTCGGCAAGTGAACGAACAATTGAAAACAAGTGATCATGATCTTCACGTAACGTTCCACAGAACAAACATCTCATAGTAGAAATCATGCCAAAAGATAGAAGCCTATCCTGGGTAGCAAGTTTCCTCCTAACCGCCAACCAAAGAATGAAAGCATGACTAGGAATGTGAAATTTAAACCATACTACCTTGAACCACCTCACGGGTGGAGTGGAAACTCTCAAAGAGTTCCAAACAGCCTTAGTGGAGAAAACTTTTGCTCTTTATCCCAAAGCAACACATCATCACAAGAAGAATTAGGAGGCGACAGGTCCTCAGTTTCCCTTTTAAGGTCCAGTTAGTGGGGAATTTGCAACAGGCCAACACCATCTATTACCTGATATAATTCTATCCACCATAGCATCCTTAGGCAAACCCGAATCATAGATTACCCTAGCAGTTGGAGAAGAACAAATTGGACCCCTTGTCATCCAAGCATCAAACCATAAAGATGTATGCTTACCATTCCCCACTTTCATAGTAAAAAAGGGACGTACCTTATCTCGCAACTTCATAATCTTCCGTCAAGACCAAGAGGAATGCCAAGGTACCTTAGCAACCCAAAAATGGTTTTTGTTAAGAAGATTAGACTTGATCCAAGATACCCACATGGAAGTTGAGCAAGGAGAACACAATCGCCAAATGAAACGTGTCATGCATGCCAAGTTCCAATCCATAATCTTTTTAACTCCAAGTCCACCCTCTTGCTTAGGCCGAGTGACCTCCTCCCAAGCCACCTTTGCCCCATTATGGTTTAAAGAGGACCCCTTCCAAAGAAAAGCACGAAAGACACCTTCTATAGTTTTCAAAACTCCAGCCGGTAATACAAAGTGAGAACACCAAAAGGCCTGTATGCTAAATAAATAGACTGAATAAGCTGCAGTCGTCCAGCAAATGAAAGGAATTGATTAGTCCAGGTTTTAACCCTTCTCACAAGACGATCCACCAAACTATTGCAATCTGAAGTTCGCAACTTTGTAGAAATGAGAGGCACACCAAGATACCGGACGGGGAGAAACCCTTCACGAAAGTTGAGTTGCTCAAGAATACCTGTTTTAACATCAGAACACGTAAACATACAAAAAATGAACAAAAATATTGCTCTAAGCATACACCTGAGGGCCAAGTTATAGCCATTTTAATTAGGATTCGTAGATCGCACAAAAATACAAAAAATACAAATATAATTGTAATCGAACACTCGAGCACGAAGATTTGGCCGTTTATAATTTAAATGCGCAAATCACGGGAAAATACAAAAAAAGAACAAAAATGTTACTATAACCAGACACCAGAGGGCCAAGTTATAGCCGTTTTTAATTAGGATTCGTAGATTGCGTTAAAATACAAAAAAAGAAGACAAATATCATTGTAATCGGACACCCGATCACCAAGTTTTAGCCGTTTTTAATTTACATGCACAGATCACGTTAAAATACAAAAAATAAACAAAATATTGCTCTAACTAGACACCCGAGTGCCAACTTAGAGTCGTTTTTAATTAGGATGCATAGATCACGTAAAAATACAAAAAGTGAAGATAAATATCATTGTAATTGGACACCCGATCACCAAGTTTTGGCCGTTTTAAATTTAAATGCGCAGATCACGTAAAAATACAAAAAATGAACAAAAGTATTTCTCTAACCAAACACCCAAGCGCCAAGTTATAGGATTTTAATTTATTCGTAGATCGCGTAAACATACAAAAAATGAAGACAAATATCATTGTAATCAGACACCTAAGCGCCAAGTTTTTGCCGTTTCTAATTTAAATGCGCAGATCACAGAAAAATACAAAAAATGAACAAAAATATTACTCTAACTAGACACCCGAGCGCCAAGTTATCGCGGTTTTTAATTTGGATCCGTGGATTGCGTAGAAATACAAAAAGAGAAGACAAATATCATTGTAATCGGACACACAAGCGCCAAGTTTTGGCCGTTTTTAATTTCGAAACACAGATCACGTAAAAATACAAAAGATGCAAAAATATTGCTCTAATAGACACTGAGTGCCAAGTTATAGCCGTTTTCAATTTGGATTCATGGATTCGTAGATCGCGTAAAGATACAAAAAAAAAGACAAATATCTTTGTAATTGGACACCTGAGCACCAAGTTCTGGAAGTTTTTCATTTAAATGCACAGATCCTGTAAAAATACAAAAAATGAACAAAAACATAACTCTAACCAACACTCAAGCGCCAAGTTGTGGCCGTTTTTAATTTGGATTCGTAGATCGCATAAAAATAAAAATGAAGACAAATATCATTGTAATCGGACACCCGGGCGCCTAGTTTTGGCTGTTTTAAATTTAAATGCACAGATCACGAACAATAGCAAAAATGAACAAAAATATTGCTCTAACCAGACACCCGGGTGCCAACTTAGCCGTTTTTTATTTAGATTCGTAGATCGCGTAAAAATACAAAAAATTGAGATAAATATCATTGTAATCAAACCCCGAGCACCAAGTTTTGGCTGTTTTAAATTTAAATGTGCGGATCACGTAAAAATACAAAAAATAAACAAAAAATTTACTCTAACTAGACTCCCGAGCACTAAGTTATAGCCATTTTTAATTTGGAATTGTCGATCGTGTGAAAAAGCAAATATCATTGTAACCGGACACTCGAGCGCCAAGATTTGGCCGTTTTAAATTTAAATGCATAGAACACGAACAATACAAAAAATGAGCAAAAATAATACTCTAACCAAACACCCGAGCACCAACTTATAGCCGTTTTTTATTTGGATTCATAGATCGTGTAAAAATACAAAAATGAAGACAAATATCATTGTAATCAGACCCTTGAGCACCAAGTTTTGGCTGTTTTAAATTAAATGCACAGATCACGAACAATATAAAAAATGAACGAAAATATTACTCTAACCAGACACCTGAGTGCCAACTTATAGCCATTTTTATTTGGATTCGTAGATCGCGTAAAAGTAAAAAAAATGAAGACAAATATCATTGTAATTGGACACTCGACCGCCGAGTTTGGCCGTTTTTTAATTTAGATGCGCTAGATCACGTAAAATTGAAACAATGACCAGAAAGAATACTACTCTAACCCGACACTCGAGCACCAAGTTATAGCTGTTTTAATTTTGGAATCGTAGATCGCGTTAAAATACAAAAAATGGAGACAAATATCAATGACATCGGACACCCGAGCGCCAAGTTTTGGGCATTTTTAATTTTAAATATGCGGATCACGTAATAAAAACAAAAAAAATGAACAAAAATTTTACTCTAACTAGAACAACCGACCGCTACTTATACCATTTTAATTTGGATTCCTAAATCGTGTAAAATAAAAAATATGAAGACAATTATCACTATAATCGGACACCCGAGCGCCAGTTTTGGCCGTGTTTTAATTTAAATGCACGGATCACCTAAAAGCACAAAAAATGAACAAAAATTGTACTCTAACGAAACACCTGAGCGCTAAGTGTTTTCCTATTTTAATTTGGATTCGTGCATTGCGTAAAAATACAAAAAATGAAGACAAATATCATTGTAATTAGGCACCCGAGTGCCTTGTTTTGGCCGTTTTCAATTTCGATACACAGATCACGTAAAAATACAAAAATGAACAAAAATATTACTCTAACCAGACACCCGAGTGCCAAGTTATAGCCGTTTTAATTTGGATTCGTAGATCGGTTAAAAATACAAAAAAAGACAAATATCTTTGTAATCGGACACTCAAGCACCAAGTTCTGGCCGTTTTTTAATTTAAATGCACAAATCACGTAAAAATACAAAAAATGAACAAAATATAACTCTACCAGACACTCCGAGCGCCAAGTTGTAGCCGTTTTTAATCTGGACTCGTAGATCGCATAAAATACAAAAAATAAAGACAAATATCATTGTAATCGGACACCCGAGCGCCTAGTTTTGGTCGTTTTAAATTTAAATGCTCAAATCACGAACAATACCAAAAATGAACAAAAATATTACTCTAACTAGACACCCGAGTGCCAACTTATAGCCGTTTTTTATTTCGATTCATAGATAGTGTAAAAATTCAAAAAATGAAGACAAATATCATTGTAATCAAACCCCGACCAGCAAGTTTGGTTGTTTTAAATTTAAATGCGTAGAATATGTAAAAATGCAAGAAATGAACAAAAATTGTACTCTAACCAGACACCCGAGCGCTAAATTATTTCCTTTTCTAATTTGTATTCGTAGATTACGTAAAAATACAAAAATGAAGACAAATATCATTGTAATCGGACACCCGACCACCAAATTTTGGCCCTTTTTAATTTAGACGCGCTGATCACGTAATAATTCAAAAAATGAATAAAAATACTACTCTAACCAGACACACGAGCACCAAGTTATAGCCGTTTTAATTTGGATTCCTAGATGTGTAAAAATGCAAAAATAGAGACAAATATCATTGAAATCGGACAGCCGAGCGCCAGGTTTTAGCCGTTTTTAATTTACAAGCGTGGATCACGTAAAAATATAAAATATGAACAAAAATATTGCTCTAACCAAACACTCGAGCGCCAAGTTATAGCCATTTTTAATTTGGATTCGTAGATCGCTTAAAAATACAAAACAGAAAGATAAATATCATTGCAATCGGACACTCGAGCGCCAAGTTTTTGGCCATTTTTAATTTAAATGCGCGGACCATGTAAAAATACAAAAAATGAGCAAACATTGTGCTCTAACCAGACACCCGAGTGCTAATTTATTTCCTATTTAAATTTGGATTTGTAGATCACATAAAAGTACAAAAAATGAAGACAAATATCATTGTAATCAGACACCCGACCAACAAGTTTTGGCCGTTCTTAATTGACATGCGCAGATCACGTTAAAATACAAAAGATGAACAAAAATATTGCTCTAACTAGACAGCAGAGTGCCTAGTTATAGTCGTTTTTAATTAGCATTTGTAGATCGTGTAGAAATACAAAAAATTAAGATAAATACCATTGTAATCGGATACCCGACCACTAAGTTTTGGCCTTTTTTTTTAATTTAGATGCGCAGATAACGAAAAAATACAAAAAAATAGACAAAAATACTACTCCAACCAGATACCTGAGCTCTAAGTTTTTTTTTTTGGTAAGTAACCCGAGCTCCAAGTTATAGCCGTTTTTAATTTGAAATCGTATATCGCGTAAAAATACAAAAAATAAAGATAAATATCATTGTAATTAGACACTTGAGCGCTTAGTTTTGGCCGTTTTTAATTTATATGCGTGGATCACGTAAAAGTACAAAAAATAAAAAATCTATTACTCTAAATAGGCACCCAAAGGCCAAGTTATAGCCATTTTTAATTTAGATTCGTAGATCGTGTAAAAATATAGAAAATAAAAATATATATCATTATAATCGAACACCCGAGCGCAAGGTTTTAGGCATTTTTAAATTAAATGCGCAGATCACGTAAAAATACAAGAAATGAAAAAAAAATATTACTCTAATCAAACACCTGAGCGCCAAGTTATAATCGTTTTCAATTTAGATTCGTAGATCGCGTAGAAACACAAAAAATGAAGACAAATATCATTGTAATCGCACACCCAAGTGCCAAGTTTTGGCCGCTTCTAGTTTAAATGCGTAGATCACGTAAAATACAAAAATGAACAAAAATATTGCTCTAACCAGACACCCGAGTGCCAAGTTATAGCCATTTTTAATTAGGATACATAGTTTTTTTTTTTTTGGTAAGTAAGTATAGATTTGGATTATATGGGAAAGTTATGTACAATATCTTGGGGGCATACCCCGTAAACAAAATATAAGTAACTAATGGATTCCCCAACTATCAAGTAAGCTAGAATCTACATTGATCAACTTAACATTAGATTGAGAGACTTTAGTTCTAACAACATGCATTATCCTTTGTCCAATGGTTGCCACGGATGAAGCTTGCCCTTTGAAAATTCAGCTATTCCTTTCCTCCCATAGATGGTAGACAAGGCCGGCCCAAGCAATTCTACATATAATGCGGTTGACTTGCTTTCCACTGAATTTTCCCATAGCCCAAGAGACTTCCAAGTTCCAAGGTTGTAGAGGTTTGATGATGGAGCATTTGCACAAAATGGTACCCCGTAATTCGGCTGAAAATGGACACATGAATAGAAGATGGTCAAGTGTTTCAAAGGCATTACCACATAGCACACAAGTAGGGTCTATGCTCATTCCCCAACCCAACATCCTTTCCTTTGTACTTAATCTTCCATTAATAGCAAGCCAGAGTATAAAGCTATTCGGGGTATGTGTTGAGGGAACCAAACTAGATGATGCCAAGGTTTCTTGCTTCCTTTTTCCCTTATTGCATTCCATGTTGCAACCGTAGTGTAAGCTCCATTTCTTGATGCCTTCCAAAAGAATTTATCCTCTAGATTAGCATCCGGATAGTAGCTAGGAGGGTGCTCAAGGATTATCTCCCTTAGCTCCCATGTACACGGGTACGGCCATTTCCAAGTACCTTGGACCACAATTCTATCCACTTTAGCATCTTTCGGCAAACCAGCATCATAGGCTAGTCTTGCTCCATATCTTGGGATTAAAGGTTCAAGAGGATGCCAATTAGAGTACCAAAGAGATATAGAGTTACCCTTGCCCACTTTGTAGTATGATAGGCCGATTGCTTCTTCCCTGAGCTTGAGCAAATTCCTCTAAGTCCATGAGCAATCTGAAGGTGGCTTTATCTCCCAAAAACACTTCCCTTTGAGTAAGTTGGAGTGACACCACTTGACCCAAAGTGAAGGTTTCCTAGAGCATAGAGCCCATATGTGTCTCATCATGGTTGCCTTGTTCCATTCTCCAAGTCTTCTTAGTCCGAGTCCCCCTTCCTTCTTTGGCTTGCAAACCTCGGCCCAAGATATTTTGCTTCCCCATTTCTTCAAATCAGCCCCGGTCCAAAGGTATCTCCTAAGGATTTGCTCAATTGCATTGCAAACTTCTTTAGGAAAGATGAAGTGAGCACTCCAATAAATTTGGATACTGAATAGGACTGACTTGATTAGGACCACTCTGCCAGCATATGAAAGATATTTTGTAGCCCAACTTTTTACTTTCTTTGTCACTTTGTCAATTAGCTCCTTGCAATCTTCATGTTTAAGCTTTGTGGAAATCAAAGGCACTCCAAGGTATTTGACTGGGAGCTCTCCAAGTTGAAAACCGAGCATGGAGCATAGACGAAGCTTACTTTGATGGCTAACTCCTGAGATGTAGACTTTGCTCTTGCTTCCATTAGGCATTAATCCTGAGAACTTGTGAAATTTATGGAGGGCTTGATGAATAATCTGAAATGAAATGTTAGTGGGAGTACATAGTATGAAAAGATCATCAGGAAAGCAGATATGATTGATGAGGGGATTGGTGCATTTGGGATGGTAAGTAAAGTCACTTTGTTCCACCATTCTGTTGAACAGTCTTGAGAAGAACTCCATGACAATGAGGAATAAGTACGGGGAGAGGAGATCACCTTGGCGAAGCCCCCTAGCACTTTTAAAATAACCTTCAAGTGAGCCATTCATAGAGATAGAAAATTGAGGAGAAGTGATACATACTTTGATCCAATCTACAAACTTGCTGGGTAAACATAGTGCTTGGAGAGCATCAAGGATTAGATCCCATGAGACAGAGTCAAATGCTTTCATCAGATCAATTTTTAGGGCACTCCTTGGAGATAAATTATGCCTGTGGTAATTCCTCACCAATTCCTGCATAAGTAAGATTTGGTCTGAGATGGACCGACCTTGAACAAATGCTGCCTGTGAGGAGCCAATGATATGGGGCATAAGCTTCTTGAGTCTGTTGGCTATGATCTTGGAGATGCATTTATAGACTGTTGTGCAACAAGAGATTGGTCTGTAATCAGTCACCTTGCTAGGGTTAGGGACTTTAGGAACTAGAGCAATGGTTGTTGCATTGATCACCTTAAGGAGCTTACCCGAGCTGAAAAAGGATTTTATAGCACTCAGGAAATCATCACCTACTATACTCCATGCTTTTTTGAAGAAGTGAGAGGTGAATCCATCTGGCCCTGGGGCTTTGTGACTTGGCAAAGAAAATAAAGTGGCCTTTATCTCTTCATCCGCAACTTCACTATCCAAGGAATCCAAGAGATCCAATGGTAGGCTTGAGCTCATAATGCTTTCAACAAAAGGCTTAGCATCTTGCGGGTATGGGAAGGGGGTGCCCAAAAGCTTTGTGTAGAATTCTATAAAGGCTGATTTTACCTCTTTATAATCTTCAATTCTTTCACCTTGATCATCAAGAATAGAGAGGATCTTGTTCTTTGAACAATGGTTTTTGACTTTTCTATGAAAGTAGGAGGTGTTTTGATCTCCTAGCTTTATAGAATTGTCTCGAGCTTTTTGTTTATAGAATGCTTCCTCCGCTAGTGCCAAATGCAAGTATTCATCAAGAGCAATGCTTTCTTCAACTAGGAGATTAGAGTTAACACTCAATTGCAGCTCATTTTGAATAGCTTCAAGTTTGTTCTTAGCTTCGGCCACCTTTGTAGATATGCCCCCATAATGCTTTCTATTGAATTCTTTTAATGCCAACTTGAGTAACTTGAGCTTAGAAACAAGTTGGTACATAGGAGTGCCCGTGACTTGAGTCCTCCAAATTCCTTCTACCAGCTTATGAAACTCATTGTTCTTGGTCCAATAGTTGAAGAACTTGAAAGGTTTCCTTCCGGTTGGGCCATTACAACGAATGTTTATGACTATTGGACTATGGTCTGAGATGCAGGCATTTGGGAAGAAAGCTTCTGAATCGGGAAAGCAATTGAGCCACCTCTCATTCACAAGAGCTCTATCAAGCTTGCTAAAGATATTATAACCATCATCTTGCTTGTTAGACCAAGTATAGAAACATCCAGAGTATCTTAGATCTACCAATTCAATGGTATCAAGACATGCATTGAAATCATTAACAGCAACCTTGTCAATTCCCTTTCCACCCCTTTTTTCAAGCTCCTCTTTGACTACATTGAAGTCTCCCAAAATAATCCAAGGTGAAACAGCCCCAATCATATCATAATTGGCTTGTAAATCCATCCATAAAAGCTCTCTTGTTTTCCTATCATTTGAAGCATATACAAATGTGGCAAAAAATTCTATTGAAGTAGCATGATAGGCAACATGACAAAAGATGGATTGACTAGAACTTGAAATAACATGAACCTTGATAGTTGATGGATCCCACAAAAGCAGAATACGAGCTGGTACATCATTCAAGTAATTCCCCATATAGCAAAAGGTAGAGTTGATGCATTTGCAGAATTTATCTACATTTTGGCTTTGAACCTTAGTTTCAAGGAGTCCAATTAGGTTGAAAGAGGAGGCTTTTATCAACTTCTTAACTTCAGCTTGCTTTATAGGCCAATTAAGGCCTCTCACATTTCAAGCTCCAAAATTCATCTAATACTAAAAGGGGGGCCTTGGTCTTGGCTTGTAGGGCCTTGTTCTTTTTCTCAATGGCATACAATTTTTTCCTCTCCTTTTTACGTTGGGATTTTGAGAGTTGAAAGTCAGAACCCAATTCAAATTCCAAGCCTTTTTGGTCGTAGTTAGGAGTTGGAGGTTGATCATCTTTCTCTTTGCCACTTGATTCTTCAATTTCTTCAGAACTTTTTAACATTAAGACATCCTCTTGGCTGGTAGGTGGACCTTGTATTGCTAAAGGGGTAGTCATAATCGGTGACTCCAAACAAGGTTCTATTGAACAAAGTATCTTGGAATTAGCCTCATGCACCTTAGGGGGATCCGAGGAGTCCACCTTACATGCTAGATCCTCTGCTTGGTGCTGAATTTGGCCTTCAATTGTGGAATTTACAAGGTGGTTGTTTGAGGAGCTCTCGGCCAAGGGAATTTCAGTAGGATTTTGCTGATTTATGCTCTCTTTGGGCTTAGGTTTCGGCCTCCATTGCTGAGTAACATTCTTGGGACATTGACCAACTCTATGGCCGAATTGCTTGCATCCTTCACAAATTGTGGGCAGCCATTCATACTCAACTGGTTGTTGAAAAGTTTCACCATTATAATCTTGGATTTCAATGAAGGAGGGGAATGTGCCTTGTTTATCCACTTCAATACATACCCTTGCAAATGAAAGCCTTTCCATTTTAGCAGTCATCCTATCCGTGAACAAAGGTTTCCCTATTTGGCTTGCAATCTTACTCAAAGACATGGCTGACCAAAGATGGAGTTTCAAGTGCGGGAATCTGATCCAAATTGGAATAGATTGAGGACTTGCCCTATCATAGACCTCTTTGGGAGACCAAGGCCTCAAAATTAAGGGCTTATCATAGTAGCTCCAAGGACCCAACTCTAAAACCTTGAGCTTTGTTTCCTCATCTTGGATATTAAAGATGAAACGTCCAGCCTTAAGGATAAATACTTTAACATGACCAAAATCTCTCCATCTTCTTTCAATGATAATAGTTAACGCAAAAATACAAAAAATAAAGACAAATATAATTGTAATCGGACACTCGAGCACCAAGATTTGGCCGTTTTTAATTTAAATGCGTAGATCATGTAAAAATACAAAAAATGAACAAAAATATTACTCTAACCAGACACCCGGGCGCCAAGTTATAGCCATTTTTAATTTGGATTCGTAGATCGCGTAAAGATGCAAAAAATGAAGACAAATATCATTGTAATCGGACACTCGAGCGCCAAGTTTTGGTTGTTTTTAATTTAAATGCAAAGATCACGTTAAAATACAAAAAATGAACAAAAGTATTGCTCTAACCAGACAACTAAGCACCAACTTATAGCCGTTTTTAATTAGGATTCCTAGATCGCGTAAAAATACAATAAATGATGACAAATATCATTGTAATCAGACATCTGGCCACCAAGTTTTGGCCATTTTTAATTTTGTGGCACAGATCATGTAACAATACAAAAAACTAACAAAAATATTGCTCTAACCAGACACCTGAGCGCCAAGTTATAGCTGTTTGCAATTTAGATTTGTAGGTCGCGTGAAAATACAAACAATAAAGACAAATATTATTGTAATCAGACACCCTAGCACCAGGTTTTGGCCGTTTTTAATTTACATGCGCGGATCACGTGAAAATACAAAAAATGAACAAAAATATTACTCTAACCAGACACTCGAGTGCCAAGTTATAGCCGTTTTTAATTTGGATTTGTAGATCGTGTAAAAATACAAAAAATAAAGCTAATATCATTATAATCGGACACCCGAGCACGAACTCCTGGCCGTTTTTAATTTAAGTGCGCAGATCACGGTAAAATACAAAAAATGAACAAAAATATTACTCTAGCCAGGCGCCCGAGTGCCAAATTATAGCCGTTTTTAATTTTGTTTCGTAGATCGCGTAAAAATACAAAAAATGAAGACAAATATCATTAAAATCGGACATCCGAGCATCAAGTTTTGGTCGTTTTTGATTTAATAGCGCAGATCACAGAAAAATACAAAAAATGAAAAAAAAAATATTACTCCAACCAGACACCGGAGCACCAAGTTATAGCCATTTTTAATCTGGATTCGTAGATCGTGTAAAAATAAAAAAAATGAACACAAATATCATTGTAATCGGACACCTGAGCACCAAGTTTTGGCCATTTTTAATTTAAATGTGCAGATAACGTAGAAATAAAAAAAATGAACAAAAATATTATTTAACTAGACACCTAAGCGCCAAGTTATAGCCGTTTTTAATTTGGAGTTGTAGGTCACGTAAAAATACAAAAAATGAAGACAAATATCAATGTAATCAGACACTTGAGCGCTAAGTTTTGGCCGTTCTTAATTTCAATACACAGATCACGTAAAAATACAAAAAAAATGAACAATAATACTGCTCTAACCAGACACACGAGTGCCAAGTTATAGCCGTTTTTAATTTGGATTCGTAGATCGCGTAAAAATACAAAAAATAAAGACTAATATCTTTATAATCGGACACTCAAGCACCAAGTTCTGACCATTTTTAATTTAAATACACAGATTACGTAAAAGTACAAAAAATGAACAAAAATATTATTCTAGCCAGGCGCCCGAGCACCAAGTTATAGTCATTTTTAATTTAGATTCACAGATCGCGTAAAAATACAAAAAATGAAGAAAAACATCATTGTAATCGGCACCCAAGCGCCAAGTTTTCAAAAAATGAAAAAAAAATATAACTCTAACTATGCACCCGAGCACCAAGTTATAGCCGTTTTTAATTTGGATTTGTAGATTGCATAAACCTAAAAGAAATGAACACAAATATCATTGTAATCGGACACCCGAGCACCAAGTTTTGGCCGTTTTTAAGTTTAATGCGCAGATCACATTGAAATACAAAAAAATGAACAAAAATATTACTCTAACTAGACACCCGAGCGCCAAGTTATAGCCGTTTTTAATTTCGATTCGTAGGTCGCATAAAAATAAAAAAAATGAAGACAAATACCATTGTAATCGGACACCCGAGCGCCAAGTTTTGACTGTTTCTAATTTTGATACATAGATCACGTAAAAATACAAAAAATGAACAAAAATATTGTTCTAACCAGACACCCGAGTACCAAGTTATAGCCGTTTTTAATTTCAATTCGTAAATAGCGTAAAAATACAAAAAATAAAGACTAATATCATTGTAGTCGGACACACCCGAGCACGAAGTTCTAGCCATTTTAAATTTAAATGCGCAGTTCACGGTAGAATACAAAAATGAACAAAAATATTACTCCAGCCAGGCGCCCGAGTGCCAAGTTTTAGCCGTTTTTAATTTTGATTCGTAGATCGCATAAAAATACAAAAATGAAGATAAATATCATTGAAATCGGACACCCGAGCACCAAGTTTTGGCCGTTTTTAATTTAATAGCGCAGATCAAAGAAAAATGCCAAAAAGAAAAAAAAATAATACTTTAACCAGACGCCGGAGCACCAAGTTATAGCCTTTTTTAATTTGGATTTGTAGATCACGTAAAAATAAAAAAAATGAACACAAATATCATTGTAATCGAACACTTGAGCACCTATCTTTGGCCGTTTTTAATTTAAATGCGCAGATCACGTAAAAATGCTAAAAAATGAACAAAAATATTACTCTAGCTAGGCGCCTGAGTGCCAAGTTATAGCCGTTTTTAATTTGGATTCATAGATCGCGTAAAAATACAAAAAATGAAGACAAATATCATTGTAATCCGACACCTGAGCGCCAAGTTTTGACCGTTTTTAATTTTGATACACAGATCACGTAAAAATACAAAAAATGAACAAAAATACTCCTCTAACCTGACACACGAGCGCCAAGTTATAGCCATTTTTAATTTGGATTTGTAGATCGCATAAAAATACAAAAAATAAAGCTAATATCATTGTAATTGGACACCCGAGCATGAAGTTCTGGCCATTTTTAATTTAAATGCGCAGATCACGGTAAAATACAAAAAATGAACAAAAATATTACTCTAGCCAGGCGCCCGAGTGCCAAGTTATAGCCGTTTTTAATTTTGATTTGTAGATCATGTAAAAATACAAAAAATAAAGACAAATATTATTGAAATCGGACACCCGAGCACCAAGTTTTGGCCGTGTTTAATTTAATAGCGTAGATCACGAAAAAATACAAAAAATGAAAAAAAAATATTACTCTAACTAGAAACTGGAGCACCAAGTTATAGCCGTTTTTAATTTGGATTTGTAGATCGCGTAAAAATAAAAAAAATGAACACAAATATCATTGTAATTGGACACCCGAGCACTAACTTTAGGCCGTTTTTAATTTAAATGCGCAGATCATGAAGAAATACAAAAAAATGAACAAAAATATTACTCTAACCAGACCCCCGAGCGCTAAGTTATAGCTGTTTTTAATTTGGATTCGTAGATCCCGTAAATATACAAAAAATGAAGACAAATATCATTGTAATCGGATGTCCGAGCACCAAATTTTGGCCGTTTTTAATTTAAATACGTAGATCGCGAAAAAATACAAAAAATGAACAAAAATGTCACTCTAACCAGACACCTGAGCGCTAAGTAATAGCCGTTTTTAATTTTGATTCGTAGATCGTGTAAAAATACAAAAAATGAAGACAAGTATTGACCGACCCTAAAATGTGTTCAGATTCTACCTCTCAAGTGCAAGAAGGTGGTCGTAGTCTTACTCGGTGAGAACCGAGGTCATCTCCACAGGGAGGGTTTTGTTAATAGCTCTAGACTTGTTCTCTTAGTTAGTAGGTAAATCTAAGTTAATTTAAACTAATTTTAGATTTACAAGGTGTTTGAATATGGTTGCGTTGAGAATGATGGAGTGAAGGAATTGTGATATTAAATTAAAATACAAATATTGAAAGTAAAATAACTAAAATAATCTTGGCTTTAAACCAAATCCGTTAGTGGGTAGTGGTTTACTCAAACGCGTTTGTAACTCAACCTAACAAACCCACGTGCATTGCTAGGTCGGAAGATATTTCATTAAAACCTAGTTTATGGAACTCAAGGTAAGCAGAGGCTTTTGGAATTAGTTTCGGACTCATCAGGACATTAAATCGAACACCTAGTATGCACGAGCGTTAACTTGTAACCAAGCTTCGATTGTAACACCGATGAACCGATTTCTTAAGAAAACCTCAAGTTATGGTTTTATGAAAATGGGTTCCAAATCACTGGGCCATTGAACCAACCACTTGGTGTGCACGAGTGGCCAATCGTAACCACTCTTTGGTTATAACACGGGTGATTGATTTCTTAAGAAAAACTAATTTAGGTTTTGGAAAATAAGAGTCTAACTCACCGAGACATTGAACCAAATACTTGGTGTGTACAAGTGCAACCAAGCTACGGTTGCAACACAGGTGAGTAGGTTTCGAAAGAACCCTAGCTTACTATGAGATTCCATTCAGTGATTAAAAGACATTTCAATTAAAAATATTCTTTCACGTTCAAATTCACCGAACTACCACACTACCTTCAATGATTTGAAGCCAAGAATAAACCCTAGCCTAACATACATGAACTTTGAAGAGAAAAACAAACTTGTAAATCATCCATTAATATAAAACGAAAAGTGAAAACAAAAAGAAGATATTGAAGACTAAAGGAACGAAAAGAAATGTGAAATAAATCTGAACTTTAAACTTGGAATTAAAATCATTAAATGCGAAGCAACTTACATGTATTCAAGAAGAACTACTATCGATTCAAAGCTTCCAATCCAAACCCTAATCTGATGAATGTTTGAGAATGATAATCCAAAAGAGTACTTGAAAGTTTCAATCCAAAAGTAAAACCCTAATCTAGTTTAGGCTATGTAAAACTGAAAAGAAAAGAAAAGAAAGTATGTAAAAAGCTCTCCCCAACCTAATCTAAAAATCCCCGTTATATATGACTACAATGAAGGGCATAAGGGGTATATCACTTTACATAAAGAAAATCAAAGGTCAAAGGCAATGGGCGCCCATGGTTGATGTGGGGCGCCCGTGGCCTAACTGTCCAAGGTGTTTGATATAGTCTTCAATGAAACAGCTCCAAAACCCCCACTTGGCGGGTGCCTGTTTGATTAAGGGTGGGGCGCCTGTGACCACTAAGGGGCACCCGTGAATGATGTGGGGCGCCCATGGTCAAGGTGGGGCACCCGTCTGTAACCACAGTGAATAGTGCTTATTTGACAGCTTTCTGTCCCTGACTTCCAATGCGATTTTGACCCTTAAGATGAGTGATTTGGGCTTTGGCTAAAACATGAAAGTTGTAGCCCTTCAAGTCTTGTTTCTAACCCATAAAGAATTGCACCACTTCAAGTTGTGATGAAAAAGTTATGATTGGAAAACTGAGAGGGTGTTGAGGTGGAACTTCAACCGCACACCACTTCAACTATTTTGAACTTCGAACCATTTCCTTCTCCTTGGTAGCCATGGTAGTCGATCTTATGCCTTGGGATGGCTCTTGGGAAGTTGAAGAAGTATTGGGAGTCTTTGGACTTTTCTTGCACTTTCTTTATTCTAGCTTGTCTTAGCTCCTCCTCACATGTAACCTTGGTGTTGTTTAGGCCAAAAGCTCCAAGTTATATTACCTAAAAACACACAAACAGAAATAATGTATGAAAATGAGATAATTAAGCTAATACCTTGCCATTAACAAGCAAAAATGCGTAATTAGCTTACACAAAAGATGTAGAATCGTATAATATTGCAAGCTAATCAAATATTATTGCAATCGGACACTTAAGCGCCAAGATTTGGCCGTTTTTAATTTAAATGCGCAAATCATGTAAAAATACGAAAAATGAACAAAAATACTGCTCCAACCAGACACCCAAGCGCCAAGTTATAGCTATTTTTAATTAGGATTCGTAGATTGCATAAGATTAAAAAAATGAAGACAAATATCATTGTATTCGGACACCCGACTGCCAAGTTTTTACCATTTTTAATTTAAATGCGCAGATCATGAAAAAATACAAAAAAGGAACAAAAATATTACTCTAACCAGACACCCGAGCACCAAGTTATAGCCGTTTATAATTTGGATTCGTGGATTGCGTAAAAATACAAAAAAAGAAAACAAATATCATTGTAATTGGACACCCGAGCGCCAAGTTTTGGCCGTTTTTAATTTCGATACATAGATAACGAAAAAATACAAAAAATGAACAAAAATAGTGCTCTAACCAGACACTCGAGCGCCAAACTATAGCCGTTTTCAATTTGGATTCGTAGATCGCGTAAAAATACAAAAAAGAAGACAAATATTTTTGTAATCGAACACCCGAGCACTAAGTTCTAGTCGTTTTTAATTTAAATGCACAAATCACGTAGAAATACAAAAAATGAACAACAAAATAACTCTAACTAGACACCCGAGCACCAAGTTGTAGATGTTTTTAATTTGAATTCGTAGATTGCATAAAAATACAAAAAATGAAGACAAATATCATTGTAATCAGACACTCGAGCGCCAAGTTTTGGCTGTTTTAAATTTAAATGCAGAGATCACGAACAATACAAAAAATGAACAAAAATATTAGTTAACCAGACACCTGAGCGCCAACATATAGTCGTTTTTTATTTGAATTCGTAGATCGCGTAAAAATACAAAAAATGAAGATAAATATCATCGTAATCAGACCCCCGAGCACCAAGTTTTAATTGTTTAAAATTTAAATGCATAGATCTTGTAAAAATGCAAAAAATGAACAAAAATTGTACTCTAACTAGACAACCGAGTGCTAAATTATTTCCTATTCTAATTTTTATTCATAGATTGTGTAAAAGTACAAAAAAATGAAGATAGATATCATTGTAATCGGACACCTGAGCGCCAAGATTTGGCCATTTTTAATTTAAATGCGCAGATCACGTAAAAATACAAAAAATGAACAATAATATTGCTCCAACCAAACACCCGAGCGCCAAGTTATAACTATTTTTAATTAGGATTCGTAGATTGCATAAGATTAAAAAAAATGAAGATAAATATCATTGTATTCGAACACCCGAGCGCCAAGTTTTTGTCGTTTTTAATTTAAATGCGCAGATCACGGAAAAATACAAAAATGAACAAAAATATTACTCTAACCAGACACCCGAGTGCCAAGTTATAGCCATTTTAATTTCGATTCGTAGATTGCGTAAAAATACAAAAAGAGAAAACAAATATCATTGTAATCGGACACCCAAGCACCAAGTTTTAGCCTTTTTTAATTTTGATACACAGATCACGTAAAAATACAAAAAATGAACAAAAATATTGCTCTAACCAGACACCAGAGCGCCAAGTTATATCCATTTTCAATTTGGATTCGTAGATCGCGTAAAAATACAAAAAAGCAGACAAATATCTTTGTAATCGAACACCCGAGCACCATGTTCTGGCCGTTTTTAATTTAAATGCATAGATCACGTAATAATACAAAAAATGAACAAAAACATAACTTTAACCAGACACCCGAGTGCTAAGTTGTAGCCGTTTTTAATTTGGATTCGTGGATTGTGTAAAAATACAAAAAATGAAGATAAATATTATTGTAATCAGACCCTCGAGCACCAAGTTTTGGCTATTTTAAATTTAAATGCGTAGATCTTGTAGAAATGCAAAAAATGAACAAAATTGTACTCTAGCTAGACACCCAAGCACTAAATTATTTCCTATTCTAAATTGTATTCATAGATCGCGTAAAAGTACAAAAAATGAAAACAAATATCATTGTAATTGGACACCTGAGCGCCAAGACTTGGCCGTTTTTAATTTAAATGCGCAGATCACGTAAAAATACAAAAAATGAACAAAAATATTGCTCCAACCAGACACCCGAGCGCCAAGTTATAGCCGTTTTTAATTAGGATTCGTAGATTGCATAGGATAAAAAAAATGAAGACAAATATTATTGTATTCGGACACCCGAGCACTAAGTTTTTGCCATTTCTAATTTAAATGCGCAGATCACAAAAAAATACAAAAAATGAACAAAAATATTACTCTAACCAAACACCCAAGCGCCAAGTTATAGCCATTTTTAATTTAGATTCGTGGATTGCGAAAAGATAGAAAAAAAAGAAGACAAATATCATCGTAATCGGACACCCGAGCGCCAAGTTTTGGCTATTTTTAATTTCGATGCACAAATCACGTAAAAATATAAAAAATAAACAAAAATATTGCTCTAACCAGACACGCGAGCGCCAAGTAATAGCCGTTTTCAATTTGGATTCGTAGATCACGTAAAAATACAAAAAAGAAGACAAATATCTTTGTAATCGAACACCCGAGCACCAAGTTCTGGCCGTTTTTAATTTAAATGCACAGATCACGTAAAAATACAAAAAATGAACAAAAACATAACTCTAACCACACACCCGAGCCCTAATTTGTAGCCGTTTTTAATTTGGATTCGTAGATTGTGTAGAAATACAAAAAATGAAGTCAAATATCATTGTAATTAGACACTCGAGCGCCAAGTTTTGGCCGTATTAAATTTAAATGCGTAGATCTTGTAGAAATGCAGCAAATGAACAAAAATTGTACTCTAACTAGACACCCGAGCGCTAAATTATTTCCTATTCTAATTTGTATTCGTACATCGTGTAAAAGTACAAAAAATGAAGACAAATATCATTGTAATCGGACACCTGAGCGCCATGATTTGGCCGTTTTTAATTTAAATGCGTAGATCACATAAAAATACAAAAAATGAACAAAAATATTGCTCTAACCACTTACCAAAAAAAAAATATTGCTCTAACCAGACTCCCGAGCGCCAAGTTATAGCCGTTTTTAATTAGCATTCGTAGATTGCATAAAAAAAATGAAGACAAATACCATTATATTCGGACACCCGAGCGCTAAGTTTTCGCCGTTTTTAATTTAAATGCACAGATCACGGAAAATACAAAAAATGAACGAAAATATTACTCTAACCAGACACCCGAGCGCCAAGTTATAGCCATTTTTAATTTGGATTCGTGGATTGTGTAAAAATACAAAAAAAGAAAACAAATATCATTGTAATCGAACACCCGAGCGCCAAGTTTTGGCCATTTTTAATTTGATACACAGATCGCGTAAAAATACAAAAAATGAACAAAAATATTGCTCAACCAGACACCAGAGCGCCAAGTTATATCCGTTTTCAATTTGGATTCGTAGATCGCATAAAAATACAAAAAAGAAGACAAATATATTTGTAATCGAACACCCGAGCACCATGTTCCAGCCTTTTTATTGTAATGCACAGATCATAAAAATACAAAAAATGAACAAAAACATAACTCTAACTAGACACCCGAGCGCCAAGTTGTAGCCATTTTTAATTTGGATTCGTAGATAGCGTAAAAATACAGAGAATGAAGACAAATATCATTTTAATCAGACACCCGAGCACCAAGTTTTGGCCGTTTTAAATTTAAATGCAGAGATGACGAACAATACAAAAAATGAACAAAAATATTACTCTAACCAGACACCTGAGCGCCAACTTATAGCCGTTTTTTTATTTGGATTAGTAGATCGCGGAAAAATACAAAAAATGAAGATAAATATTATTGTAATCAGACCCCCGAGCACCAAGTTTTGGCTATTTTAAATTTAAATGCGTTGATCTTGTAGAAATGTAAAAAATGAACAAAAATTGTACTCTAGCTAGACACCCGAGCACTAAATTATTTCCTATTCTAAATTGTATTCATAGATCGCGCAAAAGTACAAAAAGTAAAGACAAATATCATTGTAATTGGACACTTGAGCGCCAAGACTTGGCCGTTTTTAATTTAAATGCGCAGATCACGTAAAAAAATAGAAAATGAACAAAAATATTGGTCTAACTAGACACCCAAGCGCCAAGTTATAGCCATTTTTAATTAGCATTCGTAGATTGCATAAAAATTAAAAAAAAATGAAGACAAATATCATTGTATTCGGACACCCGAGCGCTATGTTTTTGCCATTTTTAATTTAAATGCGCAGATCACGGAAAAATTAAAAAAAAAAACAAAAATATTACTCTAACCAGACACCTGAGCGCCAAGTTATAGCCATTTTTGATTTGGATTCGTGGATTGCATAAAAATATAAAAAAAAAGAAGACAAATGTTATTGTAATCGGACACCTGAGCGCTAAGTTTTTGACTGTTTTTAATTTCGATACACAGATCACGTAAAAATAAAAAAAAATGAACAGAAATATTGCTCTAACCAGGCACCTGAGCACCAAGTTATATCCTTTTTCAATTTGGATTCGTAGATCGCGTAAAAATACGAAAAAGAAGACAAATATCTTTGTAATTGAACACCCGAGCACCAAGTTCTGGCCCTTTTTTATTTAAATGCACAGATCACGTAAAAATACAAAAAATGAACAAAAACATAACTCTAACCAAACAACCGAGCGCCAAGTTGTAGCCGTTTTTAATTTGGACTCTTAGATTGCGTAAAAATACAACAAATGAAGACAAATATCATTGTAATTAGACACCCGAGCGCCAAGTTTTGGCCGTTTTAAATTTAAATGCATAGATCACGAATAATACAAAAAATGAACAAAAATACTACTCTAACCAGACACTTTAGCGCCAACTTATAGCCGTTCTTTATTTCGATTCATAGATCGCGTAAAAATATGAAAAATGAAGACAAATATCATTATAATTGGACCCCGAGCACCAAGTTTTTGGCAGTTTTAAATTTAAATGCGTAGATTTTGTAAGAATGCAAAAAATGAACAAAATTTGCACTCTAACTAGACACCCGAGCACTAAATTATTTCCTATTCTAATTTGTATTCATAGATCTCGTAAAAGTACAAAAAAAAAGACAAATATCATTGTAATCGGACACCTTAGTGCCAAGATTTGGTCATTTTTAATTCAAATGCGCAGATCACGTAAAAATACAAAAAATGAACAAAAATATTACTCTAACCAGACACTTGAGCACCAAGTTATAATCGTTTTTAATTAGGATTCGTAGATGGAATAAAAATAAAAAAAATGAAGACAAATATCGTTGTATTCAGACACCCGAGCACCAGGTTTTGCCGTTTTTAATTTAAATGCGCAGATCACGTAAAAATATAAAAAATGAACAAAAATATTACACTAACCAGACACCTGAGCACCAAGTTATAACCGTTTTTAATTAGGATTCGTAGATGGAATAAAAATAAAAAAAATGAAGACAAATGTCATTGTATTCAGACACCCGAGCACCAGGTTTTGCCGTTTTTAATTTAAATGCGCGAATCACGAAAAAATACAAAAAATAAACAAAAATTTTACTTTAACCAGACACCAGAGCGCCAGGTTATAGCTGTTTTTAATTAGGATTCGTGGATTGCGTTAAAATAAAAAAAAAAAAGAGGACAAATATCATTGTAATCGGACACCCGAGCGTCAAGTTTTAGCCGTTTTTAATTTTGATACACAGATCACGTAAAAATACAAAAAATGAACAAAAATATTGCTCTAACCAGACACCTGAGCGCCAAGTTATAGCCGTTTTCAATTTGGATTCGTAGATCACATCAAAATACAAAAAATAAGACAAATATTTTTGTAATCGAACATCCGAGCACCAAGTTCTGGCCGTTTTTAATTTAAATGCACAGATCACGTAAAAATACAAAAAATGAACAAAAACATAACTCTACCCAAACACCCGAGCGCCAAGTTGTAGCTGTTTTTAATTTGGATTCATAGATCGTGTAAAAATACAAAAAATGAAGACAAATATCATTGTAATTAGACACCCGAGCGCCAAGTTTTGGCCGTTTCAAATTTAAATGCACAGATCACGAACAATACAAAAAATGAACAAAAATATTACTCTAACCAGACACCCGAGCGCCAACTTATAGCTGTTTTTTATTTGGATTCGTGGATCACGTAAAAATACAAAAAATGAAGACAAATATCATTGTAATCAGACCCTCGAGCACCAAGCATTAGCAATTTTAATTTTAAATGCGCTAATCACGTAAGAATGCAAAAAAGAACAAAAATACTACTCTAACCAGACACCCGAGCGCTAAGTTATAGCCGTTTTTAATTTGGATTCGTAGATCGCGTGGAAATACAAAAAATAAAAATAAATATTATTGTAATCGGATACCCGAGCGACAAGTTTTGCCCATTTTAATTTAAATGCGCGGATCGCAAAAAATACAAAAAATAAACAAAAATATTACTCTAACCAGACGCCTAAATGCCAAGTTATAGCTATTTTTAATTTAGATTCGTGGATTGCGTAGAAATACAAAAAATGATGACAAATATCATTGTAATCAGAGACCCGACCGCCAAGTTTAGGTCGTTTTTAATTTAAATGCACAAATCACGTAAAAATACAAAAAATGAACAAATATATTACTCTAACCAGACACCCGAGCGCCAAGTTATAGCTGTTTTAAATTTGGATTCATAGATCACGTAAAAATACAAAAAAGAAGACAAATATCCTTGTAATCGAGCACCCGAGCACTAAGTTCTGGCTGTTTTTAATTTAAATGCACATGTCACGTGACAATACAAAAAATGAACAAAAACATAACCCTAACCAGACACCCGAGCACCAAGTTGTAGCCGTTTTTAATTTGGATTCGTAGATCGCGTAAAAATACAAAAAAATGAAGACAAATATCATTGTAATCGGACCCCCGAGTGCCAAGTTTTTGCCGTTTTAAATTTAAATGCACAGATCACGAAAAATACAAAAAATGAACAAAAATATTACTCTAACCAGACACCCAAGCGCCAACTTATAGCCATTTTTAATTTGGATTCGTAGATCGCGTAAAACTATAAAAAATGAGGACAAATATCATTGTAATCATACCCCCGAGCACCAAGTTTTGGTTGTTTTAAATTTAAATGCGCAGATCACGTAAAAATACAAAAAAATGATCAAAAATATTTTTCTAACCAGACACCCGAGCGCTAAGTTATAGCCTTTTTTAATTAGGATTCGTAGATTGCGTGAAAATACAAAAAATAAAAACAAATATCATTGTAATCGGACTCCCGAGCGCGAAATTTTGGCCGTTTTTAATTTAAATGCGTGGATTATGACTTACCAAAAAAAAATGCGTGGATTATGTAAAAATACAAAAAATGAACAAAAATTGCACTCTAACTAGACACCCGAGCGGTAAATTATTTTCTATTCTAATTTTTATTCGTAGATCGCGCAAAAGTACAAAAAATGAAGACAAATATCGTTGTAATCGGACACTTAAGCGCCAAGTTTATGCCCTTTTTAATTAAAATGCACAGATCACGTAAAAATACAAAAAATGAAGAAAAATATTACTCTAACCAGACACCCGAGCGCCAAGTTATGCTTGTTTTCAATTTGTATTTGTAGATCACATAAAACTACAAAAAAGAAGATAAATATCATTGTAATCGGGCACCCGAGCACCAAGTTCTAGCTGTTTTTAATTTAAATGCACAGATCACGTGAGAATACAAAAAATGAACAAAAACATAACTCTAACCAGACCCCCGAGCACCAAGTTGTAGCCATTTTTAATTTGCATTCGTAGATCACGTAAACATACAAAAAATGAAGACAAACATCATTGTAATCGGACCCCCGAGTGCTAAGTTTTGGCCGTTTTAAATTTAAATGCACAGATCACGAACAATACAAAAAATGAACAAAAATATTACTCTAACCAGACACCCGAGCACCAACTTATAGCCATTTTTAATTTGGATTCGTAGATCCCGTAAAAATACGAAAAAATAAGGACAAATATCATTGTAATCAGACCCCCGAGCACCAAGTTTTTGGCTGTTTTAAATTTAAATGCGGAGATCACGTAGAAATACAAAAAATGAACAAAAATATTACTCTAACCAGGCGCCCGAGCGCTAAGTTTTAGCCGTTTTTAATTAGGATTTGTAGATCGCGTGAAAATACAAAAAATAAAAACAAATATCATTGTAATCGGACACCTGAGCGCCAAGTTTAGGCCATTTTAAATTTCAATACACAGATCGCGTAAAAATACAAAAAATGAACAAAAATATTGCTCTAACCAGACACCCGAGCACCAAGTTATAGCCGTTTTCAATTTGGATTCGTAGATCATGTAAAAATACAAAAAAGAAGACAAATATCTTTGTAATCAGGCACCCGAGCACCAAGTTCTGGCTGTTTTTAATTTAAATGCATAGATCACATGAGAATACAAAAAATGAACAAAAACATAACTCTAACCAGACACCCGAGCGCCAAGTTGTAGCCGTTTTTAATTTGGATTCGTAGATCGCGTAAAAATACAAAAAACGAAGATAAATATCATTGTAATCGGATCCCCGAGTGCCAAGTTTTGGCCGTTTTAAATTTAAATGCACAGATCATGAACAATACAAAAAATGAACGAAAATATTACTCTAACCAGACACCCGAGCGCCAAGTTATAGCAATTTTTAAATTGGATTCGTGGATTGCGTAAAAATACAAAAAAGGAAAACAAATATCATTGTAATCGGACACCTGAGCGCCAAGTTTTGGCCATTTTTAATTTTGATACACAGATTGCGTAAAAATACAAAAAATAAACAAAAATATTGCTTAACCAGACACCCGAGCGCCAAGTTATATTCGTTTTCAATTTGGATTCGTAGATCGCGTAAAAATACAAAAAAGAAGACAAATATATTTGTAATCGAACACCCGAGCACCATGTTCCGGCCTTTTTTATTGTAATGCACAGATCACGTAAAAATACAAAAAATGAACAAAAACATAACTCTAACCAGACACCCGAGTGCCAAGTTGTAGCCGTTTTTAATTTGGATTCGTAGATAGCGTAAAAATACAGAGAATGAAGACAAATATCATTTTAATCAGACACCCAAGCACCAAGTTTTGGTCGTTTTAAATTTAAATGCAGAGATGACGAACAATACAAAAAATGAACAAAAATATTACTCTAACCAGACACCTGAGCGCCAACTTATAGCTGTTTTTTTATTTGGATTAGTAGATCGCGCAAAAATACAAAAAATGAAGATAAATATTATTGTAATCAGAACCCCGAGCACCAAGTTTTGGCTGTTTTAAATTTAAATGCGTAGATCTTGTAGAAATGTAAAAAATGAACAAAAATTGTACTCTAGCTAGACACTCGAGCACTAAATTATTTCCTATTCTAAATTGTATTCATAGATCGTGCAAAAGTACAAAAAATGAAGACAAATATCATTGTAATTGGACACCTGAGCGCCAAGACTTGGCCGTTTTTAATTTAAATGCGCAGATCACGTAAAAAAATAGAAAATGAACAAAAATATTGCTCTAACCAGACACCTAAGCGCCAAGTTATAGCCATTTTTAATTAGCATTCGTAGATTGCATAAAAATAAAAAAAAATGAAGACAAATATCATTGTATTCGGACACTCGAGCGCTATGTTTTTGCCGTTTTTAATTTAAATGCGCAGATCACCAAAAGATTGCAAGGAGCTAATTGACAAAATCACCAAAAGAGTCAAAAGCTGGACCTCTAAATGCCTCTCATATGCCGGGAGATTGGTTCTTGTCAAGTCTATTTTATTCAGCATACAAGTTTATTGGAGCATCCATTTTGTTCTTCCTAAAAGGGTTAGTGAAGCCATAGAACAATTCTTGAGAAGATATTTGTGGTCAGGGGCTGAATTAAGGCAATGGGGAAGTAAAGTGGCTTGGTCAGAAGTTTGCAAACCCAAGAATGAAGGTGGCCTTGGACTAAGAAGAATTGTAGAATGGAACAAAGCTTCAATGATGAGACACATTTGGGCTTTATGCACCAAAAACCCCTCCCTTTGGGTTGAGTGGTGTCACCATAACCTACTCAAAGGAAAGTGTTTTTGGGAAATAAAACCACCCGCAGATTGTTCCTGGACTTGGAGAAAGTTGCTAAAGCTCAGAGATGAAGCCAGACCTCTATCCAAATATGAAGTTGGCAAAGGTGATTCTATTTCTTTGTGGTATTCTAATTGGCATCCCTTAGGCCCTTTGATTCCAAAATATAGACCACGGGTAGCTTATGATGCTGGAATTTCCAAGGAAGCAAGAGTTAGCCGTATCATTGAAGATGGAGAATGGAAGTGGCCTTACCCATGCACATGGGAACTACAAGAGATAATTATAGATCACCCGCCCACATACAAGCCGAGAGCCAATTTTGAAGATAAGTTTATTTGGGAAGTCTCAAAAAATGGGGTATACAATGCAAAAGCTACTTGGAATGCTATCCGGGGAAGGAACCGAAAGGTAGATTGGCATCATTTAGTTTGGCCTAGCATACACATCCCACGGCAAAGCTTCATTCTTTGGCTCGCCATCAAAGGTAGGTTGAACACTAAAGATAGATTGATTGGTTGGGGGATGAATGTAGATCCTAATTGTGTCCTATGTTGTAATGCTATGGAAACTATGGATCACCTCTTCTTCAAATGTCCTTTTGCGGCTGAATTGAGGGCTAAGGTGTTATACAAGTGCTCCATTGTCAAGCCTACGCAACCGTGGAAGCGTGAAGTTTTATGGGCTATGGGGAAGTTCGGGGGGAAGCACATCAATAAAGTTCTTTGCAAGCTTGCTTGGACCGGTTTGGTATACTATACTTGGGAAGAAAGGAACAAAAGAATATACAAGGGACACTCCTCATCTGTGGCTAGTATTATGCAAAGGATTGAGCATGTAGTTAGAACCAAACTTTTACAAATCATGCAAAGATGGCTAATGTAGACCATAGTTTACCTGACAATTGGAGGATCCAATAGTAATTGTATTTTGATTTGCGGGGGTATGCCCCCAAGATATTGTACATAATCTCCCTATTAATCCAAATTGTATACTTACTTACCAAAAAAAAAATGCGCGGACCATGTAAAAATACAAAAAATGAACAAAAATTGTACTCTAACCAGACACCCGAGTGCTAAGTTATTTCCTATTTAAATTTGGATTCGTAGATCGCGTAAAAGTACAAAAAATGAAGAGAAATATCTTTGTAATCGGACCTCTGAGTGTCAAATTTTGGCCCTTTTTAATTTAAATGCGAAGATCACATAAAAATACAAAAACGAACAAAAATATTACTCTAACCAGACACCCGAGCGCCAAGTTATAACGGTTTTTAATTAGGATTCGTAGATCGTGTAAAAATACAAAAAATGAAGACAAATATCATTGAAATCGGATGCCCGACCACCAAGTTTTTGCTGTTCTTAATTGATATGCGCAGATTATGTTAAAATACAAAAAATGGACAAAAGTATTACTCTAACCAGAAACTCGAGTGCCAAGTTATAGCCGTTTTTAATTAATATTCGTGCATCACGTAAAAATACAAAAAATGAAGACAAATATCATTGTAATTGGACACCCGACCACTAAGTTTTGGCCGTTTTTAATTTAGATGTGCAGATCACGTAAAAATACAAAACAAATGAACAAAAATACTACTCCAACCAGACACCCGAGTGCCAAGTTATAGCCATTTTTAATTTGAAATCTTATATCGCGTAAAAATACAAAAGATAAAGATAAAAATCATTGTAATCGAACAATCGAGCGCCTAGTTTTGGCCGTTTTTAATTTACATGCGTGGATCACGTAAAAATACAAAAAATGAAAAAAAATATTACTCTAACCAGACATCTGAAGGCCAAGTTATAGTTGTTTTTAATTTAGATTCATAGATCGTGTAAAAATATAGAAAATAAAAATAAATATCATTGTAATCGGACACCTGAGCGCCAAGTTTTGGCTATTTTTAATTTAAATACGCGGATCACGAAAAAAAAATGAACAAAAATTTTACTCTAACCAGACACCCGAGTGCTAACTTATAGCCGTTTTTAATTTAGATTCGTAAATCACGTAAAAATACAAAAAAATTGAAGACAAATATCATTGTAATTGGACACTCGACCACCAAGTTTTGGTCATTTTTAATTTAAATGCACAGATCAAGTTAAAATACAAAAAATGAACAAAAATATCATTGTAATTTTACGCTCGAGCAAAAATATCATTGTAATCTAACCAAAGACCCAAGCGCCAAGTTATAGGCATTTTTAATTTGGATTCATAGAACTCGTAAACATACAAAATATGAAGACAAATATCAATGTAATCGGACACCCAAGCGCCAACTTTTTGCCGCTTTTAATTTATATGCGTAGATCACGTAAAAATACAAAAAATGAACAAAAATATTACTCTAACCAGACACCCGAGCGCCAAGTTATAGCCGTTTTGAATTTGGATTCGTGGATTGCGTAGAAATACAAAAAATAAAGATAAATATCATTGTAATCAGACACCGAAGCGCCAAGTTTTGGCCGTTCTTAATTTCGATACACAGATCACGTAGAAATACAAAAAGTGAATAAAAATATTACTTTAACCAGACACCCAATTGCCAAGTTATAACCGTTTTTAATTTTGATTCGTAGATCACGTAAAAATACAAAAAGAAGACAAATATCTTTGTAATCAGACACTCGAGCACCAAGTTCTGGATGTTTTTAATTTTAATGCACAGATCACGTAAAAATACAAAAAATGAACAAAAATATAACTTTAACCAGACACCCGAGTGCCAAGTTGTAGCCATTTTTAATTTGGGTTCGTAGATCAGGTAGAAATACAAAAAATGAAGACAAATATCATTGTAATCGGACACCCGAGCGCTAAGTTTTGGCCGTTTTAAATTTAAATGCACAGATCACGAATAATACAAAAAATGAACAAAAATATTACTCTAACTAGACATCCGAGTGCGAACTTATAGCCTTTTTTATTTGGATTCATAGATCGCGTAAAAATACAAAAGTTGAAGACAAATATCATTGTAATCAGACCCCTAAGCGCCAAGTTTTGGCTGTTTTAATTTTAAATGCGTAGATCACATAAAAATGCAAAAAATGAACAAAAATTCCACTCTAACCAGACACTCGAGCGCTAAGTTATTTCTTATTTTAATTTGGATTTGTAGATCGCGTAAAAGTGCAAAAAATAAGGACAAATATCGTTGTAATCGGACACTTGAGCGCCAAGTTTTGGCCATTTTTAATTTAAATGCACAGATCACATAAAAATAAAAAATGAGCAAAAATATGGCTCTAACCAGACACCCGAGCACCAAGTTATAGCCGTTTTTAATTAGAATTCGTAGATTGCGTAAAAATACAAGAAATGAAGACAAATATCAATGTAATCGGACACCCGACCATCAAATTTTGGCCATTTTTAATTTAGATGCGCAAATCACATAAGAATTCAAAAAATGAACAAAAAAACTACTCTAACTAGACACACGAGCACCAAGTTATAGCCGTTTTTAATTTGGATTCCTGGATTGCGTAGAAATACAAAAAAAGGAGACAAATATGATTGAAATCAGACAGCCGAGCGCCAGGTTTTGGCCGTCTTTAATTTACAAGCGCGGATCACATAAAAATACAAAATATGAACAAAAATATTACTCTAACCAGACACTCGAGCGCCAAGTTATAGCCATTTTAATTTAAATTCGTAGATCGCTTAAAAATACAAAAAATAAAGACAAATATCATTGTAATCGGACACCCGAGCGCCAAGTTTTAGCCGTTTTTAATTTAAATCTGCGGACCATGTAAAAATACAAAAATTGTACTCTAACCAGACACCCGAGTGCTACGTTATTTCTGAATTAAATTTGGATTTGTAGATTGCGTAAAAGTACAAAAAAAATGAAGATAAATATCATTGTAATCGGACACCCAACCACCAAGTTTTGGCCGTTCTTAATTGACATGTGCAGATCACGTTAAAATACAAAAGATGAAGAAAAATATTGCTCTAACCAGACACCAGAGTGCCAAGTTATAGCCGTTTTTAATTAGTTTTCGTAGATCGCATAAAAATGCAAAAAATTAATACAAATACCATTGTAATTGGACACTCGACCACTAAGTTTAGGCTGTTTTTAATTTAGATGTGTAGATCACATAAAAATACAAAACAATGAACAAAAATACTACTCTATCCAGACACCCGAGCTCCAAGTTATAGCCGTTTTTAATTTGAAATCGCATATCGCATAAAAATAAAAAAAATAAAGATAAATATCATTGTAATCAGACACTCGAGTGCCTAGTTTTGGCCGTTTTAATTTACATACGTGGATCACGTAAAAATACAAAAAATAAAAAAAAATATTACTCTAACCAGGCACCCGAAGGCCAAGTTATAGCCGTTTTTAATTTAGATTCGTAGATCGCGTCAAAATATAGAAAATAAAAACAAATATCATTGTAATCGGACACCCGAGCGCAAGGTGTTAGGCATTTTTAAATTAAATACGCAGATCACGTAAAAATACAAATAATGAAAAAAAATATTACTCTAACCAGACACCCGAGTGCCAACTTATAGCCGTTTCTAATTTAGATTCGTAAATCGCATAAAAATAAAAAAATGAAGACAAATATCATTGTAATTGCACACCCGAGCGCCAAGTTTTGGCCGCTTTTAGTTTAAATGCGTAGATCATGTAAAAATACAAAAAAATGAACAAAAATTTTGCTCTAACCAGACACCCGAGTGCCAAGTTATAGCCGTTTTTAATTAGGAATCGTAGATCGCACGAAAATACAAAAAATAAAGACAAATATAATTGTAATTGAACACTCGAGCGCCAAGATTTGGCCGTTTTTAATTTAAATGCATAGATCATGTAAAAATACAAAAAATGAACAAAAATATTACTCTAACCAGACACCCGGGTGCCAAGTTATAGCCGTTTTAATTTGGATTCGTAGATCACGTAAAAATATAAAAAATAAAGACAAATATCATTGTAATCGGACACCCAAGCGCTAAGTTTTGGTTGTTTTTAATTTAAATGCGCAGATCATGTAAAAATACAAAATATGAACAAAAATTGTACTCTAACGGGACACCTAAGTGCTAAGTTATTTCTGATTTAAATTTGGATTTGTAGATCGTGTAAATGTACAAAAAATGAATACAAATATCATTGTAATCAAACATTGGACCACCAAGTTTTGGCCGTTCCTAATTGACATGTGCTCATCATGTTAAAACACAAAAGTTGAACAAAAATACTACTCTAACTAGACACCAGAGCGCCAAGTTATAGTCATTTTTAATTAGTATTTGTAGATCGCGTAAAAATACAAAAAATTAAGACAAATATCATTGTAATCAGACACCCGACCACTAAGTTTTGGTCGTTTTTAATTTAGATGCGCAGATCACGTAAAAATACAAAAAAATGAACAAAAATACTACTCCAAACAGACACCTGAGTGCCCAATTATAGCCATTTTTAATTTGAAATCGTATATCGTGTAAAGATATAAAAAAATAAAGATAAATATCATTGTAATCGGACACTCGAGTGCCTAGTTTTGGCTGTTTTTAATTTACATGC
The DNA here is from genome assembly GCA_019916065.1 of Vitellaria paradoxa. Taxonomy (NCBI): domain Eukaryota; kingdom Viridiplantae; phylum Streptophyta; class Magnoliopsida; order Ericales; family Sapotaceae; genus Vitellaria; species Vitellaria paradoxa. The sequence goes on along the minus strand of JAINTL010000103.1, from coordinate 61,556 downwards.
GTGGATCACGTAAAAATATAGAAAATAAAAAAAATATTACTCTAAGCAGACACCCGAGCGCCAAGTTACAGCCGTTTTTAATTTAGATTCGTAGATCACGGAAAAATACAAAAAATGAAAACAAATATCATTATAATCGAACACCTGAGCGCTAAGTTTTGGCCGCTTTTAGTTTAAATGCGTAGATCACGTAATAATACAAAAAAAGAACAAAAATATTGCTCTAACCAGACACCCGAGTGCCAAGTTATATCCATTTTTAATTTGGATACGTAGATCACGCAAAATTACAAAAAAATAAAGACAAATATAATTGTAATCGGACACCCGAGCGCCAAATTTTGGCTGTTTTTAATTTAAATGCGCAGATCACGTTAAAATACAAAAAATGAACAAAAATATTACTCTTACCAGACAACCGAGCGCCAACTTATAGCCTTTTTTAATTTGGACTTGTAGATCAAGTAAAAATACAATAAATGACGACAAATAGCTTTGTAATTGGACACCCCAGCACCAAGTTTTGGCCGTTTTTAATTTAATGGCGTAGATCATGGAAAATACAAGAAATGAAAAAAAAATATTATTTTAACCAAACACTGGAGCACTAAGTTATAGCCTTTTTAATTTGGATTTGTAGATCAGGTAAAAATAAAAAAAATGAACACAAATATCATTGTAATTGGACACCCGAGCACCACGTTTTGGCCATTTTTAATTTAAATGCACACATCACGTAGAAATGCAAAAAAATGAACAAAAACATTAGTCTAACTAGACGCCTGAGTGCCAAGTTATAGCTGTTTTTAATTTAGATTCATAGATCACGTAAAAATACAAAAAATGAAGACAAATATTGTTGTAATCGGACACCCGAGCGCCAAGTTTTGACCGTTTTTAATTTCGATAGAGAGATCACATAAAAATACAAAAAATGAACAAAAATACTGCTCTAACCAGACACACGAGTGCCAAGTTATAGCCGTTTTTAATTTGGATTCGTAGATCGCGTAAAAATATAAAAAATAAAGACTAATAACATTGTAATCAGACACCTGAGCACAAAGTTCTGGAAGTTTTCAATTTAAATGCGTAGATCGCAGTAAAATACAAAAAATGAACAAAAATATTACTCTAGTCAGGCGCCCAAGTACCAAGTTATAGTCGTTTTTAATTTTGAATTGTAGATCACATAAAAATACAAAAAATGAAGATAAATATCATTGAAATCGGACACTCGAGCACCAAGTTTTGGCTATTTTTAATTTAATAGCGTAGATCACGGAAAAATAAAGAAAATAAAAAAAATATTACTCTAACCAGACACCAGAGCGCCAAGTTATAGCCATTTTTAATTTGGATTCGTAGATCGCGTAAAAATAAAAAGAAATGAACATTAATATCATTGTAATCGAACACTTGAGCACCAAGTTTTGGCCACTTTTAATTTAAATGCGCATATCACGTAAAAATGCAAAAGAATGAAAAAAAATACTCTAACTAGACACTCGAGCGCCAAGTTATAGCCATTTTAAATTTGAAATCGTAGATCGCGTAAAAATACAAAAAATAGAGACAAATATCATTGAAATCGGATATACGAGCACCATGTTTTGGCTGTTTTCAATTTAATAGCACAGATCACGGAAAAATACAAGAAATGGAAGAAAATATTACTCTAACCAGGAACCCGAGCACCAAGTTATAGCTGTTTTTAATTTCGATTCGTAGATCGCATGAAAATAAAAAAAAATGAACACAAATAGCATTGTAATCGGACACCCGAGCACCAAGTTTTGGCCGTTTTTAATTTATATGCGTAGATCACGTAGAAATACAAAAAAATGAACAAAAAATTAGTCTAACTAGACGCCCGAGTGCCAAGTTATCGCCGTTTTTAATTTGGATTCATAGATCGCGTAAAAATACAAAAAATGAAGACAAATATCATTGTAATCGGGCACCCGAGCGCCAAGTTTTGACCGTTTTTAAATTTGATATAGAGATCACGTAACAATATAAAAAATGAACAAAAATACTGCTCTAACCAAACACACAAGCGCCAAGTTATAGCTGTTTTTAATTTGGATTCATAGATCGCGTAGAAATACAAAAAATAAAAACTAATATCATTGTAATCGGACACTCGAGCACAAAGTTCTGGCCGTTTTTAATTTAAATGCGCAGATCACGGTAAAATACAAAAAATGAACAAAAACATTACTCTAGCCAGGCGCCCAAGTGCCAAGTTATAGCCATTTTTAATTTTGATTCGTAGATCGTGTAAAAATACAAAAAATGAAGATAAATATCATTGAAATCGGACACTCGAGCACCAAGTTTTGGCTATTTTTAATTTAATAGCGCAGATCACGGAAAAATACAAAAAATGAAAAAAAATATTACTCTAACCAGACACCGGAGCACCAAGTTATAGCCATTTTTAATTTGGATTCATAGATCGCGTAAAAATAAAAAAAAATAAACACAAATATCATTGTAATCGAACACCCGAGCACCAAATTTTGGCCACTTTTAATTTAAATGCGCATATAACGTAGAAATGCAAAAACATGAACAAAAATAATACTCTAACCAGACACCCGAGTGCCAAGTTATAGCCGTTTTTAATTTGGATTCATAGATCCCGTAAAAATACAAAAAATAAAGACAAATAACATTGTAATTCGACACCCGAGCATCAAGTTTTTACCGTTTTTAATTTTGATACATAGATCACGTAAAAATACAAAAAATGAACAAAAATGCTACTCTAACCAGACACACAAGCGCCAAGTTATAGCTGTTTGTAATTTAGATTAGTAGGTAGCGTGAAAATACAAAAAATAAAGATAAATATTATTGTAATCGGACACCTGAGCGCCAGGTTTTGGCCATTTTTAAATTACATGTGCGGATCACGTAAAAATACAAAAAAAGAACAAAAATATTACTCTAACCAAACACCCAAGTGCCAAGCTACATCCGTTTTTAATTTCGATTCGTAGATTGCGTAAAAATACAAAGAATCAAGACAAATATCATTGTAATCGGACACCCGAGCGTCATGTTTTGTCCGTTTTTAATTTACATGCGCGGATCACGTAAAAATACATAAAATGAACAAAAATATTACTCTAACCAGACACCCGAGTGCCAAGTTATATCCATTTTTAATTTGGATTCATAGACCGCGTAAAAATACAAAAAATAAAGACAAATATCATTGTAATCGACATCGAAGCACCAAATTTTGGTCGTTTTTAATTTAAATACGTAGATCACGAAAAAATACAAAAAATGAAAAAAAATAATACTCTAACTAGACACTCGAACGCCAAGTTATAGCCATTTTAATTTGAAATCGTAGATCGCGTAAAAATACCATAAATGAAGACAAATATCATTGAAATCGAATATCCGAGCACCAAGTTTTGGTCGTTTTTAATTTAATAGCGCAGATCACGGAAAAATACAGGAAATGAAAGAAAATATTACTCTAACCAGGAACCCAAGCACCAAGTTATAGCTGTTTTTAATTTGGATTCGTAGATCACGTGAAAATAAAAAAATAAACACAAATATCATTGTAATCGGACACCTGAGCACCAAGTTTTGGCCGTTTTTAATTTAAATGCGTAGATCACGTAGAAATACAAAAAAATGAACAAAAACATTAGTCTGACTAGACGCCCGAGTGCCAAGTTATAGCCATTTTTAATTTGGATTCATAGATCGCGTAAAAATACAAAAAATGAAGACAAATATCATTGTAATCGGACACTTGAGCACCAAGTTTTGACCGTTTTTAAATTCGATATAGAGATTACGTAAAAATACAAAAAAATAACAAAAATACTGCTCTAACAAGACACACGAGCGCCAAGTTATAGCCATTTTTAATTTGGATTCATAGATCGCGTAAAAATACAAAAAATAAAGACTAATATCATTGTAATCGGACACCCGAGCACGAAGTTCTAGCCGTTTTTAATTTAAATGCGCAGATCACGGTAAAATACAAAAAATGAACAAAAATATTACACTAGCCAGGTGCCTAAGTGCTAAGTTATAGCTGTTTTTAATTCTGATTCGTAGATCACGTAAAAATACAAGAAATGAAGATAAATATCATTGAAATCGGACACTCGAGCACAAAGTTTTGGCTGTTTTTAATTTAATAGCGTAGATCATAGAATAGTACAAAAAATAAAGAAAAATATTACTCTAACCAGACACCGGAACGTCAAGTTATAGCCATTTTTAATTTAGATTCGTAGATCGCGTAAAAATAAAAAGAAATGAACACAAATATCATTGTAATCGAGCACCCGAGCACCAAGTTTTCGGCCGCTTTTAATTTAAATGCGCATATCACATAAAAATGCAAAAAAATGAACAAAAACATTACTCTAACTAGACACCCAAGTGCCAAGTTATAGCCGTTTTTAATTTGGATTCTTAGATCCCGTAAAAATACAAAAAATGAAGACAAATAACATTGTAATCTGACACCCGAGCACTAGGTTTTGACCGTTTTTAATTTCGATACACAAATCATGTAAAAATACAAAAAATGAACAAAAATGCTGCTCTAACCAGACACACGAGCGTCAACTTATAGCTGTTTGTAATTTAGATTCGTAGGTAGCGTGAAAATACAAAAAATAAAGACAAATATTATTGTAATTAGACACCCGAACGCCAGGTTTTGGCCCTTTTTAAATTATATGCGCGAATCACGTAAAAATACAAAAAAAAAAACAAAAATATTACTCTAACTAGACACTCGAGTGCCAAGTTATATCTGTTTTAATTTTGATTCGTAGATCGTGTAAAAATACAAAGAATCAAGACAAATATCATTGTAATCGGACATCAGAGCGCCATGTTTTGTCCGTTTTTAATTTACATGCGCGGATCACGTAAAAATACATAAAATGAACAAAAATATTACTCTAACCAGACACCCAAGTGCCAAGTTATATCCATTTTTATTTGGATTTGTAGACCGCGTAAAAATACAAAACATTTTTTTTTGAAAGGTAAATAATTTTATTAATAAATAAAAGGTGTACAAAAACAAAGGGGCATACCCCTATCAACGCAAGATTACATCAAAACAACCTCCACAAATCAATCACCCAAAACTGCAAGAGGAAGAGACCAAATTTGAACTAAATGACAATTGCAATCTGTTTTTGGAAAAATCTTAGTAGACAGAATTCTCAACCGAACACTATTCTCCATTTGATGAATTAATGCCGTGGGCTCAGAAGAAACATGCTGGAAAAGCCGGGTATTTCTTTCCCTCCAAATGATGTAAATCAAAGAAGACAAGCTCAACTTCCCTAGAATTTGGAGCAAAGAATCCCCCGAGAACTTGGTGAGGCTCCATCGTATCACATCTTCCCAAGAATTGGCCCAACATTGCAGACCCAAACGGCTCAACAAATGAGACCATAACCGAGAAGTGTAAAAGCATTAGAAAAACAAATGGGAGTGGGTTTCCACTCCATCATCACAAAGTAAGCATTGCGTATTGGAGATAGCTCCGTGAGAGAAAAGTTTATCCTTGGTGGATAATCTTAGCCTCACTGCCAACCACAAAATAAAGGAGAATCGAGAGATGCGATATTTGAACCAAACAAGAGTATACCAATGAGTATACAAAACATAAAGATAAATATCATTGTAATTAGACACCTGAGCACTAAGTTTTGGTCATTTTTAATTTAAATGCGTAGATCACGTAAAAATACATCCAAGCGCCAAGTTAAGCCGTTTTTAATTTCGATTCGTAGATTGCATAAAAATACAAAAAATAAAGACTAATATCAATGTAATCGGACACCTGAGCACGAAGTTCTGACCGTTTTTAATTTAAATGCGCAGATCCCGGTAAAATACAAAAAAATGAACAAAAATATTACTCTAGCTAGGCGCCCGAGTGCCAAGTTATAGCCATTTTTAATTTTGATTCGTAGATCGCGTAAAAATACAAAAATGAAGACAAATATCATTGAAACCGGACACCCGAGCACCAAGTTTTGGCTATTTTTAATTTAATGGCGCAGATCACAGAAAAATACAAAAAATGAAAAAAAATATTACTTTAACCAGACACCGAAGCACCAAGTTATAGCCATTTTTAATTTGGATTCGTAGATCGCGTAAAAATAAAAAAAAATGAACACAAATATCATTATAATCGGACACCTGATCACCAAGTTTTGGCCATTTTTAATTCAAATGCGTAGATCACGTAGAAATGCAAAAAAATGAACAACAATATTACTCTAATTAGACACTCGAGTGCCAAGTTATAGCTGTTTTTAATTTGAATTCCTAGATCCCAAAAAAATACAAAAAATGAAGACAAATATCATTGTAATCCAACACCTGAGCGTCAAGTTTTGACCGTTTTAAATTTCAATACACAGATCACGTAAAAATACAAAAAATAAATAAAAATACTGCTTTAACCAAACACACGAGTGCCAAGTTATAGCCATTTTTAATTTAGATTTGTAGATTGTGTAAAAATACAAAAATAAAGACTAATATCATTGTAATCGGATACCTGAGCACGAAGTTCTGGCCGTTTTTAATTTAAATTCGCAGATCACGGTAAAATACAAAAAATGAACAAAAATATTACACTAGCCAGGCACCCGAGCGCCAAGTTATAGCCGTTTATTCGTAGATCGCGTAAAAATACAAAAAATTAAGACAAATATCATTGAAATTAGACACCCGAGCACCAAGTTTTGGCTATTTTTAATTTAATAGCGCAGATCACAGAAAATTACAAAAAATAAAAAAAAATATTACTCTAACCAGACACCGGAGCCCCAAGTTATAGCCGTTTTTAATTTGGATTCGTAGATCGCGTAAGAATAAAAAAAGATGAACACAAATTTCATTGTAATCGGACACCCGAGCACTATGTTTTGGCCATTTTTAATTTAAATGTGGAGATCACATAGAAATGCAAAAAAAAGAACAAAAATATTACTCTAACTAGACACTCAAGCGCCAAGTTATAGCTGTTTTTAATTTGGATTCGTAGATCCCGTAAAAATATAAAAAATGAAGACAAATATCATTGTAATCCAACACCCGAGCACCAAGTTTTGACCGTTTTTAATTTTGATACATAGATCACGTAAAAATACAAAAAATGAACAAAAATACTGCTCTAACCAGACACATGAGCGCCAAGTTATACCTGTTTTTAATTTGGATTCGTAGATCGCGTAAAAATACAAAAAATAAAGACTAATATCATTGTAATCGGACACCAAAGCACGAAGTTCTGGCTGTTTTTAATTTAAATGCGCAGATTGATTGGGCTTGAGTTGTTACACATTTGTTCACTTAAATACACTTTTATACATGACATAATTGATATAAGACAGGTGTTTTGTGCAGAATTTATCCACATCTTTAGAATATGGAACATGTGTTGAATTGTGCCATAAAGAGAAGCAATTTGAGCTAAATTAAGAATACAAAGAAGGAGATGCTGAAGCACATCTGTTGAAATGGATTTGTTGAGTAAAGTCATGGGAGCAGAAGAAGAATTTGCAGTTGCTGAACAAGTTGAATTCTGGAAGGAGGAGAACATTCGAATATAGTGCCAAAGCATTCGAATGCTGTCAAAAAGAGTTCAGAGAATTTCTGGAGGAAATGCATATTCGAATACAGCCAAGCAGTATTCGAATACTAGGACCGTTGGCAGAAAACAGACTCCACGTGATTTTTACAGATTCGGGGGGGGATGCAATCTGGAGGAGAGAGAAAGACTGGGGAATGATGGCATCACACGACCCACACCCACGAGAGGACAGAACATTCGGTTAGAGGAAAGAGAAGCGAGAGGAAAGAGAAGGAGAGCAGCGAGGGTAGCGAAAGAGGAACTTCTTCTTCTTCTTTCTTCATTCTCTGGTTTTCAGATTTTTCTGCCATTCTTTTGTTTTCAATTCTGATTTTAATTTCAGATTATTGTAATTAGATTTGAATTCTACAGCACATTATTAATTTCATTCTTGTAATTAGATTTCAATTGGAGTTGAAGAGAGAATTACATTTTTCAGCTTTGAAAGTCATGTCTCTGTTCTTCATTTTTGTTCTTCATTTTCTTAAGATGATCGGCTAGTTCTTCTTGGGCTAAGGCAAGGATAATGACCTGTCCAATGATTTCCAAGATGCCGTTCTTAATGGATTAATTTTGAGTTCTTTGGTTATCAATTTTAGTTGTATCTCGTTACTTTCGAAATCAATGGTTCAATGTTCGATTAACACTTGTTTACATATTCTATCAATGAGTTCATAGAAGTTGCTTAATTCAGAACTCTTATTGCAAATATGTATGGGAGTTGCTAGAGTTAGATCTTCTATAGTCTTCATGATAGCTTATGCACATCACTTGTTTGATCCATGGCTTGTATCATTTGAAATTAGTTTTCTCCAAACATTAGAGCAACTAAAATTGATGATCTATTCACTCTTGGTATTTTGAGATTGATTTGGATAGGCATTGGAATTGCCTTGCCCATCTTTTTAATATCAAGTTTTAGTTAAGTTTAGTTTTCATTTCAAAATCCATTACCAAATCATCAAAAATTCCAAACCAGATTTTCAATTATGTTTACCATTCATGTGAGCCATGTTTTGCCTCTTTAATCCATTTGATTCAAACATGATTTTGCTCCCTAGATCCCTGTGGATATGACCTGGTTCTCACCAGTTAATTGTGCTACAATGAAACCTTGCACTTGGGGGAGTTTGTCTTGATTTTCCTTACTCAACACTTTAGAAATCTGAATTTGCATTTTTATTTACATTTGAGAGTGAGGTAATTGAGCAAAAACAAGCACAATTTTGGCGCCGTTGCCGGGGATCTTTGACAAGCAATGGTGTTTTGAACTCTTAGAGCAAGGATTGGCAGCATTACTCACCACCATCTTCAACAACAAAGCTATTCAAGGCATTGGGTAATTTTGTTCCATTTTTATTTCCACCTCTAGTTTCATTTTTATAGGTTTTAGTTTTTAGTTTTTAGTGTTTAAATTGTAGTTTCTGATTTTGAAAAAAAAAAAAAAAAGAAAAAATCTGAGTTACTGTTTTATTTTGTTTTGAATATCTAAATTTCTGAGTTGCTGGTTTTCTTTGCTGAAATTTGATTGCTGGAAGTTTGATATTCAAATCTGCTGCATGAGATATTTGAATGCCTGAGTTTGTCTCTGAAATTCTGATCTGTTTTGCTGCTAAGTTTTGAACCAAGTTGCTGAATCAGATGTCTGCAATCTGTTTTCTGAATTTCTGATTCGAATCTGTTGCATCTAATATTCAAATTGCTGCATCTTGTCTCTGAAAAATCTGATTTCGTTGGCTGAAATTCACCTTTGAATTATTGTTTGACTTGCTGAAAATTTGCATGGTGTTGCTGTACATTCTGCTGCAAGTTGTTAGAGGAAGAGCTCTGATTTTTCTTTGTGAATTGGTGATTTAGTTGTGAAGTTTTAAGGTTTTGTGGGTGTCATTTTGAAGCTGAATTTTTGTGCATGTTGTTGAGGTCTGGTCGAATTATTGGAAAAAATTCTGATTTGCATTCACCATCATCTCTAGCTGAGTTAATTGAACTTGCTACATCTTACACATCATCTGAATCATCTGTGCACATGGATCCACCACCACCTGTTTTACCGGAAGGAAGTGCACTTGGAGAGAATGATGAAATCAATCAAAATCTTCTTAGACCTCTTAGGGAATATCTTCATCCAGCTAGGCAAACAACTCCCTCATGCATTGTTCTTCCCATTGGCCATCATAATTTCAATTTTAAACCGGGAACAATTCAGCTTTTGCCAACCTTTCATGGAATGGATTCTGAAAATCCTTACATGCATATGAAAGAATTTGAGGATGTTTGTGGGACTTGCATGGATAGGAATACAAATGAGGACATGGTTAGGCTTAAGTTGTTTCCATTTTCATTGAAAGAAAAAGCAAAGATGTGGTTGAACTCATTGGAGCCTAGATCAATTGGAACTTGGAGGGACATGCAAACAAAGTTTTTGAAGAAGTATTTTCCAGCCAATAGGACAGTGATACTTCAACAACAAATCATGAATTTTGTATGCAAGCCTAATGAAACATTTGCACATGCATGGGATAGGTTTAGAGAATTGTTGCAAGCATGTCCACATCATGGGTTTGAGTCTTGGAGAATTGTTAACTTCTTTCATAATGCATTAACTCCAAACTTGAAAATGCTGGTTGCAACAATGTGCAATGGTGAGTTCTATGATAAGATAGCTGAAGAAGCCTTGCATTTCTTTGATTCATTGGCTGAAAATACTAAACAATGGGAGGTAGTTTCTCCATTTTCTGAGTTTTCTGACAGCATAGGTGCAAGAGGAAAGTTTCATCTCAGTGACACTGATGATCTTGGTGCTCGATTGGCTGCATTGTCAAAGAAAGTGGAGTTGATGGAGCAAGAGAAGCAAGGATTGAAGAAAAAGGAAGTTAACTGTGTGTTCTGTGAAACCTCGGATCACAAGACAGACGATTGTCCCACACTCCCAGCTTTTAAAGAAGTTCTTTATGGTCAAGTAAATCCCCCACCAGCTGCAAGAAATTACAACTCAAACCAGGGGGTGAACAACTTTGCTTCAGGAAATCAGCCATATTCGAATGCTTATAATGCTGGATATAGAGGCCATTCGAATACATCCTGGAGAGCTGAGGCACAACACCAGCAGCAGCAGCAACCACAACAACCTTTTCCACCTCAACCATTTCATTCCCAGCCTTATCAACCTCAGCAGAACACAAACTCTTACCAACCACCTCACAAAAGATCATTGGAAGACACCTTGCAACAATTCATGCAAGGACAAATTGGAACCAACAACCAAAATTCAAAGTTCCAAGATCAAACTAATAGGGCTATGGAAGACATTCGGAGTCAATTGTCAAAACTCACTCAAGCCTTAACTTTGAGAGAAACAGGAAAGCTTCCATCTCAGCCCAAACCAAATCCCACTGGGCAAGTGCACTTCAGTGAATCATCTTCTTCAAGTGCAAATGAGAATTTGGAACATGTGCAAGCTATTTCAACATTGAGAAGTGGGAAACAGATCTTGAAACCAGATTATATTCCAATTGAAGAGGCAAATGAGCAAAATATGTTGGAAGATGAGGAAGAAATTCAGCACAACAGCAGCAGCAGCAACAAAGCAATTGAACAACAGCTGCTCACCAAAACAGAAGCTGAATTGCAGCAAAAACAACTGCTAAAAGAGCAAAAACAGCAGCTGCACAGTAGACAAGAAATTGAGGAACAGCAACAAATTGAACAAAATCTGCACAACAGGACAGAAAATGAACAGAAACAAAATTTGGACAGCATAGGAAAAGCTACACAGAAACAGCAGCTGAACAATTTTGAGCAGAATAGCAAAATTCAGAAGCAAGATCAGGTAAATTCTGAGAATGCAATTGAGTTTTCTGAAAATAAAACCAAGGATTTTGATAAAAACCAGCTGGATAAGAGTGAAAAAATTTCTGGAAAAGAGAAGATTTCAAAAGAAAACCAGCTGGACAGCCCTGATTTCATTCCAAAAATTCCTTTTCCTCAAAGATTGAACAAAGGAAAGAAAGAAAATCTGAATTCTGAAATTTATGAGCTTTTCAAACAAGTCAGAATAAACATTCCTTTGCTTGATGCCATTAAACAAAATCCATCTTATGGAAAGTTTTTGAAAGATTTGTGCACTGTCAAAAGGAGAATGAATGTCAAAGAGAGGGCATTTTTAACTGAACAAGTGAGCTCAATTTTGCAATTCAAAACCCCTCCAAAATATAAAGATCCGGGGTGTCCTACAATTGCATGCATCATTGGGGAAAAGAGGGTAGATAGAGCTTTGTTGGATTTGGGAGCAAGTGTTAATCTTTTGCCATTTTCTGTGTACCAACAACTTGGATTAGGTGAGCTTAGACCTACTAGGGTGACACTTCAATTAGCAGATAGGTCAGTCAAAGTCCCTAGAGGTATTGTGGAGGATGTCCTAATTCAAGTGGAGCATTTTGTCTTCCCAGTAGACTTCATAGTGCTTGATACCCAACCAATTCAAGGCCCACAACCAGCTGTCCCAGTCATTCTAGGACGACCATTTTTGGCCACTTCTAATGCTTTGATAAATTGTAGGACTGGAGTCATTAAGTTGTCTTTTGGTAACATGACAATTGAAAAGAACATCTTTAATGTGACCAAACAGCCAAGTAATCATGAGGAGATAGAAGAAGTGGATTTGATTCAAATAGCCATACAAGAGCACTTTGATAGAGAGTACTTAGAAGACCCATTGGAGAGAGCTTTAGTGAACAGTGACCAAGTAGATTTCCTAGATGATTGTGACTTGGAAAATGTTGGTGGAGGAGAATGTGAGGAAATGAAAAAAATCAGTGATGTCAGTGAATCAGTGGAGGCCCACTTTTGAGTCTTTAGAGCTGCCAACAGTCAAATCTCGGCCATCTTTTGAGAAGCCACCCATACCCGAGAGAAAGCTTTTACCTAGTGAGCTGAAATATGTGTTTTTGGGTGAGGGAGAGTCCTATCCAGCTGTTATTTCTTCTCAGCTGAATTCTGATCAAGAGAATAGACTTGTTGAGGTCTTGAGAAAACATAAAAGAGCCTTGGGCTGGACCATAGCAGACCTGCAAGGAATCAGCCCACTGATTTGCACCCATAGGATATTTTTGGAGGAGGATGCCAAACCCATTAGGCAAATGCAAAGGAGACTAAACCCAAACATGAAAGAAGTGGTTAGGGGAGAGGTAATTAAGCTATTGGATGCTAGAATTATCTACCCTATCTCAGACTCTAAATGGGTTAGTCCAACTCAAGTAGTACCCAAGAAATCCGGAGTGACTGTGGTGAAAAATGCACAAGATGAGCTAGTTCCAATGCGCATCCAAACAGGATGGCGCATGTGTATAGATTATAGGAAGTTAAATGCAGTCACAAGGAAGGATCATTTCCCTCTTCCATTCCTAGATCAGGTATTGGAAAGAGTGGCAGGACAGGCATTCTATTGTTTCTTGGATGGATACTCAGGGTACAATCAAATTGAAATTGCATTAGATGATCAGGAGAAGACCACATTTACTTGCCCATTTGGTACTTTTGCATATAGGCGCATGCCTTTTGGCCTTTGCAATGCTCCTGCTACTTTTCAGAGGTGCATGATTAGTTTGTTTAGTGACTTTGTGGAGAAATTTCTTGAAGTATTCATGGATGACTTTTTAGTCTATGGGAGTGACTTTGATTTGTGTTTGGAGAATTTAGAGAAAGTTTTGGCAAGATGTGAAGAGAAAAACTTGGTGTTGAATTGGGAGAAATGCCATTTTATGGTAACTCAGGGGATAGTTCTTGGTCATATAGTGTCTTCTAGGGGGATAGAAGTAGATAGAGCAAAAGTTGAGATTATTCAAAAACTTCCTACCCCTAGATGTGTCAAGGATGTCAGATCATTTTTAGGACATGCAGGTTTCTATAGGAGGTTCATTGCATCATTCAGTGCCATTTCTAGACCTTTGTGCAATCTCCTAGGCCAGGATGTTCCTTTTGATTGGACATCAGAATGTCAGGCTTCATTTGATAGACTTAAGGACTTGCTCACTTCAGCCCCCATTATGCAGACACCAGATTGGACTCTACCTTTTGAGATCATGTGTGATGCTAGTGATAGTGCCATTGGTGCAGTCCTAGGCCAGAGGAGAGAGAGGAAGTCACATGTGCTATACTATGCTAGCAAATCCCTTAGTGATGCACAAAAGAACTACACAACTACTGAGAAGGAGTTGCTAGCAGTAGTATATCCATTGGATAAGTTTAGATCATATCTTGTGGGATCTCATGTCATTGTGTTTACTGATCATGCAGCACTTAAGTATCTTTTGACCAAATCTGATGCCAAGCCAAGACTCATTAGGTGGATTCTTTTGCTGCAAGAATTTGATTTAGAGATTAGAGATAAAAAGGGAGTTGAAAATGTAGTTGCTGACCATCTTTCTAGACTTCCACATCAGGACTTAGCAGCTTTTGAGCCACCTATTAATGAGACTTTCCCTGATGAGCAGTTGTTCCATTTAGATTCCTCAGAGACACCATGGTTTGCAGACATAGCCAATTATTTGGTTTCAGGTGTGGTGCCTTCTCATTGGACCATGTTAGATAAGAAAAAGTTTTTCAGGAATGTGAGGCACTTTTTCTGGGATGATCCATATCTGTTTAAGTATTGCTCAGATCAAGTCATAAGGAGATGCATACCCGAGAGTGAAGCCCAAAGTGTCATTAGTTTTTGTCATACTCTTGCATGTGGAGGTCATTTTTCAGCTAGGAAGACAGTGGCAAAGATTTTACAGAGTGGATTGTTTTGGCCTACCATGTTTAGGGATGTGCATGCCTTTTGTGTTGCTTGTGATAGGTGTCAAAGGCTTGGTAAGATCACTAGGAGAAACATGATGCCACTTCACCCCATTTATGTGCTTGATATCTTTGATTGTTGGGGTATGGATTTATGGGACCATTTGTGAATTCATTTGGCAATGAGTATATCTTAGTGGCAGTGGATTATGTTTCAAAGTGGGTAGAAGCCATACCAACTAAGACCAATGACCACAAGGTAGTGATAAAATTTTTGAAGGAAAATGTGTTTTCAAGATTTGGAATGCCAAAGGCCATGATAAGTGATAGGGGAACACATTTTTGCAATAGATATGTTGGTCTATTGATGAGGAAGTATGGGGTTGTGCATAAGGTTGGAACATCATATCATCCCCAAACAAGTGGACAAGCCGAGTTGGCCAATAGAGAGATCAAGAGAATCATTGAAAAAACAGTGAATCCCACAAGGAAAGATTGGTCTTTGAAATTGGTTGATGCACTTTGGGCTTATAGGACTGCCTACAAGACTATCCTAGGCATGTCTCCTTATAGGTTAGTGTATGGAAAAGCTTGTCATCTTCCTGTGGAACTTGAACACAAGGCCTTTTGGGCAGTGAGACATTTCAATGAAAACATCACTGAATCTGGTTGTCAGAGGAAATTGCAACTAAATGAGCTTGAGGAGATTAGGAATGATGCATATGAGAATGCTAAAATCACCAAGGATAGAGTGAAGAAATGGCATGATACACATATCCTCAAAAGAGAGTTGTTTGTGGGTCAAAAGGTTTTGTTGTATGACTCAAGGTTACACTTGTTTCCCGGGAAGTTGAAGTCAAGATGGAGTGGTCCATATGTGATTCAGAACATCACTGAGTTTGGGGCTGTTGACATTCAAAATCCAACCTCCAAAAATGTTTTTAGAGTGAATGGACAGAGATTGAAAGAGTATCATGAGAATTTTGTTGCTGAAGTAGAGAGTTGGGATCTTGAAGATCCCCCAAATTCTGTTTGAATGAAGAAAGGATTCTGACTTTGTATCATAATAGTGTAGGTTCTGTTATGTTTTTGATTTTCTGTTTTCTTTGGTTTTTGTAATTTTCCTTCTTTCATCTAAAAAAAAAAAAAATTTTCAGTTTGCAAGTTTTAACACATTGGTTTCAGCAAGTTTCATGAAGAATTGAGAATTTCTGCTTTGTGTTTTACTAATATTTGAATTTTCAAAGGTTGGAACTGACATGTGCTATTTGAGGTAGCAACATCACTTGTGGTGGAACTACTTGAGAGTCAAATGGAATAAATGCATTTGCTTGATTTGTTTTGGGAGTATAATGCATTAACCAAATTGGGTAGCACATGCTTTCAAAGTGTTTCAGAATGCAGCAAAAGGATTTCAATTAAGCAAGCTTCATTAAGGATCAAGTCACATCAGCAGGTGCAACAAAAACTGATCAAATCTGGTACTGCTATTAAGTCCAAATCAGATGAGAAACTCATTTCATTCGAATAGCTGAACAGTCATTTGAATAGGCCATCTTAGCACAAAATCTCATCTGTGAACAGCAACCCATCTTGCATACTTACTGATTTCCTGCATCTTGGTTGTCTGTGATGCTTGGCAAAACCTCACTGATCCTTAATTACACTCAACCCATTTTGTATTGTTTTGGTTCTACTGATTTGTATTTTCTTTGAGAATATTGCATTGAACAAGTTGGGGGGAGCAACTGTTTTGGTAATACCTTGGAGTTTCAGCTGGTCTACATCACTCAAACATGTTAACCTTAAACTCAGCAGGTACCTCTTTCCCTTTGCACTTTATTCCAAATTGATTGACTTGTTTGTGCATTGAGGACAATGCTTGTTTCTAGTTGGGGGGAGAGAAATAGTTTGAGTTCTTTTCTTGGTCTTATGCATTGGTGTTGATTGGAATATGCTGAATGAAATTGCTGATCTACTTTGTTATACTTGAGAAATAGTTTGAGTTCTTTTCTTGGTCTTATGCATTGGTGTTGATTGGAATATGCTGAATGAAATTGCTGATCTACTTTGTTATACTTGATGAATTGAAATTTGAGTAGTGTGTTTAATTTAGCTAAAATGCTGAGAATTTTCTAAAAAAAAAAAAAAAAAATTTTGACATTTTTATTCTCTTTATTCTATTTTATTTTCTTTTTGGATTGGATGTCATTAGATGTAAATATAGAGTTTTAGTTGTTGACAAAACATGATTTGAGTATTCTTAAGGGATTGTGAAAAAATTCTGGTCTCTGGATACTGAGGTACTAAATTGCTGATACACCATATTCGAATATGGGTTCGGGTATTCGAATATGCCTTCGGTTGAAATTCCTGTTTAAATACCCGCGGCTGGCCCATTTGAACCCTATTCTATTCGAATACAAAACCCTGGTGCCAAAACATTTTAGCCTCCTCCACCTCAAATATCTCTTTTGAGCTTCAACTACGGGGTGACTGAAAGTGTTCTGGAGTTCACATTAAAGTGGGATTAAGCTTCAAAGCTTGGATTGGAAGAGCTAGGGTTTATCTGTTGAGGGATTTTTGACAGAAGGGTCTCTTCAGCAGCTGTGACAAAATGCCACCAAAAAGGATTAAGAAAATGGCTTACAGAGGGGAGGCAAAGAGGAGAAGCATGCGTATCAGAAGCAAATACGGTAAGGGTTCCTCGCTTGTAATTCATGACCCCATAGCCCTAGAACTTTCATCTTCCAAGTCAGACCCCAAGTCATCTTCTAGGACAGGGTCTTACCATTCTGTGGGTAATGAGAATATTGGTGAGAAATGTGATGAGCATGTTTTTAATATTGAAAAAGAAATTTCAGTTGAGGCCCCTGGCAATATACCTACTGAGGATCACATTGCTGAACCTGAGCACGAGGTTTCCACCTCTGAAAATGCCCCTGTGGAACAACTTGAAAAGGATCCTTTTGATGAAAACACTTTTGATAGTTCAAGGTTTGCTAATAAACCTTCAGAGCTGAAATATGATGAAAATTTTAGCAAGAGGACAGTTTTGTGTGAGAGAGGAATTAAGCTGGAAGATTACATTGAGGCACCTTATGAATTAATGGAGTTATTTGAACAGAGGGGTTGGGTGCAATGGGTAACGACTAGTAGGAAGGCCATAGTGCCTTATGTGAGGGAATTTTATTCAAATGCTGAAATGGGTATGTTACATGGTAGATCTGTGATAAATTCTAAGGTGAGGGGGAAAGAAATCACTTTGAATTTGGAGAAAATTTCCTTTATTGGCCACTTACCTGCTGAGAGAATACCTGATGCTACACTTGAACAGAAAGCTCAGTGGGAGGAGCAATTGAACAAGGATAATTTAGCTAGATTGTTCACGGATAATCCTCAAGCAGAATGGACCATTACTAGGCTACCAAAGTCAGGACTTACTCCAAAAAGTAATGTCCTTCATATGCTGGTGTGTTCACTGATCCTGCCACATGCCTATAAGTCCACCATCACCTTAGAGCAAGCCACAATTATGGGGAAGTTGCTGCTGGGCATTCCCATTGATTTACCTTATCACATTTGGTTGGTCATTGCTCATGTTGTGGAGAAACCTGAGTCAAATGCTGGGCTACCTTTTGGGGGATTGATCACAGAGATAATTCAACATTTTCTTGGTATTAAAGAAGAAGTGGGAATGGCTGTTGTAAAACCAGCTTCTTTGATAGCCAAGACCTCAGTAAAAAGAAGCCAAGGACAGTTAAGAAAGAGGGCTGCTCCACCTGTAGCTGAGGACAACCAGCAGCAAGCAGAAGAAGTAGAAAATGAAGCAGCTTCTTCAAATACAAATGAGAAACTCAACTTGATCCAGCAGAATCAAGAATTGTTGATGAAGGAAGTGAGTGAGCTGAAGAAGGGGCAACAGAAAGTTATCCGATTGCTGGAAAGGATATTCGAATCAGACAGGGAAGATGAGGAGTGATTCAGTTTTCCAATTTGCTTTGTCGTCAGACTAGACTTTTTGACAGCAATTCCTTAGAACATTTAAAGCCATGTTTTGTCCTTAGAAAATAGTTTCCTTTGTTTTATTTTCTGATTTTGTTAATTTTGAATTTGAATGACTTTGAACTCTAAATTTGGATGATATTTTGTTGGAAATCCATTTTGAGCATTGGGGTGGTGTTGTGATCTGTTTAGTTGAGATGAGCTCTTTTGTTTTAAATGCATGACAAGCTATAACTTAGAATGTACCTTGATGCTGATTGCTGGATTTTGAGTTTTCAGTTTGGAATTTGAATTAGTTGTTATGTTTAATTTGCTTAATGGTTGAATTAGTATGGATAGAGTTAGTTCTTAACTTGTCAACTTAGACATGGGCAATTGTGAATGAGTTTCTTGATTGAACAATGGATTGCATTATTTCCCAGCCATAGTGGAGACTTAAACCTGAAGTGAGATTTTGAGCCTTTAAGCTTTGTTTATGAGAGATATGCAATTACTCTAGAGCTTGTCAAAAGCTTAAACATTTCTGTACTTCATTTTCTTCAATAACTCCAATTACAATACTTTGCTTTGGGTGTTTGTGAAGTTGTAGAGGAATTGAACTTGATTCTTGGTTCTTAGTTTTTATGGTTGAATGAAATGAAACCAAGGAAATGATATCAGGCCATTTTTCTTATCTGTTGAGCTTAAAAAAAATTTTCCTTTTCTTTGATGAACATTATCCTTGGAGCCAAGTTTGAGCTTTATTAGAGCATTCATACTTCTTTATTCTTACCACATCATCCCCTTGACCATTATGAATGCTCTTTAGCCTTCCCTAACAGATTGGAATACACTGAAAATATTAAGGAAGAGCAATGACCAACATTTTGGGATTTTTGGGGTGAGGATAGAAAAATTGATGGAAGGAAAAGAATGATAAGAGGGTATGGTGATGTCCAAATTCAGAAAACTCTGTTTCGATTATGAGTTTCAACTTTTAGATACATCTCCAAAAAAAAAAAAAAAAAAAAAAAAAAAAAAAAAAAACTGATTTCAGTGTTCCAATTCTTTTTGAATTCCTTAATCCTCCTTTCAACTACCTCATTAAACCTCATGGCCCCATTACAACCAAAAGCAAGTCCTAATTGATCTTTGGAAGAATTATCATTCAATTGTGAAATTTAGGAATTGGGGAGTATAGTGAAAATTCTAAAATAACCTTACTGCACTATTCTTTCATGGAGTTATGCCAAGTCCTTTTCTTTATTGGATTGAACATTTTTGACTTGTAGATGCACCCTCTTAGAATTTGATTTACATTTATTCTTTACAAAAAGGGGCATCTTGAGGGGAACCTTGTGTGCTTCATTTTCTTGTGAGTGAATTCCAAGGTGAGATTTTGAAGTTGAAGCTTTGGGAAGTAATATGATTCAAAGTTCAGGATAGAGTTTGATTATGGAGATCTATGTTGAGTTAACAGGTTAAGAACTGAATTTTCATGCTTGGATCAAGTGTTTAGCAAATTTCACATACCATACCTAATTTCATGATTCTAGGAGTGTTAGCTTAAATTTCTTAGCTTGATGTATTAAGTAACATTCCATGGTTATGACTTATTATCCATTTAGAATTGAAGATGCTATTTTTAGATGTGTCTTTCACAGATGTGCAATTTCATAACATGAAAATGTTGATTGCTTTTAAAGGTAGCCTTCCTTCCTTAAGCATTGCTAGGGACTAGCAATGTCTAAGTTGGGGGGTGTGATTGGGCTTGAGTTGTTACACATTTGTTCACTTAAATACACTTTTATACATGACATAATTGATATAAGACAGGTGTTTTGTGCAGAATTTATCCACATCTTTAGAATATGGAACATGTGTTGAATTGTGCCATAAAGAGAAGCAATTTGAGCTAAATTAAGAATGCAAAGAAGGAGATGCTGAAGCACATCTGTTGAAATGGATTTGTTGAGTAAAGTCATGGGAGCAGAAGAAGAATTTCCAGTTGCTGAACAAGTTGAATTCTGGAAGGAGGAGAACATTCGAATATAGTGCCAAAGCATTCGAATGCTGTCAAAAAGAGTTCAGAGAATTTCTGGAGGAAATGCATATTCGAATACAGCCAAGCAGTATTCGAATACTAGGACCGTTGGCAGAAAACAGACTCCACATGATTTTTACAGATTCGGGGGGGGATGCAATCTGGAGGAGAGAGAAAGACTGGGGAATGATGGCATCACACGACCCACACCCACGAGAGGACAGAACATTCGGTTAGAGGAAAGAGAAGCGAGAGGAAAGAGAAGGAGAGCAGCGAGGGTAGCGAAAGAGGAACTTCTTCTTCTTCTTTCTTCATTCTCTGGTTTTCAGATTTTTCTGCCATTCTTTTGTTTTCAATTCTGATTTTAATTTCAGATTATTGTAATTAGATTTGAATTCTACAGCACATTATTAATTTCATTCTTGTAATTAGATTTCAATTGGAGTTGAAGAGAGAATTACATTTTTCAGCTTTGAAAGTCATGTCTCTGTTCTTCATTTTTGTTCTTCATTTTCTTAAGATGATCGGCTAGTTCTTCTTGGGCTAAGGCAAGGATAATGACCTGTCCAATGATTTCCAAGATGCCGTTCTTAATGGATTAATTTTGAGTTCTTTGGTTATCAATTTTAGTTGTATCTCGTTACTTTCAAAATCAATGGTTCAATGTTCGATTAACACTTGTTTACATATTCTATCAATGACTTCATAGAAGTTGCTTAATTCAGAACTCTTATTGCAAATATGTATGGGAGTTGCTAGAGTTAGATCTTCTATAGTCTTCATGATAGCTTATGCACATCACTTGTTTGATCCATGGCTTGTATCATTTGAAATTAGTTTTCTCCAAACATTAGAGCAACTAAAATTGATGATCTATTCACTCTTGGTATTTTGAGATTGATTTGGATAGGCATTGGAATTGCCTTGCCCATCTTTTTAATATCAAGTTTTAGTTAAGTTTAGTTTTCATTTCAAAATCCATTACCAAATCATCAAAAATTCCAAACCAGATTTTCAATTATGTTTACCATTCATGTGAGCCATGTTTTGCCTCTTTAATCCATTTGATTCAAACATGATTTTGCTCCCTAGATCCCTGTGGATATGACCTGGTTCTCACCAGTTAATTGTGCTACAATGAAACCTTGCACTTGGGGGAGTTTGTCTTGATTTTCCTTACTCAACACTTTAGAAATCTGAATTTGCATTTTTATTTACATTTGAGAGTGAGGTAATTGAGCAAAAACAAGCACAGATCATGGTAAAATACAAAAAATGAACAAAAATATTACTCTAGCCAGGCTCTCGAGTGCCAAGTTATAGCCGTTTTTAATTTCAATTCGTATATCGCGTAAAAATACAAAAAATGAAGACAAATATTGACCGACCCTAAAATGTGTTCGAGTTCTATCTCTCAAGTGCAAGAGGGTGGTCGTAGTCTTACTCAGTGAGAACCGGGGTCATCTCCACAGGGAGGGTTGTGTTAAAAGCTCTAGACTTGTTGTCTTAGTTAGTAGGTGAACCTAAGTTAATTTAAACTAATTTTAGATTTACAAGGTGTTTGAATATGGTTGGGTTGAGAATGATGGAGTGAAGGAATTGTGATATTAAATTAAAATGCAAATATTGAAAGTAAAATAACTAAAATAATCTTGGCTTCGAACCAAATTTGGTTGTGGGTAGTGGTTTACTCAAACGTGTTTGTAACTCAACCTAACAAACGCACGTGCATTGCTAGGTCGGAAGATATTTCATTAAAACCTAGGTTATGGAACTCAAGGTAAGCAGAGGCTTTTGGAATTAGCTTCAGATTCATGGACATTGAATCGAACACCTAGTATGCACGAGCGTTAACTCGTAACCAAGCTTCGATTGTAACACGGATGAACTAATTTCTTAAGAAAACCTCAAGTTATGGTTTTATGAAAATGGGTTCCAAATCACCGGGCCATTGAACCAACCACTTGGTGTGCACGAGTGGCCAATCGTAACCAAGCTTTGGTTATAACACAGGTGATTGATTTCGTAAGAAAAACTAATTTGGGTTTTGGAAAATAAGAGTCTAACTCACCAGGACATTGAACTAAACACTTGGTGTGCACAAGTGCAACCAAGCTATGGTTGCAACACGGGTGAGTAGGTTTCAAAAGAACCCTAGCTTACTATGAGATTCCATTCAGAGATTAAAAGATATTTCAATTAAAAATATTCTTTCACGTTCGAATTCACCGAACTACCACACCACCTTCAATGATTTGAAGCCAAGAATAAACCCTAGCCTAACATATGTGAACTTTGAAGAGAAAAACAAACTTGTAAATCATCCATTAACGTAAAACGAAAAGCGAAAACAAAAAGAAGATATTGAAGACTAAACGAACAAAAAGAAATATGAAATAAATCTAAACTTTAAACTTGGAATTGAAATCGTTAAATGTGAAGCAACTTACATGTATTCAAGAAGAACTACTATCGATTCAAAGCTTCCAACCCAAACCCTAATCTGATGAATGTTTGAGAATGATAATCCAAAAGAGTACTTGAAAGTTTCAATCCAAAAGCAAAACCCTAATCTAGTTTAGGCTATGTAAAACTGAAAAGAAAAGAAAAGAAAGTATGTAAAAGCTCTCCCCAGCATAATCTGAAAATCCCCTTTATATATGGCTACAATGAAGGGCATCAGGGGTACATCACTTTACATAAAGAAAATCAAAGGTCAAAGGTGATGGGCGCCCATGGTTGATGTGGGGTGCCCTTGGCCTAGCTGTCCAAGGTGTTTGATGTAGTCTTCAATGAAACAGCTCCAAAACCCCCTCTCGGCAAGCGCCCGTCTGATTAAGAGTGGGGTGCTCGTGACCACTGAGGGGCACCCGTGAATGATGTGGAGTGCCCATGGTCAAGGTGCGGCACCCATCTGCAACCATAGTGAATAGTACTTCTTTGACAGCTTTCTATCCCTGACTTCCGATGCGATTTTGACCCTCAAGATGATCGATTTGGGCTTTAGCTAAAACACAAAAGTTGTAGCCCTTCAAGTCTTGTTTCTAACCCAAAAATAATTGCACCACTTCGAGTTGTGACGAAAAAGTTATGGTTGGAAAACTGAGATGGTGTTGAGCTGAAACTTCAACCACACACCACTTCAACTATTTTGAACTTCAAACCATTTCCTTCTCCTTGACAGCCATGGTAGTCGATCTTATGCCTTGGGATGGCTCTTGGGAAGTTGAATAATTATTGGGAGTCTTTGGACTTTTCTTGCACTTTCTTTATTCTAGCTTGTCTTGGCTCCTTCTCACATGCAACCTTGGTGTTGTTTAGGCCAAAAGCTCCAAGTTATATTACCTAAAAACACACAAACAGAAATAATGCATGGAAATGAGATAATTAAGTTAATACCTCGCCATTAACAAGCATAAATGCGTAATTATCTTACACAAAGGATGTAGAATTGTATAATATTGCAAGCTAATCACACCCCCCTGACCTAGACATTGCTAGTCCCTAGCAATGCATGCAATTAAACCATGGGGTACAAAAACAAGTGCAAAAACACCCACAACATGCAAGCTCTTATTTGAATCAAAATAAGACAAAATAAAAACTAACTAAGGTGATGTTCATTTTCTTAGGAAACACACGACCACACTTAGCACGTGAGGCAAGCCCTTTAAACCCCTAGGTTCCCCCTAGTGGACGAGTAAGGTCTCCTGAGGGTTTGCAGTGATGCTACCCACAAACATCTATGGCATGGTCTCAAGGTGTCAAAGAGTGATTAAGGTCAACAATGCATCGAGTTCAGGCTCAACAAGTCACAAAACTTAAATATCATGTGTAATTCCCAAGTGCTAAGCATGAATGCATGTACTATCAAAATTGGAAGAGCATGTGTGCAAAACAGTGTCATTTATTCAACAAGGTCTCAAGAGCATAATCGAAACTAAGTTTCTACTTGAAAAGCTCACAAGGTAGATCACTCATAAAAAGAAACTCACTCAGCAAGGGTTTACTCATACCTATGGGCATAAAATGCTCTCCTAGTTGCACATAACCTCACAAATAGGTGAGTGAATTGAATTGAAGTTTCAAGTGGACAGCTCATATCAAAAAGTTCCAATGCCATGCAATAGATTACACCACACAACCTACACAAGACCACTACATGCACACACAAGAGTTGCTCACTTAGAATCCACTAGGTCTTTGATCCGGTTGTAACTTGGCCATGGGTAATGGTTAAACAATGAAAGTTATGGAAATCAAAGCACATGCCTTGGGATAAATATGCTTAAGTATGCACAAGTCCTAAACTACCCATTTCCTTTCTATAACCCAACCAACAACATGAAGCTTATAAACAAACTTACAACCTACTCTTGGGACACTCTTAGCAAGCGTATTACAAAACATAAATCCCACAACTAAATAAACAAAAGGATTGAGAAATTTTTTTTTTTTGTTTCTTTTCTTCTTTTGTTAAAGCCAAGTTATAGCCGTTTTTAATTTGGATTCGTACATCGTGTAAAAATACAAAAAATGAAGACAAATATCATTGTAATCAGACACCCGAGCACCAAGTTTTGACCCTTTTTAATTTCAATAGATAGATTACGTAGAAAAACAAAAAATAGACAAAAATATTATTCTAACCAGACACCCGAGTGCCAAGTTATAGCCGCTTTTTATTTGGATTCGTAGATCGCGTAAAAATACAGAAAATGATGACAAATATCATTGCAATCGGACACTCGACCACCAAGTTTTGGCCACTTTTAATTTAAATGCGTAGATCACGTTGAAATACAGAAAATGAACAAAAATATTTCTCTAACCAAACACCCGAGTGCCAAGTTATAGTCATTTTTAATTTTGATTTGTAGATCGCGTAAAAATAAAAAAATGAAGACAAATATCATTGTAATCGGACACCCGAGCATCAAGTTTTAGCCATTTTGGGAAATAAAACCTCCTGCAGATTGCTCCTGGATGACCGCTCGTGAATAGTGCAGTGCTAATTAACCCCCAAGTACAAGGGTGTGCGGTGTAGTTTTAATCTCGGTGAGTCCGAGGTCGAATCCACAGGGAGCCTATATGTTTCAGTTTCTAAGTTCAAATATGAATTTTAGGTTTAAATGTGAATTGAGATATCAATTGAATTAAATTGGATTTAAGAGAATTGCAAATTGAAGGATTAAACAAGAAACAAACTAATTAAAGGGATATTTAAACTAGAATGCAAACTACTTTGAAATAACTTAGCAATTTAAAGTTACTGAACTTAAATGTAAAGGGAATTGAATATTTTCAAATTAAAAGCTATTCTAATTTAGAACTTGCAATGCAATCAATTCAAACAAAAGTGATTTAACTTAAGACAATAATATTTAAAAGAGTTCTTGATTCAACTTTCACAATTCCAGGTAATTCGTTATTTTGCCAAGGGATGATTTAAAATACAATCTATAGTTCACGTCAAAGGATCTATAGATTGGGAAATATTTTCAATACATTCCAAAATTTCTCGATACACAGTTTTAAACTCACGTTTCATTATGGAAAATAAAACTGGAAATATTTTATGATAAAAACATTCGAGTTCAAATCTGATTTAGGAGTGAATAGATTCCAAAATTTCTCGATACACAGTTTTAAACTCACGTTTCATTATGGAAAATAAAACTGGAAATATTTTATGATAAAAACATTCGAGTTAAAAAGTTTTCTAAACAAACAAATCAGATTTGAAAATTGTAGATCACTTCACATAGGTTTTCAAAACCCATGCGAAGGATCTACGTTCATCCCTCAACTTATAACGAATCACCCTTCATTGATTCAGTGAATCAAGAACTAGGGTTTCTACTCTAGCATGATTTTAAACGAAATGAAAGCATAAACATTAGATCTACCACTAGAAAATAATAAATCATATATTAAATTAACGAAACGAAAGTCAACTTACATGGCAAGCAACTCTGAAACTACGTAATGAAAGAGCAGTGCAGCGAAGAATAACCAAACATCGAACAACTCCATAAACAAGACAAGTAATTGAAAACTCTCCAAAAAAGCTATTCTAAAACTCTCAAAGTATTTTAAAATATGAAAAAGAGGTTCCTAAAGTATGTAGAACTAAAACTAGGGCTCATTGGGTCGGCCATGTAGCAGATGTTATAAAGAAGTTGTAAAGAAAACCCTAAAAGACGGAGTGAAGCCGCGCGCGCATAACACACTGTGGTCCGGACCGTTTGGCAGGTGGTCCGGACCACAGAAACTTTGTTCTTCAAGTTCTGCTTCTCGTTTGCTGCTTCTGACAGCTTTCTGTCCTCAAATTCCACTGCGATTTTGACCTCGCAAACGATCGATTAAGGCTTCGGCTAAAGCACGAAAGTTGTAGCCCTTTGAGTCTTCTTTCCAACCCAAAAAGAATCAGGTCAATCCGAGTTGTGAGTGAAAAGTTATGGTCTAAATACTGACAAGGTGTTGAGCTGGAACTTCAGCTGCACACCACTTCAACTATCTTGAACTTTGGACTATTTTTTCCTCCTCGGAAGCCACTTTCAACACTGCTAATCTCATGTATTTTCCCCTTTTACTTGCAATTAAGAGAATAAACACTATAAATAATAAAATAACGATAAAACTTTGAAATTAACTACTTAAATGCATCAATGAGTATCAAAATGTGGAGTTTGTAATTACTTAAGAGAATAAACACTATAAATAATAAAATAACGATAAAACTTTGAAATTAACTACTTAAATGCATCAATGAGTATCAAAATGTGGAGTTTGTAATTACTTAAGAGAATAAACACTATAAATAATAAAATAACGATAAAACTTTGAAATTAACTACTTAAATGCATCAATGAGTATCAAAATGTGGAGTTTGTAATTACACTTTTCAAGTGTAATCACACCCCCCAACTTGAACGTTGCTAGTCTCTAGCAATGTCCTTTATTAAAATGAAATGCAACTACCATCCTATTTCCCTTTTCGTTGGAAACACGGCTACACTTAGCTACGTGCAGCAAGCCCTTTAAACCCCTAGGTTCCCCCTAATGGACGAGTAAGGTCTCGTGAGGGTTTGAAGTGAATTTACCCACAAAATTCTATGGTATGGTCTCAAAGTGTTAAAAAAAATGATTAAGATCAACAATGAATCAAGTTCAAGCCTAACAAGTCACAAAACCCAAATATCATGTGTAATTCCCAAGTGCTAAGCATTAATGCATGGACTATCAAAGTAGAAAGAGCATGTGTGCAAAATTGTTTCATTCATTCAACAAGGTTGCAAGAGCATAAATGGAGCTAGGTTTTGACTTCAAATGCTCACAAGGTACCACTCATAAAAAAGGAATTCACTCATCAAGGGTTCACACA
Source organism: Vitellaria paradoxa (assembly GCA_019916065.1). Lineage (NCBI taxonomy): Eukaryota > Viridiplantae > Streptophyta > Magnoliopsida > Ericales > Sapotaceae > Vitellaria > Vitellaria paradoxa. The sequence continues at coordinate 33,704 of JAINTL010000103.1, read as the reverse complement.
CACCTATTAGCATATGATGCTGACCTAGTTGCACATAACCCCACAAATAAGTGAGTGAACTGAAATGAAATTCAAAGTGGACAGCTCATAACTATGTTCCAATGCATATGTAAGAGATCACACCACACAACCTACATAAGACCACTACATGCAAAATATAAGAGTTGCTTGCTTAGAATCCATTAGGTCTTTGTTTTGGTTGTAACTTGGCCAGGGGTAATGGTTAACAATGGAGGATATGGAAATCAAAGCACATGTCTTGGGATAAAGATGCTCAAGTGCACACAAGTCCCAAACTACCCAATTCCTTTCCAAACCCAACAAGAACTACAACAAGAAGCTTATTCACAAACTAATAAACGACTCATGGGACATTCTCAATAATCACAATCCAATGCACACGTCCCAGAATTACACGAACAAAAAGAAATGGCAATCTTTTTTTTTTCTTTTCTCTTCTTTTTTTTTTTCTTTTTTTTCTTTCTTTTTTTTTCTTTTCTTTTTTTTTTTCTTTTTTTTTGAAATAATGAAAATACATCAGCTAGATTCTCCACCCAATATTTCCTCTCAATATGCTCTTAAAAATTTTCATTCCCAACCCCCATTCACATCATTGACATTAAGGCGCTTTCACAATCCAAGACATGTAAGGGTAAGGCTAAAAGTGTGTGAATAAGGCTAAGGGATAATATATGAGGTGAGAACCAAGAAAAATATATATAAATATGTCACACACTTTATTTAAAAGGCTTCAAGTTGGTTCCTAGGATAATTCATAACCAAGAAAAGATAAAGAGGCCCAACAATAGCAAAGATGGCCTAGCATCATGTTCAAAGCTTGCAACAACTCATAATATGCCAAGTGAAACTAATGCAAGTGTGTGTGATGCAATTGGTGCATTGGAAACCAAAGTGAAGAATAAAAGAGCTGTGATTATGTGCAACCCCTCAAGAAAAGAATAATAGGCTCAAAAGCTCACCATTAAGGGGTATAAGTCTCTACCTCGTCCAAGAATGCTCAATTAACCAATGTTAAAGAAAATCAACTCCTAAGCACATAAACTCTTCTATTGATAGTCAAAGATGCACAAGGTCATTATACAATCAACTTGAACTAAGTTTCCTATTAAAGCTTGAACAAAACTCATTCATCACTTTCTCACTTAATTCCACAATCGACCAAACCAGAAAGAAAGGATGACATGTAGGTACAAATGTGCTAAATTCATGTATTTATGCTTAAAGATGCTCAAAAAATTTTAAATTTTTACAATTTTGGCACAAAAGGTCATCATGCGAACCCTACCCCCCAACTTAAAATTCACATTGTCCTCAATGTGAGAACCATGATGCATATGTGGGTCTGTAGTGTGCAATAATGAGCATGATGATGAGCATGAAACAATAACAGCAAAGGCACAAATAAGAACAAAGCACAAATTAAACCAAGCATGCACCCATTATTCAAGCCACTTAAGGCATCACCCAATACATCCCCTCAACTTAGATTCTACAGCACTCCCAACAAGAACAATTATGTATGTGAAGTACCAATTAGAAGTGCAAAACTAAATAAAAGGGAGAGGAAGGATATTACCTCAAGAGCTTCCTTATTTGAAGAAAAGAAAAGAACTTGAGCAGTTTATTCCTTTGAATTAAATTGTACTAAAAGAAAAAAATAAAACTTCTACGAGATAAAATGTTAGAATAAACAAATAAAAGTAAACTAAAAGAAAATTAAAATTTAATCTAGGCAGAAAGAAAACTAAAATAAATAAATAAGTAAATAAAATGTAATCTACTAATATACAAGGGTTAATGCCAAAACATACTATCCAACTCCTAATCTCTCCCAAGCCTTACCAAATGGCTTTAGGAATGAAATATTCTCCTTGGGCCCAAGAGGTACTGAAAATGAGTGTGCTCCTAGTGCAGAAAACACTAGAAAATGCATGGCCTTGTGGGAATCCTTGAATCCCAAATATGACCCAAATTTATTTGCATATGTGAACATGGAATGTAGTTGTGGGTTTTCTAGTATCCCCTCGACACCTAAAAAGTCAATGCAAACTATTTTTTTGGTCTCCACCACTTCCCTAAATGTGTGGTCAGTCTTAGTCAAAACATGTTCAGTTCCCTCAGTAAGATTCCTAGTTGGGGCGACATCAAAACTTCACTTTCCGCTTTCAAATTAGAAGTTTTTGTTTTAAGAAGGATGAAGTATTTTATAAATGCTGGGAGAGATTTAAAAACCTTTTAGAAACTTTCCCAAATCATGGACTAGATTTAGGGTACATTCTAGGCATATTCTACAATGCTCTACCTTGTGAGTTACACCGAGCATTTGATAAAAGTTTGGGTAAGGAATTTCTTGACCTTACCCCAGAAGAAGCATGGTCATTTTTTGAATTTTTCTATGAACACACCAAGCCACAAGAAAAACTTGAACCTAGTTTTGAACCTCATTCACTTGAAAGCCACATTGACCCTTTCCCACATCCTCCTACTTCACTTGATTCTCATGATCGATCCTTAGAAAATGGAGTAGGAGTTGAGACTGATTACTTGGATATTGCATGTCCCAACTCCACTCTACTTACCGAGGGCCAGTCTGAAGAACCCCTAGATCATTGGCTTACTGAATCTAGCAATACACAAGTTGAGTCACTCTGCAAGCAAACTCAACATAAGGAAGAAGTTAACTTAAAAGTAGATTCTAGTGCACATGAGACTTCCACACATATTGACTCTACATTAGATGATACATTGTTCGAGTCCACAGCATGTCCTTATATTCGTCCACGCACTGAAGCTGAAATAGCTGAATCTAGGCCCTTTTTGTTACTTGCACGAGAAAATTCTAATTCAAAAACCCTAGACTTTGAGTGGAGTGACTATTCTGATAATGGTTGCGATAATGAAGGGAATGAGCCCTTTGACTCGTTCCCACCAAACTCTAACGTGCACGAGACTTCATCTGTTGAGAGTCTAGAGGACATGCCAACCAACACCACCACAGAGCTTGAAGCTCATCCCACCCTAACAACTCAGATGACCTTGGAAAGTCCTAAGACTTATTCTAAGAGCTTTAATGCCAGAGGTTCAGAGGAATACACTGTTAAGCCAGTCACTTTAGTTTCATCATGTGCCACTATACCACTCACTGAGACCACTTCTGATATATCTTTTCCTGTTGGGGCTAGTACACTTGATGACTTACCTGTTGAGACCCCTATATTTGAGTGGAAGTATGATTCTAATTATGGTTGGGTTCCTACTTCAATTACACAGGACCCACATGAGAGTGAATTTTCTTTATCATCCTTTGAGAGTTCAATAGACAAGCCTAAGAGTGAGAGTGGTGCATAACTCTCATCTTTTTTTTTTTTTTTAATAAATCATATATTAAATTAACGAAACGAAAGTCAACTTACATGGCAAGCAACTCTGAAACTACGTAATGAAAGAGCAGTGCAGCGAAGAATAACCAAACATCGAACAACTCCATAAACAAGACAAGTAATTGAAAACTCTCTAAAAAAGCTATTCTAAAACTCTCAAAGTATTTTAAAATATGAAAAAGAGGTTCCTAAAGTATGTAGAACTAAAACTAGGGCTCCTTGGGTCGGCCATGTAGCAGATGTTATAAAGAAGTTGTAAAGAAAACCCTAAAAGACGGAGTGAAGCCGCGCGCGCATAACACACTGTGGTCCGGACCGTTTGGCAGGTGGTCCGGACCACAGAAACTTTGTTCTTCAAGTTCTGCTTCTCGTTTGCTGCTTCTGACAGCTTTCTGTCCTCAAATTCCACTGCGATTTTGACCTCGCAAACGATCGATTAAGGCTTCGGCTAAAGCACGAAAGTTGTAGCCCTTTGAGTCTTCTTTCCAACCCAAAAAGAATCAGGTCAATCCGAGTTGTGAGTGAAAAGTTATGGTCTAAATACTGACAAGGTGTTGAGCTGGAACTTCAGCTGCACACCACTTCAACTATCTTGAACTTTGGACTATTTTTTCCTCCTCGGAAGCCACTTTCAACACTGCTAATCTCATGTATTTTCCCCTTTTACCTGCAATTAAGAGAATAAACACTATAAATAATAAAATAACAATAAAACTTTGAAATTAACTACTTAAATGCATCAATGAGTATTAAAATGTGGAGTTTGTAATTACACTTTAAATTTTTTTTTTTTTAAATTTAATTTTTTTTCAAAAAAAAAAAAAAAAAAAGATGAGAGTTGTGCACCACTCTCACTCTTAGGCTTGTCTATCGAACTCTCAAAGGATGATAAAGAAAATTCACTCTCATGTGGGTCCTGTGTAATTGAAGTAGGAACCCAACCATAATTAGAATCATACTTCCACTCAAATATAGGGGTCTCAACAAGTAAGTCATCAAGTGTACTAGCCCCAACAGGAAAAGATATATCAGAAGTGGTCTCAGTGAGTGGTATAGTGGCACATGATGAAACTAAAGTGACTGGCTTAACAGTGTGTTCCTCTGAACCTCTGGCATTAAAGCTCTTAGAATAAGTCTTAGGACATTCCAAGGTCATCTGAGTTGTTAGGGTGGGATGAGCTTCAAGCTCTGTGGTGGTGTTGGTTGGCATGTCCTCTAGACTCTCAACAGATGAAGTCTCGTGCACGTTAGAGTTTGGTGGGAACAAGTCAAAGGGCTCATTCCCTTCATTATCGCAACCATTATCAGAATAGTCACTCCACTCAAAGTCTAGGGTTTTTGAATTAGAATTTTCTCGTGCAAGTAACAAAAAGGGCCTAGATTCAGCTATTTCAGCTTCAGTGCGTGGACAAATATAAGGACATGCTGTGGACTCGAACAATGTATCATCTAATGTAGAGTCAATATGTGTGGAAGTCTCATGTGCACTAGAATCTACTTTTAAGTTAACTTCTTCCCTATGTTGAGTTTGCTTGCAGAGTGACTCAACTTGTGTATTGCTAGATTCAGTAAGCCAATGATCTAGGGGTTCCTCAGACTGGCCCTCGGTAAGTAGAGTGGAGTTGGGACATGCAATATCCAAGTAATCAGGCTCAACTCCTACTCCATTTTCTAAGGATCGATCATGAGAATCAAGTGAAGTAGGAGGATGTGGGAAAGGGTCAATGTGGCTTTCAAGTGAATCAGGTTCAAAACTAGGTTCAAGTTTTTCTCGTGGCTTGGTGTGTTCATAGAAAAATTCAAAAAATGACCATGCTTCTTCTGGGGTAAGGTCAAGAAATTCCTTACCCAAACTTTTATCAAATGCTCAGTGTAACTCACAAGGTAGAGCATTGTAGAATATGCCTAGAATGTACCCTAAATCTAGTCCATGATTTCGGAAAGTTTCTAAAAGGTTTTTAAATCTCTCCCAGCATTTATAAAATACTTCACCCTTCTTAAAACAAAAACTTCTAATTTGAAAGCGGAAAGTGAAGTTTTGAAAATTGGGGAGAAAATTTGCAATAAAATCATTTTGTAACTCTTCCCAAATATTAATGGACCAAGTAACGGCACGACACCAATCATCGGCTACTCCACATAATGATAACGGGAAAAAATTATACTTAAATGTGTTATCTATGTAACCACTCGTGCAATAGAAACAAACTGACTCAAAACGTTCCAAATGAACTCTAGGGTCCTCATGTTGAAGTCCATAAAATTTAGGTAGCATAGAAAAAGTTTCTAGGCAAAATTCAATTCCATAAATGCTGCCTAAATAACTCATGAGTGCATGAATGGTGTCTGGTGAACCAGAATTATAAGGAAAATAATCCATGTTCAAAAATTTTATTTTATTTATTTATTTTTTTTTAGAAAAAGAAATTAACTTAAAAATGAAAACAACCTAAAAACTAAAATTTGGCTCCCCGGCAACGGCGCCAAAAACTTGACCGCTCGTGAATAGTGTGCAGTACTAATTAACCCCCAAGTGCAAGGGTGTGCGGTGTAGTTTTAATCTCGGTGAGTCCGAGGTCGAATCCACAGGGAGCCTATATGTTTCAGTTTCTAAGTTCAAATATGAATTTTAGGTTTAAATGTGAATTGAGATATCAATTGAATTAAATTGGATTTAAGAGAATTGCAAATTGAAGGATTAAACAAGAAACAAACTAATTAAAGGGATATTTAAACTAGAATGCAAACTACTTTGAAATAACTTAGCAATTTAAAGTTACTGAACTTAAATGTAAAGGGAATTGAATATTTTCAAATTAAAAGCTATTCTAATTTAGAACTTGCAATGCAATCAATTCAAACAAAAGTGATTTAACTTAAGACAATAATATTTAAAAGAGTTCTTGATTCAACTTTCACAATTCCAGGTAATTCGTTATTTTGCCAAGGGATGATTTAAAATACAATCTATAGTTCACGTCAAAGGATCTATAGATTGGGAAATATTTTCAATACATTCCAAAATTTCTCGATACACAGTTTTAAACTCACGTTTCATTATGGAAAATAAAACTGGAAATATTTTATGATAAAAACATTCGAGTTCAAATCTGATTTAGGAGTGAATAGATTCCAAAATTTCTCGATACACAGTTTTAAACTCACGTTTCATTATGGAAAATAAAACTGGAAATATTTTATGATAAAAACATTCGAGTTAAAAAGTTTTCTAAACAAACAAATCAGATTTGAAAATTGTAGATCACTTCACATAGGTTTTCAAAACCCATGCGAAGGATCTACGTTCATCCCTCAACTTATAACGAATCACCCTTCATTGATTCAGTGAATCAAGAACTAGGGTTTCTACTCTAGCATGATTTTAAACGAAATGAAAGCATAAACATTAGATCTACCACTAGAAAATAATAAATCATATATTAAATTAACGAAACGAAAGTCAACTTACATGGCAAGCAACTCTGAAACTACGTAATGAAAGAGCAGTGCAGCGAAGAATAACCAAACATCGAACAACTCCATAAACAAGACAAGTAATTGAAAACTCTCTAAAAAAGCTATTCTAAAACTCTCAAAGTATTTTAAAATATGAAAAAGAGGTTCCTAAAGTATGTAGAACTAAAACTAGGGCTCCTTGGGTCGGCCATGTAGCAGATGTTATAAAGAAGTTGTAAAGAAAACCCTAAAAGACGGAGTGAAGCCGCGCGCGCATAACACACTGTGGTCCGGACCGTTTGGCAGGTGGTCCGGACCACAGAAACTTTGTTCTTCAAGTTCTGCTTCTCGTTTGCTGCTTCTGACAGCTTTCTGTCCTCAAATTCCACTGCAATTTTGACCTCGTAAACGATCGATTCAGGCTTCGGCTAAAGCACGAAAGTTGTAGCCCTTTGAGTCTTCTTTCCAACCCAAAAAGAATCAGGTCAATCCGAGTTGTGAGTGAAAAGTTATGGTCTAAATACTGACAAGGTGTCGAGCTGAAACTTCAGCTGCACACCACTTCAACTATCTTGAACTTTGGACTATTTTTTCCTCCTCGGAAGCCACTTTCAACACTGCTAATCTCATGTATTTTCCCCTTTTACCTGCAATTAAGAGAATAAACACTATAAATAATAAAATAACGATAAAACTTTGAAATTAACTACTTAAATGCATCAATGAGTATCAAAATGTGGAGTTTGTAATTACACTTTTCAAGTGTAATCACTGGACATGGAGAAAGCTACTTAAACTCAGAGATGAAGCCAGATCCCTATCCAAATATGTAGTTGGCAAAGGTGATTCAATCTCTCTATGATACTCTAATTGGCACCCCCTAGGTCCTTTGATCCCAAAATATGGATCACGGGTAGCTTATGATGCTGGAATCTCCAAAGAAGCAAAAGTTGGCCGCATCATTAAAGATGGCGAATGGAAGTGGCCTTATCCGTGCACATGGGAGCTAAAGGAGATAATTATAGAGCACCCACCAACATACAAGCCGAGAGTTAACCATGAAGACAAGTTCATATGGGAAGCTTCAAGGAACGGGGTGTACAATGCAAGAGCTACATGGAATGCTATTCGGGGAAGAAGCCAAAAGGTAAATTGGCACCATTTAATCTGGTTTAATTTACACATTCCACGGCAAAGCTTCATTCTTTGGCTTGCCATCAAAGAGAGGTTGAATACAAAAGATAGATTGATTGGTTGGGGGATGGATGTAGATCCTACTTGTGTACTATGTTGCAATGCTATGGAAACCATGGATCATCTCTTCTTCACCTGTCCATTTGCGGCTAAATTGAGGGCTAGGGTGTTACACAAATGCTCCATTGTTAAGCCTACACAACCGTGGAAGCATGAAGTCTTATGGGCTATGGGAAAGTTTGGGGGGAAGCACATCAACCACACTCTTTGCAAACTTGCTTGGATCGGCTTGGTGTACCACACTTGGGCAGAAAGAAACAAGAGAATCTACAAGGGACACTCCTCATCCGTGGCTAGCATTATGCAAAGAATTGAGCATGTAGTTAAGACCAAACTTTTACAAGATTATGTAAGGTTGGCTAATGTAGATCGTAGTTTACTTGATAATTGGAGGATCCAATAGCTATTGTATTTTGATATTCGGGGGTATGCCCCCTTGATATTGTGCATAAACTTCCCATTAATCCAAAACTATACTTACTTACCAAAAAAAAAAAAAAAAGTTTTAGCCGTTTTTAATTAATTTATTTTTTTTTTTGAAAGGTAAATAAATTATTTAGTGATTAAATGAAGAGAATGTACAAATACTCAGGGGCATACCCCCCGCCCAGAAAACTGCACTCATTTGATAAAGAAATACAGACCGAGTGACCAAAAGTATAAAAGAAGCTTATTTCAAGGTTGAAGCTGGAAGAGCCCAAACTTGAACTAAGTGTTTATTACAATCGGACTGGGGGAAGCTCTTACAAGACATTACTCTCATCCGTACCATAGCCTCAATATTCTTCCACAAAGAGATCACATCTTGAGAAGAAGTGCCAAATAGTCGAGCATTACGCTCTCTCCAAATGAAATAGACCAAAGCTGTGAAAGCTAGCCTACCAAGAAGATGTTGTAGTGAGTTACCCGAGTAAGAAGTAGCCCACCACGAGATAATCTCTATCCAAGAGGAGACTGGACATTGAAGACCAAGCTTTCGAAGCAATTCATACCAAAGCCGTGTAGTATAAGAGCAAGAGAAAAACAAATGAGAATGAGTCTCCAAAGCAGCTTCACATAAGTAACACCGAGAAGGGAGCAACACACCAAAGCCATTTTTAATTTAAATGCACATATCATGTAAAATATAAAAAATGAAAAAAAAAATATTACTCCAATCGGACACCCGAGTGCCAAGTTATTGCCATTTTTAATTTGGATTCGTAGATCGTGTAAAAAAAATAAAAAATGAAGACAAAAGTCATTGCAATCGGACACCCATGCGCCAAGTTCTAGCTGTTTTTAATTTTGATACACAAATCACATAAAAATACCAAAAAAATGAACAAAAATATTGCTCTAACCAGACACCCAAATGCCAAGCTATAACTATTTTTAATTTTGATTCGTAGATCGCGTAAAAATAAAAAAATGAAGACAAATATCATTGTAATCGGAGACCCGAGTAGCAAGTTTTAGCCGTTTTTAATTTAAATGCGCAGATCACGTAAAAATATAAAAAATGAAAAAAAAATATTACTCCAACTGGACACCCGAGCACCAAGTTATTGCCGTTTTTAATTTGGATTCGTAGATCGCGTAAAAAAACAAAAAAAATGAAGACAAATGTCATTATAATCGGACACCCATGCGCCAAGTTCTAGCCATTTTTAATTTTGATACACAAATCACATAAAGATACAAAAAAATGAACAAAATAATTGCTCTAACCAGACACCCAAATGCCAAGTTATAACCGTTTTTAATTTGGATTTGTAGTTCGCATAAAAATACAAAAAATGAAGACAAATATCATTGTAATCGGACACCCGAGCGCCAAGTTTTGGCCGTTTTTAATTTGAAAACATAGATCACATAGAAATAAAAAAATAGACAAAAATGTTACTCTAACCAGACACCCGAGTGCCAAGTTAGTCATTTTTTATTTGGATTCGTAGATCGCGTAAAAATACAAAAAATGATGACAAATATCATTGTAATCAGACCTGAGCACCAAGTTTTGGCTGTTTTAAATTTAAATGCGTAGATCACGTAAAAATACAAAAAATAAACAAAAATATTACTTTAACCAGACACCCGAGCACCAAGTTATAGCTGTTTTTAATTTGGACTCGTAGATCACGTAAAAATACAAAAAATAAAGACAAATAACATTGTAATCGGACACCTGAGCGCCAAGTTTTGGCTGTTTTAAAAACGGCTATAACTTGGTTCAATGGCGAGAGCTTCTCTCTCTAAAATTCATGGCTGAACTACATTCTAATGCTCGCACGGATCGAGAATCTCAACACAAGAGCACTTTGGAACTGGAAGGGAACAAACTGCCAAGGAATTGTGACTCATTAGTAGCTCTCAAGGAAACATCACGAGATGAGGGAAAAGATAAAGGAAGATCAGTTGAACCGCAAGCTTACATCAACTTTGAAGGATCACTAACAATTAAGGAGGCTAGCATAGCTTCAGATATCTTCTCTAAGGAGAGGACATCTCAACCTCTGCAAATTTCAAGATCATCTCCCCCTTCACCAGTCAAAGCTCATGGTCACACGAAGCAGGTAAAGTCAATTGAAGATTTGAGGAAGGAACTAATGAATTTTAAAGAAAATGCACAAGCAATGGAGGCCGCACCCAAGTTTCCAGGTGGAAGTTCTATTGGATTGGCCAATACTGAAGTAAATTGTATGGATAAGGAGGCTACAGAATCTGGCAGAAACCCGAGCCAAACTATTATTGAGTCCATTTATAGCAATAGAGACAAGCAGAAGATGTACGTTGATAAGGATGAAAACTCGCAAATGGATACCATTGCGAACCTCGCAGACTTTAATGATTCGAATGATAAGTCAGTGGAGCATCTGCCATTGCAGCTTGACGAGCATGACCATGGTAAATACCCTGTTCGGCAATCACAGAATAACTTCTATGTTGAGCCAGACTTGCCCAGTGACCGACCCTAAAAAAGTGTTTCGGGTTCTACCTCTCAAGTGCAAGAGGGCAGTCGTAGTTTTAAAACTCGGTGAGTCCGAGGTCGAATCCACAGGGAGGGCTTTGTTAAAAGCTCTAGACTTGTTCTCTTAATTAGTAGGTGAACCTAAATTAATTTAAACTAATTTTTCAGTAACTCAACTTTCGTTTTAGGTTCTAAACGAATTAAATATTAATTAAAGAAATTCAATTTAATTTTAACGTGCAAACAAACCATCTACTCTAAATTTTAAAGCAAATAAATCAACTCAGAAATTAAATCAAATAACAAGCACAATACTAAAGAGGTTCTTGATCCAACTTTCAAGTCCGGGTAGTTCACTACTTTGCCTTGGGATGTTTTTATTCAAAACTAGATTAGGGTTTAATTCGAAAAGTGTTAAGAATATTGTAACCAAAGGTCAGTACCAGTGATCTCAAGCGGATATGGTTAAAGACCTTTGTTTCCAAAAGTTTTTCAAACAAACGAAACTAGAAATGAATTCGAAACCTATTTTTAATCTTGTTCGAAAGTATGTAAACGGTTATATTCGAAAACCCATACCAGTGACTTCAAACGAGTGTGGTTAAAGATTTTCGGTTTCGAATGTTTTCGAAACAAGTTGAAAATAGATTTTCACACGGTAGATCCTAACGCATGAGCTCTCACAACCCATGCGAATGGTCTACTAACACCCCAAGGTTTTTCTTGAACTACCCATTCTTGATTCGTTGAATCAAGAACTAGGGTTTTACGCTAAAACTACTTTAAACATCACAAAAACGATAAAAAAAAATTCCATCATGCGAAAAAGGAATCGAAACAAGCAAAACATTATATTACGAAGTAAATCGAATAAATCGAAGTAAATCGAAGTGCAACTTACAATGTAACTCGGATGTAAAAGAAAAGATGAACAAGTAATGCGAAGACAATGATGAAAACTCCAAAAACCTCTATAAATCTACACGTCCAAGTGCACAAATCACTCTAAAATTAATCAAAACCTAATCTAACTCTCAATCTAAAGTGTAGGAAACAAAGAGAGGCGTCCCCCCTTCATGGCCGTGCAATGGGTCCTTATAAAGATGCAAGGAAACCCTAGAAGAGGAGCTTTCACGCGGCAATTGTAAATCACGGATGGTCCCGACCGTCTGGAGAGGGGGTCGGGACCGTCTGAAGTTTTTAACTTTCTGTGGTCCCGACCGTCTGGAGAGGGGGTCGGGACCGTCCAGCTTTTCCTTCATTGCTCTCTTTCATTCTCTTGGTTGGGTCTTTGGGCTAGTCTTTTCCATCGAAGATGAGGTTCGAACCATGACTTTTTCTTTGTCTTCTTGGCCCTCTCCATAGCTATAAACTTCGACATCCTTGCCTTTTTTCCTACAAATAAAACAATAAAAGTATAAGTAACACAATAATACTAAAACTTCAACTTTACTTATTTTAATGCATGAATAAGTGTTGAGTTAGGGAGTTTGTAATTACACTTTTCAAGTGTAATCATACCCCCCAACTTGAACATTGCTAGTCCCTAGCAATGCTTTTTATTAAAATGAAATGCAACTACTATCCTATTTCTCTTTTCGTTGGAAACACGGCTACACTTAGCTACATGTAGCAAGCCCTTTAAACCCCTAGGTTCCCCCTAGTGGACGAGTAAGGTCTCGTGAGGATTTGCAGTGAATCTACCCACAAAATTCTATGGCATGGTCTTAATGTGTCAAAGAGTGATCAAGATAAAAAATGAATTAAGTTCAAGCTCAACAAGTTACAAAATCTACATATCATGTGTAATTTCCAAGTGCTAAGCATAATGCTTGGACTATTAAAGTAGAAGAAGCATGTGTGCAAAATTGTTTCATTCATTCAACAAGGTCTCAAGAGCATAAATGGAACTAAGTTTTGACTTCAAAAGCTCACAGGATTCCACTCATAGAAAGAAATTCACTCATTCAAGGGTTCACACATTCCTAATAGCATATAATGCTATCCTAGTTGCACATGACTCCATGATATATGAATGAATTAAAATGAAACTCAAAGTGGACAGCTCCTAACCATGTTTCAATGCATATGTAAAAATCACATCACATAACCTACACAATGCCACTACATGCACAATACAAGAGTTGCTTGCTTAGAATCCACTAGGTCTTTGTCTTGGTTGTAACTTGGCCAGGGGTAATGGTTAACAATGGAAGATATGGAAATCAAAGCACATGTCTTAGGATAAAGATGTTTAAGTGCACACAAGTCCCAAACTACCCATTTCCTTTCCAACCCCAAGAAGGACTACAACAAGAAGCTTATTCACTAACTTACAAACTACTCATGGGACATTCTCAATAATTATAATATAAAGCATAAGTCCCAAAATTACATAAGCAAGAATGAATGACAGACTTTTTCTTCTCTTTTCTTTTTTTTTCTTTTTTTTCTCTTTTTTTTCTTTTTTTTTTCTTTTTTTTCTCTTTTTTTTCTCTTTTTTTTTCTCTTTTTTTTTTCTTTTTTTTTCTTTTTTTTTCTTTTTTTTTCTTTTTTTCTTTTTTTTTTCTTTTGAAATAATGAAATAAACATAAGCTAAATTCTCCACCTACTATTCTCTCTCAATATGCTCTCAAAAGTTTCAATTCCCAACCCCCACTCACATCACCAACATTGAGGCACTTTTCATAACCCAAAACATGTGAGGGTAAGGCTTAAAAGTGTGTGAACAAGGTTATGGGATAATATATGAGGTGGGAGCCAAGAAAAAAAATATATATATAAATATCACACACTTTATTAAAAGGCTTCAAGTTGGTTCCTAGGGTAATTCATAATCAAGAAAGGACAAAAAGGCTCAAAATGACAAAGAAAGCCTAGCATCATTTTCAAAACTTGCAACAACTCATAATGTGCTACATAGATACTCATGTAAGTGTTTGTGATGCAATCGATGCAATGAAATCCAAGGTGAAGAGCAAAAGAAATGTAAGCATGTGCAACCCCTCAAGAAAAGAATATAAGGCTCAAAAGCTCACCATAAAGGGTGTAAGTCTCTACCTAGTCCAAAGATGCTCAAGTAACCAATATCAAATAAAATCTACTCCTAAGCACATAAACTTTCCACCATAATAGTCCAAAAATGCACAAAGTTATCACACACTCCACTTGAATTATGTTTCCTATTAAGGCTTGAACAAAACTCACTCATCACTATCTCACTCAAATTCACCATTGACCAAACCAAAAGGGTTGACATGTAAGTATAAATATGCTAAATTCATGTATTTAAACTAAAAAAATGCTCAAATTTTGAAAATTTTGACAATTTTAGCATAAAGTGTCATCATGCGAACTCTACCCCCCAACTTAAACTAAACATTGTCCTCAATGTGAAAACTATAGTGCATAAGTGGGTCTGTAGTGTGCAAAGTGAGCATGATGATGAGCATGAAATAATAGCCACAAAAGGCACAAATAAAAACATAGCACAAATTAAACCAAGCATGCACCCATTATTCAAGCCCCTTAAGGCATCACCTAAAACACCCCCCAACCTAGATTCTACAGCACTCCCAACAACAGTAATTATATATAATGGAGTACCAAAATTGAAAGTGCAAGATTAAATAAGAAGGAGAGGAAAGGTATTACCTCAAGAGCTTCCTTATTTGAAGAAAACAAAAGAAACTATTTAATAGAAAAGGTTAGACATAAATTGAAATGAAAATAAGACACGAAAAAGGGTTAGTACGAAAGAAGAAATAAAATAAAAGAAAAGAAAATAAAGGAAGAGAATCAAATTTAAAAAAGAACTATGAAAGTAAGAAAATGAAAAAGCTAATCTACTATGTACAAATGAAATGAGAACAAAAGTGTTATCCAACACCATCTCTATCCCATGCATCCACAAATGGTTTACAAAATAAAATGTTCTCTTCGGGCCCACTAGGCACTGAATATGGATGCTTTCTAGGTATAAAACACACCGGGGAATGAAAGGCCAAGTGAGGTTCTTGAAACCTCGGATGTGGCCAAAGTGTAAGTGCAGGTGTGGACATGGTTGGCTCAATTAGTCTCTTGATACCTAAGAAATCTATGGATGTGGAAATGGTGGATTCAATAAGTCTTTCAATGCCTAAGAAATCTATAGGTGTGGAAATGGTGGGCTCTAATGATCTCTTGACACCTAAAAAGTCAATGTAAGCCTTCCCCGTGTCTACTACCTTTCCCCAATGATGGCCGATCTCATGGTAATCACTCACAATTCCCATAGTAAGACTTTTGGATGGGACTAAGTCAGGAGATGAGAGGTGTGCACCACTCTCAACCTCAGTTGTGTAGTGGAGTGAATTAGGGTCAACTGACTCAATAATATGTTCCTCGGGCCATGTGGCATTCAAATGCTCAATTGGAGTCAAAGGACTCTCAATAAGGTCTGGGATGGTTGAGGTAGGTTGAGCATCAAGCTCGGCAGTAGGAAAGAATTGCATATCTCCTTGACTCTCAGTAAGTGGTAGAGGGATATCCTGAACCGGAGTGTCTAAAGGAATATGAGAAAGATGCTCATTGCAAGTGTTATCCCCAGTGTAGTTAGGGCAATTGTCCCACTCAGTGCTTAAAGTAGTGCCTGAGGTTGATGACTCAGTCATGTTACCACTTAGATTGGTGCTCATAGCTTGTGTTATCTTAGAAAGTTGCTCTCTCAAGTCATCTAGGGCCTGGTTGCACTCGTTATAAAAGCTCAATTGCTGTTGCATAAATTGATAAAAAATGTCCTCTAATTGTGTATCATCAGGTTCACAAGACCAATAATCTTGAGGTTCCTCATGTTGGCCCTCAGTGAGTGGAACAAGGTTGGGATAGGCACAATAATTAGTCTCCATGCATGTGCTACTTCTAAAGGATGGATCATGAATATCAAGTGAAGTAAGAGTATATGGGGAAGGTTCAGTGTGGCTTCTAAATGCATAAGATTCAAAATTAGGCTTAAGTCTTCCCTGTGGCCTGGTGTGTTCATAGAAAAATTCAAGGAATGACCATGCCTCACCTGGGGTAAGGTCAAGAAATTCCCTATCTAAGACTTTATCAAACGCCTGGTGTAAACTACTATGTAGAGCATTATATAATATGGCTACAATGTCCCCTAGCTCTAATCCGTGACTTGGGAATGTTTCCAAAAGATTGTTAAATCTCTCCCAACTTTTATAAAATACTTCACCCTTTTTTGGATAAAAATTTTTGATTTGAAGGCCATGGGTGAAGGTTTGATGAATAGGGAGGAAATGTTCAATAAAAGCTTGATGAAATTGCTCTCAAGTACAGACCCATTCACTTACAGCATAACACCAGTCTCCAGCCACACTTTGTAATGATAAAGGGAAAAACAGGCACCTAAGTCTCTCACTCTTTCTAGCATCATCACATAAACCACATGCTGTCTTAAACCTATCAAGGTGAAGACATGGGTCTTCCTCCTCATGCCCAAAGAATTGAGAAGCATACTATAGGTGTCTAATGTAAAAGCATATCCAAACATGCCACCTAGATACTCTATGTATTCTCGGGTATCAAAAGGGCCATGTACAAGATCACCAACTTCCATGTCTAAGATCAGAAAATAAAAATGAAAATAAAATGAGTAAGAGAAAAACTACACTAAAATGCAACCTAAGTTAACTAGCATGAAAACTAGGTTATATGATATGCAAATGAATATATAACAATGCAAAAGAAAGAAAACTACTAATAAAGAGATGGAAAAAAGAAAAATTCACCCAATTTCTCAAGTGAACTCTCTTTTAACTCCCAAATCTAGCGCTTAGTTGCCCTCCCCGGCAACGGCGCCAAAAACTTGACCGACCCTAAAAAAGTGTTTCGAGTTCTACCTCTCAAGTGCAAGAGGGCAGTTGTAGTTTTAAAACTCGGTGAGTCCGAGGTCGAATCCACAGGGAGGGCTTTGTTAAAAGCTCTAGACTTGTTCTCTTAATTAGTAGGTGAACCTAAATTAATTTAAACTAATTTTTCAGTAACTCAACTTTCGTTTTAGGTTCTAAACGAATTAAATATTAATTAAAGAAATTCAATTTAATTTTAACGTGCAAACAAACCATCTACTCTAAATTTTAAAGCAAATAAATCAACTCAGAAATTAAATCAAATAACAAGCACAATACTAAAGAGGTTCTTGATCCAACTTTCAAGTCCGGGTAGTTCACTACTTTGCCTTGGGATGTTTTTATTCAAAACTAGATTAGGGTTTAATTCGAAAAGTGTTAAGAATATTGTAACCAAAGGTCAGTACCAGTGATCTCAAGCGGATATGGTTAAAGACCTTTGTTTCCAAAAGTTTTTCAAACAAACGAAACTAGAAATGAATTCGAAACCTATTTTTAATCTTGTTCGAAAGTATGTAAACGGTTATATTCGAAAACCCATACCAGTGACTTCAAACGAGTGTGGTTAAAGATTTTCGGTTTCGAATGTTTTCGAAACAAGTTGAAAATAGATTTTCACACGGTAGATCCTTACGCATGAGCTCTCACAACCCATGCGAAGGGTCTACTAACACCCCAAGGTTTTTCTTGAACTATCCATTCTTGATTCGTTGAATCAAGAACTAGGGTTTTACGCTAAAACTACTTTAAACATCACAAAAACGATAAAAAAAACATTCCATCATGCGAAAAAGGAATCGAAACAAGCAAAACATTATATTACGAAGTAAATCGAAATAAATCGAAGTAAATCGAAGTGCAACTTACAATGTAACTCGGATGTAAAAGAAAAGATGAACAAGTAATGCGAAGACAATGATGAAAACTCCAAAAACCTCTATAAATCTACACGTCCAAGCGCACAAATCACTCTAAAATTAATCAAAACCTAATCTAACTCTCAATCTAAAGTGTAGGAAACAAAGAGAGGCGTCCCCCCTTCATGGCCGTGCAATGGGTCCTTATAAAGATGCAAGGAAACCCTAGAAGAGGAGCTTTCACGCGGCAATTGTAAATCACGGATGGTCCCGACCGTCTGGAGAGGGGGTCGGGACCGTCTGAAGTTTTTAACTTTCTGTGGTCCCGACCGTCTGGAGAGGGGGTCGGGACCGTCCAGCTTTTCCTTCATTGCTCTCTTTCATTCTCTTGGTTGGGTCTTTGGGCTAGTCTTTTCCATCGAAGATGAGGTTCGAACCATGACTTTTTCTTTGTCTTCTTGGCCCTCTCCATAGCTATAAACTTCGACATCCTTGCCCTTTTTCCTACAAATAAAACAATAAAAGTATAAGTAACACAATAATACTAAAACTTCAACTTTACTTATTTTAATGCATGAATAAGTGTTGAGTTAGGGAGTTTGTAATTACACTTTTCAAGTGTAATAACCCAGCTTTACAGGTAAGAAACTGCTAGACCCTTCAAAGCTCACAACGGGTAATAACCAGCATGGCCCGCCTTTAAATTTAAAACCAATTTCTTTGCCGCCTTAGCACCCTAAGTCAAAATACACAGAAGACTTTCCTTCTCTGCCGGGCCACTCGGGGCACTCCTCAATGGACCCTGAACAACCTAAAGTTAAATGGGCTCATTTATTCACTTCAAATAGGCTAAAAGATAATGGGCTTCCTTTAGAATTCATACAGGCCAAACTACAAAACACAGAGCCCATGGTCTCCTTTTCGGATGAAGAAATAGCAGACGAAATATCCCCATGGGACTGCTCCTTAATTGGTTATGTCCTGGGACTAAAGCCAGCCTACAAGCAAATGAAGCAATATGTTGAGAGAAGATGGAAATCATTTGGTGAGGTGGACCTCTACGTACTCAAGACTGGAGTATTTATCTTTAAGTTCCAGGATAATGAAATGAAGCAAAATGCATTAGACTTGGGGCCCTGGTCATTCTATGATAAACCATTGCTGCTAAAGCCGTGGACACCAGACTGCTCATATGAAAGAGAGGCAATAAACATGGTTCCTATCTGGATAAGGCTACCACATCTCAAGCTCCACCTCTGGTCAGCAAATGCACTTAGCAAAATTTTAAGTGTCATTGGAACCCCTCTTTTTACAGATAGAATGACAGCCACCAAAGAAAGACTAGCTTATGCTCGGGTATGTCTGGAAGTTGAGGTTGGTTTTAAACCTTTGGAAGAAGTAGAATCAGTTTTGAAAATGGCAGCAAATACAAGCAGAAAATTGAATATGAATGGGTGCCTGCTAGTTGTGAATCATGCATGGCATTTGGCCATAAAACTTCATCATGTAGCAGAAATGTCAAGAGGGAATGGAGACCAAAACAGGCCACGAAATCAGCAAACTTGGAGAATGAAACCAACTATGATCCAGCCAATGCTCTGGTAATGCCTTCCTCATTAGGGAAAAGAGATGACTCAATCAACAAGAGCAAAGGAGCAGACGAGATAATGACCACTGTAACAGCAAATCGATTTGCACCAATTGGAGACAACCAAAAGGATTTATCAAAGCACACCATGTCTAACTTAAATGAAGGAATTGCAGAACAGAGAACAACACAGCAATTAAAGACCAATCTAGTAAGCTCAAATGGACAATCAAGTGGTTCATCTGATTGCACTACCAGCCACAATGCAAACCAGGACCAGAGAAAGGCAATTAATGATCACCCCCCCAATCTGGATCCAGCAATGTCTACTAATCCAGAGAAAGATGAATTGGATGACCCTAATAGCCCTCATGAAGAAGGTTTTGAGGAAGCCTCTGACGATGCTAGCAGTTTAACTACAAAGGAGTTGGAGGAAGACAAATGGGAGCTTACTTTATCAAAGACCCAAAGGAAGAAAAGAGCAAAAATTCAGCATGCTATGGCAAAGAAGGATAAAGCTTCTCCAGCTAAGTCCTCCTTCCATAGAACCTCTTTATGAATTTTGCTGCATGGAATACTAGGGGTTTGAATCACCCCTTAAAACAGGCTAAAGTAAGGAAATTTTTTTGTAAGCACTCTCTTGGTCTTGTTGGACTTTTGGAAACCAAGATTAAGAGTCAAAATATTGCTAATATCTGTAAAGCTATTAATGCTTCCTGCAACTATTTTGGTAACTATGATGACAATGTTCCAGCTAGAATTTTGCTACTATGGGATCCCTCTGTTATTCATATAAGAATTATTTCCAGTACTTCACAATCCATATTTTGCCATGCCACATACCTAAACTCTTCAATTAGATTCTATGCAACTTTTGTGTATGCTTCCAATGACAGGCATGAAAGGGAGATTCTATGGACAGAATTAAGGGGCAATCATACTCTCATTGGCAGCAACTCACCTTGGATCATTTTGGGGGACTTCAATGTAGTGAGGTCAAGTAGTGAAAGAGCTGGAGGCCAAGGAATTGACGATCAAGCTGTTCAAGACTTTAATGACTGCCTGGATGCCTTAGAAGTAACAGATCTAAGGTACTTGGGATGCCTCTTCACATGGTGCAACAAGCAAGAGGGTGAAGGTAGAATACTCAGCAAATTGGATAGAGCTTTAATCAATGAAACTTGGCTTGGTAACCTTCCCAATTCAGAAGCTTTTTTCCCTACGGCTGGATTATCAGATCACAGCCCAATTCTTATTGCTATAAGGAATGATGTTAAGCATGGAAAGAAGCCATTCAAGTTCTTCAATTACTGGGCCAATCACAGGGAATTTCCAGCAATAGTTGAACAAGTCTGGTCAATGCAGGTTGATGGCACTCCCATGTTCAGACTTTGCTCCAAACTTAAAGCTCTTAAAGCTGTACTCAAATCCTTTAATGCTAAGTATTATGGAAACATTTCCAGCAGAGTTGCTGAAGCTAAAGCACAGTTAGAAGAAATTCAAGAAGCAGTTCAAGCCGATCCCACAAGTCAAATTCTTGCAGGAGAAAAGAAAAGGGCCTATGAAGCTTACATGGATTTAGCCGCAGCAGAGGAGTCCTTTTTCAAGCAAAAAGCTAGAGATAACCTGATAAAAGCTGGAGACCAGAATACTTCCTATTTTCATCGAAAGGTAAAAGCTCACTGTTCCAGAAATAAAATTTTATTAGTCATGGATGATCAAGGAGGTCGACATGAAGATTATGAGGAAGTCAAGCAGATCTTTATTGAGCACTTTAAGAAGATTATGGGTACTCCTTTCAACTATCCAAAAGATGCAAGGAATGAAGTGAAAATGATTATGCAGTAGGTTCTTTCAACTGAAGCAATGGATACTCTTGAAAGGGAAATAGCCGATGATGAGATCAAGGATACTCTTTTTTCACTACCAAGCCATAAAGCACCTGGACCGGATGGGTTTACCTCATTTTTCTTCAAAAAAGCTTGGGAAGTAGTAGGCCAAGATTTTACAGATGCTATTAAAGCTTTCTTTAATTCAGCCAAGCTACTCAAGGAAGTTAATTCAACCATCATTGCCTTAATTCCTAAAGTTCCCAATCCCAGCACTGTTGCAGATTATCGGCCAATTTCATGCTGCTCCACTGTTTATAAATGCATTTCCAAGATCCTTGCTAACAGAATGAAGATGATATTGCCCAACATAATAGGCCCCCAGCAAGCTGCCTTTGTCAAAGGGAGATCCATTTCTGATCAAATACTGCTAATGCAAGAACTAGTAAGGAACTACCATAGAAAGAACCTATCCCCAAGATGTGCCATGAAGATTGATTTAAGGAAGGCCTTTGATTCGGTCTCATGGGATCTAATTATGGATATTTTGTATGCTTTGAGTCTCCCACCTAGATTTATTAGGTGGATTGAGACCTGCATTACAACTCCTCATTTCTCTGTTTCTCTCAATGGTGTATTGGAAGGATATTTCCCAGGAGCAAGGGGACTTAGGCAAGGTGATCCTTTATCTCCCTACCTCTTCATCTTGATTATGGAGTTCTTCACAAGACTTTTTAATAAGCTTGCCCAACAAGGTGACTTTTCTTATCATCCAAAATGCTTGGACCCTCCTATCAACCATATATGCTTTGCAGATGACTTATTCATTCTATGCTACCCAAATGAGCCATCTTTTCTTATCATTCAAGAAGCTTTGCTGGAATTTCATAAATACTCAGGGTTGCAACCAAATGGGAGCAAGAGTAAGATATTTATAAGTGGCATCAATCTCCAACAAAAGCAACACTTATGTTCATTGCTTGGGTTCCAGATGGGAGAATTGCCTGTGAAGTATCTTGGTGTGCCTCTAATCTCTACAAAGCTTAAATATGATGATTGTAAGGAGTTAATTGACAAGATCCTCAAAAGAGTACAGAGTTGGACATCCAAGGCTCTATCTTATGCAGGAAGACTAGTGCTTATCAAATCCATCCTCTTCAGCATACAAGTGTACTGGAGTGTCCACTTCATATTTCCAAAAAAAGTGATCAATGCTATGGAGCAGATTTTGAGAAGATTTATGTGGACGGGTGCAGAATTAAAGAAATGGGGTTGCAAAGTTGCATGGAATGATGTATGTCTTCCTACTAAGGAAGGGGGACTTGGCATACGGAACCTAATTGAATGGAATAAAGCTTCAATGCTGAGACATCTTTGGGCCATCTGTACTAGAAGACAATCTTTGTGGGTAGATTGGTGTTACTCCAACTTACTAAAAGGTAAATGCTTTTGGGAGATTAAAACCCCATCAGACTGTTCATGGACATGGAGAAAAATACTAAAACTTAGAGAGGTTGCTATCCACTTGTCTTACTATAAGGTTGGGAATGGCGAGACCATATCACTTTGGTACTCAAATTGGCATCCGATGGGCCCCTTAATTCCTAAGTACACGGCTAGAGTTGCTTATGATGCAGGAATCCCAAGAGATGCTAAAGTCTCAAGGGCGATAGCAAATGGACAATGGCGTTGGCCCTATCCCACCACTTGGGAGCTAAGAGAGATAATAAAGGAGAGACCACCAGAGTACCTACCTTCTTGCCACCAAGACACATTCGTTTGGAAAGCCTCCAAAGATGGAACTTACAAAGCTTCAGCTACTTGGAATGCCATCAGGATTCATGCTCCAAAGGTTAGATGGAACAAGCTTCTGTGGTTCCCTAACCATGTCCCACGTTTTAGCTTTATATCATGGTTGGCAATAAAAGGTAAACTAAACACTAAAGACAAGATAGTGAAATGGGGAATCTCTAATGACACAGCATGCTTACTTTGCAATCAAAGAGTGGAAACTATAGAACATCTCTTTTTTCAGTGCTCCTTCTCAAGGGAATTGAGGCAAATGGTTCTCAACTTATGCTCCATCACCAAAGGAACTCAGTCTTGGCCGAATGAAATTGAATGGGCTTCAGGTAAATTCAGTAACAAATGCTTCATTAGCACACTATGCAAGATAGCTTGGTCTGCCTTGATTTACTATATATGGAAAGAAAGGAATGCTCGGATCTTCATGGGGACTTCATCAACCACTACTATGCTGCTTAAGGAAATCAAACATGTTGTTAGAGTGAAAGCTTCTCAAGTGTATGCTTTTAAGCTCAATGATGAAAATCTTAACTTTTGTAACAGATGGGAGATCCCATTAAGTAATTATGTATAGTTTGTACAGTATACGGGGGAATGCCCCCTTGATGATGTAAATTTTCCCTATAATCCAAATTCACTTACTTACCAAAAAAAAAGTTTTGGCTGTTTTTACTTTACATGCGCGAATGACGTGAAAATACACAAAATGAACAAAAATATTACTCTAACTAGACACTCACGTGCCAACTTATAGCCGTTTCAAATTTGTAATCATAGATTGTGTAAAAATATGAAAAAATAAACACAAATATCATCGTAATCGGCCACCCGAGCACCAAGTTTAGGCCGTTTTTAATTTAAATGCGCAAATCACAAAAGAATACAAAACATAAAAAATAATATTACTCTAACAAGATACCTAAGCGCCAAATTATAGCAGTTTTTAATTTAGATTCGTAGATCGCGTAAAAATACAAAGAATGAAGACAAATATCATTGTAATAAGACATTCGAGCGTTAAGTTTTGGCCGTTTTTAATTTAAATACACAGATCACATAAAAAAACAAAAAATGAATAAAAATTTTACTCTAACCAAACACTCGAGCGCCAAGTTATAGACGTTTTTAATTTGGATTCGTAGATCGCGTAAAAATAAAAAAAATGAAGACAAATATCATTGTAATCGGACACCCGAGCACCGAGTTTTGGCCGTTTTTAATTTAAATGCACAGATCGTGAAAAAATACAAAAATGAACAAAAATATTACTCTAACCAGACACCCGTGGACCAACTTATAGCCGTTTTTAATTTGGATTCGTAAATTGTGTAAAAATACCAAAAATGAAGACAAATATCATTGTAATCAGACACTCGACCACCAAGTTTTGGCCGTCTTTAATTTAAATGCTCAGATCACGTTAAAATACAGAAAATGAACAAAAATATTTCTCTAACCAAACACCCGAGTGCCAAGTTATGGTCGTTTTTAGTTTAGATTCGTAGATCGCGTTAAAATAAAAAAAATGAAGACAAATATCATTGTAATTGGACACCCGAGCACCAAGTTTTAGCCGTTTTAAATTTAAATGTGCAGATCACGTAAAAATACAAAAGATGAAAAAAATATTATTCTAAACAGACACCCGACCGCGCCAAGTTATAGTCATTTTTAATTTAGATTCGTAGATCGCGTAAAAATAAAAGAAATGAGGACAAATATCATTGTAATCAGACACCCGAGCACCAAGTTTTAGCCGTTTTAAATTTAAATGCGCAGATCACGTAAAAATACAAAAAATGAAAAAAAATATTATTCAAACCAGACACCCGAGCGCCACGTTATAGCCGTTTTTAATTTGGATTCGTAGATCGCATAAAAATACAAAAAATGAAGGCAAATGTAATTGTAATCGGACACCCGAGTGCCAAGTTTTGGCCGTTTCTAATTTTGATACATAGATCACGTAAAAATACAAAAAAATGAACAAAAATATATATTCTAGCAAACACTCAAACGCCAAGTTATAGCCATTTTGAATTTGGATTTGTAGATCGCGTAAAAATACAAATGAAGAAGATAAATATCTTTGTAATCAGACACCCGAGTACCATGTTCTGGCTATTTTTAATTTAAATGCACAGATAACGTAGAATTATAAAAAATGAACAAAAATATAACACTAACTAGACACCCGAGCGCCAAGTTATCGCCGTTTTTAATTTGGATTCGTAGATCGCGCAAAAATGCAAAAAATGAAGACAAATATCTTTGTAATTGGACACCTGAGTGCTAAGTTTTGGCCGCTTTAAATTTAAATGCACAGATCACGAACAATACAAAAAAATAAAGACAAATATCATTGTAATCGGACACTCGAGCGCCAAGTTTTGCCCGTTTTAAATTTAAATACGCAGATCACATAAAAATAAAAAGGGTTAAATGCTTTTACACCCCTTATACTTAAGTTGATTTACACTTTACCCCTCAACTTCAAAAACTAGCACTAATACCCCCTGTACTGTGCACAAAAGTGTAACAGCAGACATCGTTACGTTAAGTGATTAAAAAATCATTTTTTCCCTTCTGTAAAAGTTGAAACCCTATCCTAACCGACGGAGTAAATCCTCGCCGACAGAGCAAATCCTCGCCCGACAAAGCAAATTCTCGCTCGATTGAGCAAATCCAAGGATCGAAACTCAGCTTGGAGTGGTATTTTGGGTCAAATGGACTGTAATGATGGGTTTTGAGAAGAAATCGTATCTCTCTCTCTGTCTATATATATATATCTTTTACTAAAAGAAGAAGGAGAAGAAGAAGAAGAAGAAGGAGAAGAATATATCTTTCACTGAAGGAAGAAGGAGAAGAAGAAGAAGAAGGAGAAGAAGAAGAGGGAGAAGGAATGTATTTTTAACCCAAGGAAGAACGGCCATCAAAGAAACCCACCTATGGTTTTATATATATATATATATATCTGCGAAGAAGAAGACGAATAAAAAGGAGGAGACAGGGGTATTTTCGTCATTTAGATCAGACTGACGTGCGTGTAAACCACGCGCAGTTAAAACTAATGGATTTACCTGCTGTTGCACTTTTGTGCACTGTACAGGGGGTATTAGTGCTAGTTTTGAAGTTGAGGGGGTAAAGTGCAAATCGACATAAGTACAGGGGGTGTAAAACCATTTAACGCTAAAAAAATAAACAAAAATATAACTCTAACCAAACACCTGAGCGCCAAGTTATAGCCGTTTTTAATTTGGATTCGTAGATCGCGTAAAAATACAAAAAAATGGAGACATATCATTGTAATCGGACACCCGAGCGCTAAGTTTTGCTCGTTTTTAATTTAAATGCGCAGATCACGAAAAAATACAAGAAATGAAAAAAAATATTACTCTAACCAGACACCCAAATGCCAAGTTATAGCTGTTTTTAATTTGGATTCGTAGATCGTGTAAAAATATAAAAAATGAAGACAAATATTGTAATCATACACCCGACCACCAAGTTTTGGCCGTTTTAAATTTAAATGCGCAGATCATGTAAAATACAAAAAATGAACAAAAAAATTACTCTAACTAGACACTCAAGCACCATGTTATAGCTGTTTTTAATTTGGATTCGTAGATTGCGTTAGAATAAAAAATAAAAACAAATATCATTGAAATTGGACAGCCGAGCGTCGAGTTTTGGCTATTTTTAATTTACATGTGTGAATCACGTAAAATACCGAATATAAACAAAAATATTACTCTAACCAGGCACTTGAGCACCAAGTTATAGCCATTTTTAGTTTGGATTCGTACATCGCGTAAAAATAAAAAATAAAGACAAATATCATTGTAATCGGACACCCGACCACCAAGTTTTGGCCGTTTTTAATTTAGATGCGCAGATCAAGTAAAAATTCAAAAAATGAACAAAAATACTACTCTAACCAGACACCCGAGCAACAAGTTAGCTGTTTTTAATTTGGATTCGTAGATTGCATAAAAATACAAAAATAAAGACAAATATCATTGACATCGAACAGCCGAGCACCAGGTTTTTGCCGTTTCTAATTTACATGCGCGGATCACGTAAAAATACGAAATATGAACAAAAATATTACATTAACCAAACACCCGAGCACCAAGTTATAGTCGTTTTTAATTTGGATTCGTAAATCACGTAAAAATACAATAAATGAAGACAAATATCATTATAATTAGACACCCGAGCGCCAAATTTGGCTGTTTTTAATTTAAATGCGTGGATCATGTAAAAATACAAAAAATGAACTAAATTTGTACTCTAACTAGACACCCGAGTGCTAAGTTATTTCCTATTTTAATTTAGATTCGTACATCGCAAAAAAGTACAAAAAATGAAGACAAATATCAGTGTAATCGGACACCTAAGTGCCAAGTTTTGGCTGTTTTTAATATAAATGCGCAAATCACGTAAAAATACAAAAAATGAACAAAAATATTAGTCTAACTAGACACCCAAGCGCCAAGTTATAGTGGTTTTTAATTAGGATTCATAGATTGCGTAAAAATACAAAACATGAAGACAAATATCATTGTAATCGGACCACCGATCACCAAGTTTTAGCCGTTCTTAATTTATATGTGCAGATCACGTTAAAATGCAAAAAATGAACAAAAATATTGCTCTAACAAGACACCAGAGCGCCAAGTTATAGCCCTTTTTAATTATGATTTGTTCATCACGTAAAAATACAAAAAATGAGGACAAATATCATTGTAATTGGACACCCGACCACAAAGTTTTGGCCGTTTTTAATTTAAATGTGCAGATTATGTAAAAATACAAAAAATGAACAAAAATATTACTCTAAGCAGACACCCGAGCACCAAGTTATAGCCGTTTTTAATTTGGATTCGTATGTCGCATAAAAATACAAAAAATAAAGACAAATATCATCGTAATTGGACACCCGAGCGCCTAATTTGGCCGTTTTTAATTTACATGCACGGATCACGTAAAAATACCAAAACTGAAAAAAAATATTACTCTAACCAGACACTCAAGCACCAAGTTATAGCCGTTTTTAATTTGGATTCGTAGATTGCATAGAAATACAAAAAAAGAAGATAAATTTAATTGTAATTGGACACCCGAGCGCCAAGTTCTGGCCGTTTTTTATTTCGATACACAGATCACGTAAAAATACAAACAAATGAACAAATATATTACTCTAACTACACACTCGAATGCCAAGTTATAGTCATTTTGAATTTGGATTCGTTGATCGCGTAAAAATACAAAAAAAGAAGACAAATATCTTTATAACCGGACACTCGAGTACCATGTTCTGGCTGTTTTTAATTTAAATGCACAGATCATGTAAAAATACAAAAATGAACAAAAATATAACACTAACTAGACACCCGAGCGCCAAGTTATTGCCGTTTTTAATTTGGATTCGTAGATCGCGCGAAAATACAAAAAATGAATACAAATATCATTGTAATCGGACACCCGAGTGCTAAGTTTTGGCCGCTTTAAATTTAAATGCACATATCATGGACCATACAAAAAATGAACAAAAATATTACTCTAACAAGACACCCGAGCGCCAACTTATAGCCGTTTTTTATTTTGATTTGTAGATTGCGTAAAGATACAAAAAATAAAGACAAATAACATTATAATCGGACACCCGAGCACCAAGTTTTGGCTGTTTGAAATTTAAATACGCAGATCACGTAAAAATAAAAAAGGACAAAAATATCACTCTAACTAAACACCCGAGCACCAAGTTATAGCCATTTTTAATTTTGATTCGTAGATCGCGTAAAAATACAAAAAAATGGAGGCAAATATCATTGTAATCGGACACCCGAGCACCAAGTTTTGGCCGTTTTTAATTTAAATGCCCAGATCACAAAAAAATACAAAAAATGAAAAAAATATTACTCTAACCAGACACCCAAGCGCCAAGTTATAGCCGTTTTTAATTTGGATTCGTAGATCGCGTAAAAATAAAAAAAATGAAGACAAATATCTTTGTAATCATACACCCGACCACCAAGTTTTGGCCGTTTTAAATTTAAATGCGCAGATCATGTAAAAATACAAAAAATGTACAAAAAAATTACTCTAACCAGACACCCGAGCACCAAGTTAAAGCTATTTTTATTTTGAATTCATAGATTGCACTACAATACAAAAATAAAGACAAGTATCATTGAAATCAAACAGCCGAGCACCGGGTTTTGGTTGTTTTTAATTTACATGCGCGAATCACGTAAAATACCGAATATAAACAAAAATATTACTCTAACCAGACACCCAAGCGCCAAGTTATAGCCATTTTTAATTTGGATTCAGACATCGCGTAAAATAAAAAAATAAACACAAATGCCATTGTAACCGGACACCCGACCACCAAGTTTTGCCCGTTTTTATTTAGATGCGCAGATCACGTAAATATTCAATAAATGAACAAAAATACTATTCTAACTAGACACCCGAGCACCAAGTTATAGCGGTTTTTAATTTGGATTCGAAGATTGTGTAAAAATACAAAAATAAAGACAAATATCATTGACATCGAACAGCCGCGTGCCAAGTTTTGGCCGTTTTTAATTTACACGCGCAGATCACGTAAAAATATGAAATATGAACAAAAATATTACACTAACCAAACACCCGAGTGCTAGGTTATAGCCATTTTTAATTTGGATTCGCAGAACGTGTTAAAATACAAAATATGAAGACAAATATCATTGTAATCAGACACCCGAGCGCCAAATTTAGCTGTTTTTAATTTTAATGAGCGGATCATGTAAAAATACAAAAAATGAACTAAAATTGTACTCTAACTAGACACCCGAGTACTAAGTTATTTTCTATTTTAATTTAGATTCATACATCACGTAAAAGTACAAAAAATGAAGACAAATATTAGTGTAATCGGACACATGAGTGCCAAGTTTTGGCCATTTTTAACATAAATGCGCATATCACGTAAAAATACATAAAATTAATGAAAATATTACTCTAACCAAACACCTAAGCGCCAAGTTGTAGCAGTTTTTAATTAGGATTCATAGATTACGTAAAAATACAAAAATGAAGACAAATATCATTGTAATTGGACCCCCGATCACCAAGTTTTGGCCGTTCTTAATTTACATGTGCAGATCACATTAAAATACAAAAAATGAACAAAAAAATTGCTCTAACTAGACACTTGAGCACCAAGTTATTGCCCTTTTTAATTATGATTCGTAGATCACTTAAAAATACAAAAAATGAGGACAAATATCATTACAATCGGACACCCAACCACGAAGTTTTGGCCATTTTTAATTTAAATATGCAGATCCCGTAAAAATACAAAAAATGAACAAAAATACAACTCTAACCAGACACCCGAGTGCCAAGTTATAGCCGTTTTTAATTTGGATTCGTATATCGCGTAAAAATACAAAAAATAAAGACAGATATCATTATAATCGGACACTCGAGCGCCAAGTTTTGATCATTTTTAATTTAAATACGTAGATCACATTAAAATACAAAAAATGAACAAAAAATATTTCTCTAACCAAACACCCGAGCGTCAAGTTATAGTCATTTTTAATTTGGATTTGCAGATCGCGTTAAAAAAATGAAGACAAATATCATTGTAACCGAACACCTGAGCACCAAGTTTTAGTCGTTTTAAATTTAAATGCGCACATCACGCAAAAATATAAAAAATGAAAAGAAAATATTATTTTGACCAGACACCCAAGTGCGCCAAGTTAATGTCGTTTTTAACTTGGATTTGTAGATCGCATAAAAATAAAAAAAATGAAGACAAATATCATTGTAATCAGACACCCAAGCATCAAGTTTTAGCCGTTTTAAATTTAAATGCACAGATCATGTAAAAATGCAAAAAAAGAAAAAAAAATATTATTCTAACCAAACACCAGAGCACCAAGTTATAGCCGTTTTTAATTTGGATTCGTAGATCGCGTAAAAATACAATAAATGAAGACAAATGTAATTGTAATTGCACACCCGAGTGCCAAGTTCTGGTTGTTTTTAATTTCGATACACAGATCAAGTAACAATACAAAAAAAAGACCAAAAATATTACACTAACTAGACCCTTGAACGCCAAGTTATAACCGTTTTGAATTTGGATTCGTAGATCGCGTAAAAAAACAAAAAAAGAAGACAAAT
Organism: Vitellaria paradoxa; assembly: GCA_019916065.1. Taxonomy (NCBI): domain Eukaryota; kingdom Viridiplantae; phylum Streptophyta; class Magnoliopsida; order Ericales; family Sapotaceae; genus Vitellaria; species Vitellaria paradoxa. Next base: position 2,479 of record JAINTL010000103.1, on the reverse strand, counting down.
ATCTTTGTAATCGGACACCGGAGTACCATGTTCTGGCTGTTTTTAATTTAAATGAACAGATCACGTAAAAGTACAAAAATTGAACAAAAATATAACACTAACCAGACACCCGAGTGCCAAGTTATTGCCGTTTTTAATTTGGATTTGTAGATCGTGCAAAAATACAAAAAATGAAGACAAATATCATTGTAATCGGACACCTAAGTGCTAAGTTTTGGCCGCTTTAAATTTAAATGCACAGATCACAAACAATACAAAAAATGAAAAAAAAAATATTACTCTAACAAGACACCCGAGTGCCAACTTATAGCCGTTTTTAATTTTGATTCGTAGATCGCAGAAAAATACAAAAAATAAAGACAAATATCATTGTAATCGGACATCTGAGTGCCAAGTTTTAGCCGTTTTAAATTTAAATACGCAGATCACGTAAAAATACAAAAAATGAACAAAAATATCACTCTAACTAGGCTCCCGAGTGCCAACTTATAGCAGTTTTTAATTTGGATTTGTAGATCGCGTAAAAATACAAAAAATGAAGACAAATATCATTGTAATCATACACCAGACCACCAAGTTTTAGCCGTTTTAAGTTTAAATACGCAGATCACGTAAAAATATAAAAAATGAACAAAAATATTACTCTAACCAGACACCCGAGTACCAAGTTATAATTGTTTTTAATTTGGATTTGTAGATTGCGTAAAAATACAAAAATAAAGACAAATATCTTTGAAATCGAATAGTCGAGTGCCGGGTTTTGGCTGTTTTTAATTTTCATGTGCGAATCATGTAAAATACCGAATATAAACAAAAATATTACTCTAACCAGACACCCGAGTGCCAAGTTATAGCCATTTTTAATTTGGATTCGTACATCGCGTAAAAGTAAAAAAATAAAGACCAATATCATTGTAATTGGACACCCGACCACCAAGTTTTGGCCGTTTTTAATTTAGATGTGCAGATCACGTAAGAACTCAAAAAATGAACAAAAACACTACTCTAACCAGACACCCAAGCACCAAGTTATAGCCATTTTTAATTTGGATTTGTAGAATGCGTAAAAATACAAAAATAAAGACAAATATCACTGACATCAAACAGTCAAGCGCTAGGTTTTGGCCGTTTTTAATTTACATTCGCGGATCACGTAAAAATACGAAATATGAACAAAAATATTACACTAACCAAACACCCAAGCGCCAAGTTATAGCCGTTTTTAATTTGGATTCGTAGATCGCATAGAAATACAAAAAATGAAAACAAATATCATTGTAATCGGACACCCGAGCACCAAATTTAGCTGTTTTAATTTAAATGCGCGGATTATGTAAAAATATCAAAAAAATGAACTAAAATTGTACTCTAACCAGACACTCGAGTGCTAAGCTATTTCCTATTTTAATTTAGATTTGTACATCGCGTAAAAGTACAAAAAATGAAGACAAATATCAGTGTAATCGGACACCTGAGTGCCAAGTTTTGGCCGTTTTTAATATAAATGCGCAGATCACATAAAAATACAAAAAATGAACAAAAATATTACTCTACGCAGACACCCGAGCGCCAAGTTATAACCGTTTTTAATTTGGATTCGTATATCGCATAAAAATACAAAAAATAAAGATAAATATCATCGTAATCGGACACCCGAGCGCCTAATTTGGCTGTTTTTAAATTACATGTGTGGATCACGTATAAATACCAAAAATGAAAAAAAATATTACTCTAACAACACACCCGAAGGCCAAGTTATAGCTATTTTTAATTTAAATTCGTACGTCACGTAAAAATATAGAAAATAAAAAACAAATATCATTGCAATCGGACACCTGAGCACCAAATTTTGCTTGTTTTTAATTTAAATGTGCGCATCACAGAAAAATACAAAAAATGAACAAAAATATTACTCTAGCCAGACAACCGAGCGCCAACATACAGCCGTTTTTAATTTAGATTCGTAAATCGTGTAAAAATACAAAACATGAACACAAATATAATTGTAATCGGACACTTGTGTGCCAAGTTTTGGCCGTTTTTAATTTAAATACGTAGATCACGTTAAAATACAAAAAATGAACAAAAATATTATTTTAAACAGACACCGAAGCGCCAAGTAATAGCCGTTTTTAATTTAGATTTGTTGATCGTGTAAAAATATCAAAAATGAAGACAAATATCATTGTAATCGAGCACCCAAATACCATGTTTTGGCCGTTTTAAATTTAAATACGCAGATCACGTAAAAATACAAAAAATGAACAAAAGTATTACTCTAACCAGACACCCGACCACTAAGTTATAGCCGTTTTTAATTTGGATTCGTAGATCACATAAAATACAAAAAATGAAGACAAATATTATTGTAATAGGACACCCGAGCACCAAGTTTTGGCCCTTTCTAATATCAATACACAGATCACATAAAAATACAAAAAATAGACAAAAATATTGCTCTAACCAGACACCTGAGCTC
>JAINTL010000102.1:0-159211 GCA_019916065.1 Vitellaria paradoxa | reverse complement strand
CACGAAATGGACTTGGGATTATCATATCACCAAATTATATCGAAATGATGAGTCTTTTGATTAAGATTAAGGAGGCATTTAAAGTGATAAAAAGTGATATAAAATAAAATAAAATTAGAAAAGTTATGAATTCATAATTTGTGTAGTGAAATAAAAAGTGAATAACTTTTAAAAATTTTTAAAAATTTTCATAACAATTAAGTGCGTCAAACACACCCTAAATAATTCATAATAAAATTGAATGATTCATAACTCTAATATTATGTAATTAACATCAAAATTGATGTTACTTCCCTTCATTTCTAGAAAATTGGCTTTTGTAATAATGCACAATCTAGATGGTCAAATTGCTTGGGTCAAAACTAATTCTTTCTTTCCTTCTTCTTTCTTCTTTTTTTTTTTTTGGTGTTTAAGTTGGAGAAATTTGTAAATTAATAAACATGAATAAGTCTTGCATTAAATCGATTTATTCTTGAATAATTTATTGTGTCTAAGGTGGATCATTTAAATACTAAACTTGAATTATTTACTTTGTAATTTGAAATTATGTTACATAAAGAGGAAAGCACTTGAGCCGCATTTGATTCGCCAGATAAGATTTGACTGTGAAAGTCCCAAACCACACACTAGTATCCAAATCAAGCTATAACAAACTGAAACTAAGTGACATCCATAATAGAAATTCAGCTCAAAATAATCACCTACCATAAGAACACAAGAATTTGTTAACTAGGGTAAAAACTCATTTGACCACAAAGGAGAAACAACTCTGGATCCTTTGAGTGGATCAGCCTAAAATCTTCACTATATAAAAATGAGGTTACAAGGTACCAAAAGAGAGTTTTACAATATTTCCTAACCAAAACCCCTTGATCTACTTGTACATCACACTCCCTTACCTTGTTTGCTGACAACCCACAACACACCTCAACCTGTGAAGATTCTAGCCTTCAATCCGTGAAGATTCCAGCCTTCAATCCATGAAGAAACAGCTCCCCAATCTGATTCCACACCATAGATCTGAGCTTTAAGAAAGATAGATTGTTGCCAAAGAAGGAAAGAATAACCTTAGATTTGAACCATCAAGAGCCCAAGGTCATCCTCTTAGCTTTTTGCAGAAAACAGTAGGAATGAGCTGCGCAGGCCAAAAAGCTTAGGGTTGGAAAAAATATTTTTGCTTTTTATATCAAAGAAGAGGGGTAAAAAGGTCATTTAGGTTCAGTTAAAATTTTCTGCGCGACAGACAAGAGCAGCTCTTGGGCAAGAGCTTCCCTACTCATGCTCGCGAGATATGCTAGACACACTGGACGGAAATCTGGTGTGTTCCAGGTGAAGGGGGAAGCTCACAGGCGCGAGCTGCCTTTCTCATGTTCATGAACCATACTGTTTACACACTGTCAACCACAAACATTCTTTTTCAATAAACGCAGAGAGACAGACCAAGAACAGAGTACAGCAACATCCACCTCTTCAACTATTCAACAACCTTGTGACATTTTTAGGAAATAATTACAAGCAAAGTGTTTGCTCAGAAATTGCCAATCAATGAAGCCTATACAAACATTAACAATCTCCCCTTTTGGCAATTCGAGACAAAACACACCCAACCCAAAATACAATAGAAAATGTCACAAGTTCTAAACCTAAGTAGAGGGCAACAACCAATTTGATCCTAAAAATTTTGAATACTAAAATGCAGTAGAATAGAGTATGTAAAAGATCATATGTAAAAGATCAAGCAACATAGCAAAACAACTTAACTCAAGCAACATGGCAAAACAACTTAACTCCCCCTCAACCAAACAAACACAACTCTCTTGCCCTTTAAACATGATCACTCCCCCTTAACCCTAAATGTTCTCCCCCTTTTTGTGCGGAAATTGATAAAGAAAAATTAGCATAAACCATGGATCATAATGAGAGAGAGAGCTAAAGAAAATTACCTAAACAAGATTCATCATGAGAGAAAGGTCAACAGTCTAACAAAGTAAGCACGGGCAAGGTTCAACTATCTAACAACAAAACCAATAAACTGATCAAATGTCATCAACAATGTCATCGGAGGAGTGAAGAATGTTGAGAAATGCATCAATGTCATCAACAATTAAGTGAATAAGGGTACCAAGGACTTGGGTACAATGAGACTCGTGACTAATTCAACAGATAGATGTAGTCCATATTGGAGTAAAACTCCCTGACTAAATCAACAGAAGCACACCAAATACTGGAACAAGTATCAACCCACTCTCTTAACTCAAAAAGGTCATGAATAAAGGGAAAATCACTGGACAAGTGAGAAAGTTGAACCTAATGTTCTAGAAGAATGGGGCAGTGTGAGAAGAATCGCTCATACAAAGCCTGAGAACCCACAATGAACCGATCAAATGGAGGTTGAGATGACAAAGGGGCCGTCGCCAGCCGAACCATGAGTAGATGAGTTGGCAGCAAATTTCAAAGGGGCCTTCAGAGGGGGTGACGTCCTCTTTTTTCGCAGAGCTTCTAAGAAGTTCCTTTGTGGAGAGAGAGCCCAGAGGCGAAGTGAACCATTGCCCAAGAACATCTCTTCCTTCCCAGTGGTCAAGTAAAGAAATAGTAAATGGAATAAGGGAAATTAGGGTTTGAAAGCATAGATGGGAAATACAACAACCAAGGCTCACACTTAGACCCAAAACCCTCTTCAAGGACATTAAATCCAGTACACCAAAAAAATGAAGGAAGGGTCAAGAAAAGCTGACGAGGATGAAACCAAAGAGATGACCTCCCATATTAAATCCAGTACACAAATGCAGGCGTGATAAATGTAGCACACATTTAGCAGAGAATATAACCAATCAAGGACATCCAACTCATAAATCACTCTAATGGCACGTCAGGACTACAATTAAAGCTGCATACATCTAGGAGTTATGATGGAAATGCAATTCAAAGTGTATTGTCCATTCCAAGAGACACCCTCTCTCCTCAATTAAAACAAAGTGGCATTTATGGCATCTTACAATTAAATATGATAGTTAAAGTATAAAAGAACGAGGCCAATTAATGTCATACAATTAAGTATGACTCGTACAAGGTGTATTGAACGAGTCCATGGGTATTCAATGAGTCTATTGATAAAACCCAATGGATAGAACCCAAAAGTCACAGAGAAATCCTTTCACTTCACATTAATGCACCCTTATAATGACCTAATTAACCAAGAGTTAAATGCAGAAACATCCTCTTTCTTGGATTGACGGCAAGCAATTCTCGAGGGACACAACCAGTACCTTTCAGATGGAAAGAGGATTTAATGCAACCTCATTAATGTTGGCTCATGCACACCTATTCAAATTTACCCCCAAGACAAATAAATTTGCAAAATCAAAATATATAATCATCTGGATAAAATGGACAATGAGGACAATTAATGCAGATAAACACATACCAAGCATTAAACTCTGCAATAATAAAATGCCACCGATCATAAGTTTAGATATATATATATATATATATATGTGACATGTAAGCAAGAGGGTTTCCGGAGTCCAATGAAATTATGCCAAACGGGTACTTGTAAGCCAGAAAATGTCAGAGAGCCATTCCCACTACTGTTCAGTCCCACTCTCTGTTCTGTACACTTATAACTTCTGAAAATATTAGTGGAGAGAATTACAATAGTTGTCATCGCCCACTACAAAAAGAAAATCTGACCAAAATTGTTTTTTTTTTTTTTTTTGAAAACAATGTACTAGAAATTAAATATCTAAAAAGTTAACAAAACTTTTTTGACAGTGTGGGTAGAGAAAGCTTCTCAAGCATAAGTGTGGAAGCTCGTGGCCAAGACCAACCTAAGACATTGAAACAGCACAGATTACACACAACAGAGACCTTGCTGGAACCAATTTGAAAAGAACTCTACTAAAACAACTCCAAATGAACAGTATTGAAAGAATGAAGTATTAAACTGAGATCATACAATTAAGTCTATGAAAACTTCCATTCCAAACAATTTCAAAGAGTGTAAATCAAGTTACAAAATATCAAATTTTTAGAACATGTAAGGATTTGATATGTGTAACCATTCTGCATCAAAGATACAATGTCCATACCCATGAGACAAGCTTTAGAAAGTGCACAGCCAACTGACTAGCACATCTAATGTAATATTGATTTTACAAAATTTTTTCAAAATTCACTCAAATAATATCTCTAGACATAGTTCTAGCTGTAGTTCCACATTCAAGTTCACTAGGCAAGGTCTATGAGGAAGTCAAACCAATCATTTGCCCAACACATATTGAAGAATTTCCTATATTGAGAGATGTGTAGAGTTGAACAAGAATATTGAGAATTGAATAGTATCAACCTTATCTCTCCAAGAAAAATTTATCATGTGCAATGTGATGATGGTTTTCATACACTTTGTTTTGATCTTGTTTTCTCTTCCATACTTCTTTTGATGTATTTTTGTCACCAAAGTGATAACCCTTTTTATCACTAGAATGGGAATAAGGAAACAACACCATCATGATATTTTCATCTAAGGATTAGACTGAAAATGTGTGGGCAATATGATTTTAGGTCAATCTAACATAGTCATCATACTAGAAATTTGAGAAAGTTACTATCCAAATTGACTATGTGTTCGATATCAAACGAGTTGAATAATAAAAAAATGTTCTTTCAATACCACATCTTCAAAGCAACCTCACATGGTTGTGCTCTTCAAAGGATTTCACAAGAATCAGATAAAGATCAAGAAGACAATATAGAAACAAATATCAAATTCAAACATATTCCTACTCATTTAACAGTTTCAAAACTTAAAAGACACTAGAAGATATTATTCACAAGGTTAATTCCATAGATATAATTATGAGAACATTTATTCAAAATTTTCTTTGAAACAAGACTATTCAAGGAGTATGACTCCTAGAGATGAACGAAGATATTCAAATCTAAAAGCCTCTAGGGGTTTAGTGAAAACATCAGCAAGTTGTCTGTTTGTGGGAATGTGTTCTAGAGTCAATACTTGTCTCTCAACTAGGTCTCTAATGATGTGATGCCTTATGTCAATATGCTTTGTGAGTGAGTGTTGAACCTTATTTTTGGAAATATTTATTGCACTCAAATTATCACAAAACAATGACATAGTACCTTGTTCAATCCCATAGTCAGAAAGCATTTGTTTCATCCACAATGCTTGAGCACAACAGCTCCCTGCTACAATGTACTCTGCTTCTGCAGTTGATAAGGAGATGGAATTTTGTTTCTTGCTGTGCCAAGCGACTAAATTGCTCCCAATGTAAAATCACCCTCCTGAAGTGCTCTTACGGTCATCACAACAACCAGCCCAGTCTGCATCTGAAAAACAAATGATCTCTGCAGAAGAATCTTTAGAAAACCAAATCCCATAGTCTAGAGTACCATATACATAACGAATGATCCTCTTAACAGCTATCAAATGTGATTCTTTAGGACAGGACTGATACTTAGCACATACACCTACACTAAAAGCTATGTCAGGTCGACTAGCAGTTAGATAAAGAAGGCTTCCTATCATGCTACGGTACAATGTCTGATCAACATCCTTCTCAGAAGAATCTTTGTTCAATTTGGTATTAGTGCCCATGGGAGTCTTAGCATGCTTAGAGTTTGACAACCCAAACTTGTGAACTAAGTCTTTAGCATACTTTGACTGAGATATGAAATCCCTTTTTTGCTTGTTTCATCTGCAACCCCAAGAAAAAATTAAGTTTCCCCATCATGCTCATTTCAAATTGACTTTTCATGAGCTTAGCAAATTTCAAGGCATATTTCTCAGAAGTGGAGCCAAAAACAATGTCATCCACATAGATTTGAGCAATGGTGATGTGATTAGACTCCTTCAGAATGAACAAGATCTTATCTACACTCATGTGAATTTTGACTCAACCAAGAAATTGGTAAGTCTCTCATACCAAGCCCTAGGAGCTTGTTTTAGCACATATAATTCCCTTTTTAAATGAAAAACATGGTTAGGGAACTTTGGATCAACAAAACCCTTAGGTTGCTCAACAAACACTTCCTCCTGAATGATCCCATTCAAGAAGGCACTCTTTACATCCATTTGAAACAATTTAAACCCTAAGTAGTATTAAACAGCAAGAAGTATATGAATGGACTCTAATCTAGCTACAGGGGCAAATGTCTCTTCAAAGTCAATACCTTCAATTTGTGTGTAGCCTTGTGCAACTAGCCTGGCTTTGTTTCCAATGATGGTACCAAATTCATCAGATTTATTCTTAAAAATCCATTTAGTGCCTATCACATTAACATCACTAGGCCTTGGCACTAGTTCCCAAAAATCATTTCTAGAAAATTGTTCTAGTTCCTCATCCATTGCATTAATCTAGTGTGAATCTAGAAGAGCTTCCTTAACATTCTTTGGTTCAATGCAAGAGGTGTAACACAAGTAATTTACCTCATTTTGAATTTGTCTCCTAGTTTTCATAGGAGCAGTTACCTCACCTATTACTCGTGATACAAGATGATTCAGCTTTACCTGAGAGGAGGGATTAAGTGCAGCATGTTGATCTTCAGTTTCTTCTTCCAACACTAGATCACTGTGATTGTCACCTGCATGCTTGACTTCATTTCCTTTCAATTTGTTTGATCTTTCCAACATGGGTTCTTCATGTGGGAACATGGAAAACAACAACTCTTCATCAGATGAGTTTGTCCTGCAAGAAATGTTTAAAGGATCATAATCAACTATCACATTAATGGATTCCATTACAGTTGAATGCTTTAAATTATACACTCTATAAGCCCTACTATTAATGGAATATCCAAGAAAGATCCCCTCATGACAACGTGCATCAAACTTACGAAGGGATTTTCTATCCCGATATATGTAACACTTACTTCCAAAGATATGAAAATAAGAGACACTAGGTTTCTTACCATTCCAAATTTCATAGGCAGTGGCTTTTGTTCCTCTTCTCACAAAAACTCTATTGCTAATGTAGCATGTAGTGTTCAAGGCCTTAGCCCAAAATTTTAAAGGCAAATTCTTACCATGTAACATGACTCTTGTCATTTCTTGGAGCACCCTGTTTTTCCTTTCAACAACCCCATTTTGTTGGGGTGTTTTAGGAGCTGAAAATTCATGCAAAATATCTTTTTCATTGCAATAATTAGAAAATTCAGCATTCTCAAACTCTTTTCCATGATCACTTCTAAGTCTAATCACTCTACCAATCACAACACCCTTTTCATTTTGAAGTCGGTTACACAAGGATTTAAAAGATTGAAAAGTATCAGATTTTTCCTTTAGAAAATTAACCCAAGTGTAACTTGAAAAGTCATTTACCATAACAAAGATATACTTCTTGCCACCTAAACTTTCAGTTCTAATAGGACCCATAAGATCAACATGAACAAGTTCTAGACATGAAGAAGTAGCTATCCTATTTGTTTTCTTGTGAATAGCTTTGGTTTGCTTCCCTTTTTGGCAAGGCCCGCAAACACTTCTCTTCACTTTAGTTATCTTTGGCAATCCTCTCACAACTTCAACCTTGGACAATCTAGCAAGATCTCAAAAATTGACATGCCCAAATCGTTGGTGCTAGAGTTCAATAACGTTATCCTGTGCAGCATTACAAACAAATTCACAATTAGCAAATAAAGCATAACAATTATTAGAAGTTCTCATCCCTTTCAACACTACTTTGTTGTTTTTGTCAAGAATAGAACAAGTATCCTTAGCAAACAACACATTATAGTGTGAATCACAGATTTGACTAATGCTGATTAAATTGGCTTTCAATCCATCAACATATAAGACATCTTTCAATTTTGGAAGGCCTGGGGAGTCAATATATCCAACACCAAGAATCTTAGGCTTGCTACCATCTCCAAAGGTAACATATCCTTCATCACATTCTATCAAGGAGGAAAACATAGATTTGATGCCACACATATGCTTTGAACAACCACTGTCCAAGTACCACATATTTGAGCTTTGTGCCCTAAATGCAGTATGAGCAACAAAACAATTCAAATCATTACATCAATCCATGCTTTTCTAACCTTGTTTTTTGAAAAATTTGACCTTTTAAATATAGTTTTTGTGATTTCATGGATGTTGGACTTAGAGACCTTTCCATGAAGAAATATTTCATTTGGTTTGAATGGAGCTCTATCGGTCTCATCAATATCATGGTCAAGAACATTAAACCTATTTGTCAAAGAAGGTTTTCCCTTGAAGTTTTTGAAAGAGTTATCTTGTGATTTAATATAATCAAGGGGTAATCCATGGAGTTTAAGACAATAAGGTCTAATGTGACCTCTAATCCCACAGAAATGACATATGGGTAAAAATTTCCTAGGTTGTTCATAGTTCAATAAGGATACTCTAGTGTTGAAAAATTTTTTACCTCCATACCGAGACGAGTAATTGGAAGAAACACTACCTCTCAAATGATTCTTCACCTTACTTGCACCATTACCACCTTTTTCTTGGATGTCTTTGCTTCCATTGGAAATCTTCTTGAAGTTTTGAAGTTCTGAATTATATGAGGCTGATGTTGAATGAGAGATCACATGCTTCTTTTCAAGATTCTTTTCCTTTGGACCTTTTACTTCACTCTCAGTAGCTGCAACAAACATGATTGGTCCAATTGCTTTATTCAAACTTGATGACGGCTGTTTTTTGCTTTGAAGTCCAGCTTTATCATTGGGATCTCTTTGAGCTTCCAATATATCATCCAATCTCTTGGTACCCGATTCCCACTTCTTGAAAGATTGAGTTGTTTTGACAATGTTCTTCTTCAATTCTTCCACTTCCTTTTCCAAAGTTTGATTTAGAGAAGTCAGTTTCTCCTCATTCTTCTTTAAGGACTCTATCATAGTTTCCAACTCAAGGACTTTGGCTTTGTAGTCCTCAACTTCATTCATCAATCTTTCCTTTTCCACTTCAACAGCATTGAGCTTTGAAATAGCTTTTCCTTTATGTTTTGCTAGAACCAAGCTTTGTTGATACAACTCAGAGTATTTTTCTTGCAACAACTCAAATTGCTCTTGTAAATCACTTTCACCATCAGATTTTGAAGTTATGCTCTTGTCATCTTCTGAATCTCTCTTCAAAATATCTATTACTTCTGAACTTTTGTCTTGAGTAGGATCATCAGACTTCACCATAAAAGCAAGTACTTGAGAAGCATTTTCTTTAGAACCCGTTGAATCATCATCTTCCTGATCTCTTTCACTTTTTGACTCATCTTCATTATCCCAAGAAGCTGTGAGAACTTTCTTGTTCTTCTTTTTAGTCTATTTGCACACTCGTGTGCAAAATGACCATAGCTCTTGCATTCAAAGCATTGTTTGTCTCAAGATTTTTCCAGCTTCTTCACACTTTTGAAATTCTCCCCAATTCTTTTCTTCACCCTTTTGTTGAACCTTGTGGGATTGTTAAAAAAATTTTTCTTAGAAAAATTTTTGAACTTCTTAACCAATAAGGCAATGTCATCTGCACTAATTTTTGAAGTATCCACTTCATCATTTTCTTCCTCTATAACCGCTCTCAGAGCAATTCCTTTACTCCTTTTGTTCTGATTCATATTCACCTCATAAGTCTGCAATGAACCAACCAATTCTTCCACCTTCATCTAATCTACATCTTTACTTTCTTCAATTGCTATCACTTTGGGCTGGAATCTCTTTGGTAATGATCGAAGAATTTTCCTGACAATCTCAGACTGTGGAATAGTCTCTCCCAAGTTAATGGAAGAATTAACAATGTCACTCAACTTGATATAGAACTGATCAAATGTCTCATTTTTTGCTATACGAATGACTTCAAAACTGGTGGTAAAACACTGCAACTTAGCTATTTTCATAGCTATGGTACCCTCATAAGTAACTTGCAGTATATCCCAAGCCTCTTTAGCAACTTCACAGTTAGAGATCCTTCGAAACTCATCTTGTGAGACACTACAGAAAATTGTATTTAAGGCCTTGTTGTTCCACCCAGCTGCTTCATTATCATCTTGTGTCCAATCCCTCTTGCTTTAGGCGTTAAATCTGTATCACTCACTGTCGGAGGCTTCCATCCATTAGTAACCAAGTTCCAAACCCTCTCTTCTATGGATTTGAGGAAAGCCCTCATCCTAGCCTTCCAATAATGGTAGTTAGAGCCATCTAAAAAAGGAGGCCTAACAGTGGACTGACATTCCCTTTGATTGTCTATGGATACCTTTCGAATCTACTCTTAGACAGAAAGTCTAACCAAAAATGTAGAGCACCCAATGTTCTGATACCACTTGAAAGTCCCAAACCACACACTAGTATCCAAATCAAGCTATAACAAACTGAAACTAAGTGACATCCATAATAGAAATTCAACTCAAAATAATCACCCACCACAAGAACACAAGAATTTGTTAACTAGGGTAAAAAATCCTTTGAACATAAAGGAGAAACAAACCCGGATCCTTTGAGTGGATTGGATCGTTTGAGTAGATCAGCCTAAAAATCTTCACTATATAAGAATGAGGTTATAAGGTACCAAAAGAGAGTTTTACAAGTTTTTAACCAAAACCACTTGATCTACTTGTACATCACACTCCCTTACCTTGCTTGCTAACAACCCACAACACACCTCAACTTGTGAAGATTCTAGCCTTCAATCCATGAAGAAACAGCTCCCCAATCTGATTCCACAACACAGATCTGAGCTTTAAGAAAGATAGATTGTTGCCAAAGAAGGAAAGAACAACCTTAGATTTGAAACATCAAGAGCCCAAGGTCATCCTCTCAGCTTTTTGCAGAAATAATAGGAATGAGCTGCGTAGGTCAAAAAGCTTAGGGTTGGAAAAAAAATTTTTGCTTTTTATATCAAAGAAGAGGGGTAAAAAGGTCATTTAGGTTTAGTTAAAATTTTCTACGTGACAGACAAGAGCAGCTCTTAGGCAAGAGCTTCTCTGCTCATGCTCACGAGACATGCTGGACACGTACTGGACGGAAATCTGGTGTGTTCCAAGTGAAAGGGGAAGCTCACAGGCGCGAGATGCCTTTCTCATGTTCACGAACCCTACTGTTTACATACTGTCAACCACAAACATTCTTTTTCAATAAACGCAGAGAGACAGACCAAGAATAGAGCACACAACATCCACCTCTTCAACTGTTCAACAACCTTGTGACATTTTTAGGAAACAATTACAAACAAAGTGTTTGCTCCGAAATTGCCAATCAATGAAACCTATACAAACATTAATAGACTGGAATAATAAACCAAACCAAACCAAGCCTTTTCCCACTAGGTGGGGTCAACTATATGGATTTGTCGACGCTAATTAGATCTGTTTAGGGCCATGTCCTCTGATATATCTAGGTAGGTCAGGTCATGTTTAATAGTTTCTTTCCAATTTCTCTTGGGTCTTCCTCTACCTCTCCTACTCCTAACAATCTCCATACTTTCGCACCTTCTAACAGGTGCCTCCGCTGGACGCCTTCTAACATGGCCAAACCATCTTAATCGATTTTTTCTCATTTTATTTTCAATCGGTGCTATTCCTACTTTGCCCCTAATCTCCTCGTTCCTAATCCTATCTTTCCTTGTAATCCCGCACATCCATCTTAGCATCTTCATCTCCGCAACTGCCATCTTCTAACCATGATTATGCTTTACTGCCCAACACTCAGATCCATATAGCAGCGCTGGTCTAACCGCCACCTTATAATACTTTTCTTTCACCTTGAGAGGGACTTTTTGGTCGCACAAGATCCCCGAAGCACTCCATTTGGTTTACCCGGCTTGAATCCTGTGACTTACATCAGTATCAATCCCTCCATCTTGTTGCACCATAGATCCAAGGTACCTAAATTTATCTTTCTCTACAATCTTTTGTGTGCCTAAACTTACTTTTATACTACCCGTTATCCTACTTTGACTAAACTTACATTCCATATATTCCGTCTTGCATCGGCTTAGCCTAAACCCTTTTGTCTCTAACGTTTCTCGCCACAATTCTAACTTAGCATTCACTCCTTCTCTCGTCTCATCTACTAAAACAATATCATCTGCAAATAATATACACCACGACACCTCATCCTGAATATGTTTTGCAATCTCATCCATAACTAAAGCAATCAAGCATGGGCTTAACGCTGAACCTTGGTGTAAACCAATCATGATAGGGAACTCGTTAGTCTTTCCACTAGTCGTCCGTATAGATGTCATGGCTCTATCATACATGCCCTTTATCGCCTCAATTATGTGACACACGTTTCTTTCTTTTCTAATACTCTCCATAGAATCTCCCTAGGAACCGGTCATATGCTTTCTCTAAATTGATGAACACCATATGTAAATCTTTTTTACTTTCTCTATACTGTTCCATTAACCTCCTTAAGAGAAAGATAGCCTCCATGGTTGATCTTCCAGGCATGAACCCAAATTGATTCTCTGAAACGTTTGTTGTCCTTCGTAGTCTTCTCTCAATGACTCTCTCCCATAATTTCATCTTATGGCTTATCAATTTAATCCCGCGGTAGTTCGTACAGTTCTGAATATCTCTTTTGTTCTTGTATATGGGTATAAGGATACTTTTCCTCCATGCATCAGGCATCTTCTTGCTCTTTAGCACTACATTAAAAAGTTTTGTCAACCAATTTATGCCATCCTCTCCTAAGCACCTCCAAACCTCAATAGGGATACCATCTGGCCCAATCGCTTTTCCATTCTTCTTCCTTTTTAATACTTCTTTTACTTCTTCCCTACTGATTCTCCTATAGAACATAAGATTTAATTCTTCCCTAAAAGTGGTAAACTGCCCTAATTGTACGTCACTACTACTGCTTTCGTTAAATAACTTGTAGAAGTAGCTCTTCCAACGCTCCTTTATCTCCTTTTCCTTTACTAATACCTTTTCATCCTCATCTTTAATGCATTTAACTTGGTTTAAATCCTTGGTCCGTCTATCTCTAGATTTAGCAAGCTTGAATATCTCTCTTTTGCCCTCCTTAGTGTCAAGTCGCCTATATAAACCCTCAAATGTCTTTGCCTTAGCCTCACTAACTGCCTTTTTGGTTTCTCTTCTAGTTTCTCTATACCTCTCTAAGTTCGCTTCATTTCGGTCATTTTGCCAAGATTTAAAACACTCTCTTTTAACTCTTATCCTGTCTTGGACGGCCTCATTCCACCACCATGCCTCTTTCTGTGCCGGAGCACTCCCTTTGGATTCTCCTAAGACTTCTTTCCCGACCCTCCTAATACACTTTGCTACCTTATCCCACATAATATTTGCACTCTCATTTACCATCCAAATGTCTTCCTCTAGTACTCTTTCCCTGAATGCTGGTTGCTTATCACCTTTCAAGTTCTACCATTTAGTCTTTGAGCATTTATACGACTTCTTTTTTCTAGTCCACTTTGAAGCTACACATCTATGACCAACAATATGTTGAGTAGTCAAGCTCTCCCCCGGTGTAACTTTACAATCTTTACAAGCTATGCGGTCTCTTTTCCTAGTTAAGAAGAAGTCAATTTGTGTCCTTGAGGAGCCATTCTTATAAGTCACCAAATGTTCCTCTCTCTTCCTAAAAAGGTGTTCGTCACCATGAGATCATGAGCCACTACAAACTCCAAAATATCCTTCCCTTCTTCATTTCTATCATCGTAACCATATCCCCCATGTACTCCTATGTATCCATCTACGTCGCGTCCTATATGACCATTCAAATCTCCTCCTATGAAGACCATCTCTCCTTGAGGTATCTCTAATAGCAATCCTTCCAAGTCTTCCCAAAACTTCTCCTTATGTACATCTCCAAAGCCTACTTGGGGGGCATAAGCACTAATTACGTTTACTATCTCTTCTCCTAACACTAACTTAATTGCAATAATCCTATCACCACAGCGTTTTATATTAATTATATCTTCCTTTAGGTCCTTGTTTACTACTATGCTGACCCCATTTTCTCGATCTATTAAGTCCCATATACCATAACTTATACCCAGTCCTCTCAATCTATTTAGCTTTCTGTCCCACCCACTTCGTTTCTTGCAAGCAAGCAATTGCGATTCTTCTCCTTTCCATTGTATCCGCCACTTCCATAAGTTTCCCAGTTAAGCTCCCAATATTCTAAGTACCTAATCTCAGCCTTCTATTTTGGACTAGCTTCCTTGCCCCCCCACTCATCCAGGAAAGTGTGAGGCCCTTGCCTATTTAACACTGCACCCGGGTGCCGATGCAGCGGTCCTTGCTTATTTAACACTGTACTCGGACCATACAGCACGTCGCTAAGTAGGGAACACCCTCACGAAATCTCATTAGGTGTCATAAAATCCATAAAAAATTAGACAAAGTTTTACACTGGCTGTCGACTACCTAACACAACCCTTCTCCTTTATTCGGGCTTGGGACCAGCTATGAAAAAAACATAGGCGGAGTTAACAGACTGGAATAATAATAGTTACTAAAAAAAAAAGTTATTTTTAACAAATTTTAAAATGTTACTAATAGGCCAAGTTGCAACAATTATAAAGGGTTCATTTGATTTGTTAAAAATTGTTAAAAAGATTCTGTAAAATTTTGAAAATTTTTAAAAATTACTCATTTTTATCTCACTGCACGAATTACAAACCTTTCAATTATCTCAATTTATCTTATTTTTTATCACTCCAAACTCATCCAAAATGTAAGTTTCAATTATAACGGTTAAGAAAGTATTGTGCAGTACATAATTGGTTAAGTTCCATCGTATTGGAAGATACGCACTTTTACAGTGGTTTTACTAATACTAACCGTTGCATTAGAAAACCTATTTGGCAATAATTTTTACGAACGTGTAAAGTGTAATTATTTGTAGTTGTTAAACTAGCACATGCAAGTTATTGATTACATGTAATGACTTTTTACAATCGTTGTAAATAATTGCGTATTA
The DNA here is from genome assembly GCA_019916065.1 of Vitellaria paradoxa. NCBI lineage: Eukaryota > Viridiplantae > Streptophyta > Magnoliopsida > Ericales > Sapotaceae > Vitellaria > Vitellaria paradoxa. The sequence goes on along the minus strand of JAINTL010000102.1, from coordinate 144,301 downwards.
GGAATAGTCATAATAGCATTAATTAATTAAGGCTTAATTCGGTAAAAACAGTTATTCAAGTTTTTAGATTTTTTTTTTTGAAACGGTTAAATTTAATTTTTTGTATTTAATTTTTTTTAATCATGAAAGAGAAAAAATCAAATTAAAAAAAATTAACTATAAAAAGTTAGTTTTTCCTTTTCGCAAACACAAATACACCAAAAAAAAAAAAAAAAAGAAAAGAAACTGACATTTAATAGTAAACTAGTAGTCAAGTACCCAAAAAAAAAAAATTAACTTTTTCTTCTTTCCAAATTAAGCTTAAGTAACGGTTATTTTTTCTAACATTTGCTAATAAAATGTCTATTTGCAACAATATTTAAACCATGACAATGTTTAAAAATCATTACTAGGGACTTACTATAAACTGATGCTATTATATATATATATATATGTAATGATTAGCCAATCTAAGTGATGGCAATAATTTAATATTAATCTTATTTAGATTGATTAATTAAACAAATTAAATACTGATTATTAATTAAGTGACCATTACTTATTGTAATCCACATTCTAGCTACATAGTTTTATAGCAAGGATATTAACCGTGTTTATAGGGTTTACGACCACCTAGTCTTCACCCTACTTGTGGGAAGAAGGGAGTTACTTGAGCACTAATTGGCTAGTTTGACTTGATCTTATTTAGTTCTAACTTTTCCTCTTTTTTTTTTTTTTAGTTTTTTTTTTTATTTTATATAGCTCATTTACTAATCCTTTTTTTCCTATTTATTGGGTGTTTAAGTTGGAGAAATTTGTTGATTAATAAGCATGAATAAGTCTTGTATTAAATCGGTTTTGGTCTAATTGAACAATTCTTTATTAATTGTATTTTATATTATTAGAAAAATAATTTCTTCACAATCAAATAATTCTTTTTAATTCAAAGAAAAATCCTTAACAGATTATAATTTATATTTTTGAAGATAATTTTAATGCAGCAAAACTATGGGGCTGTTGAACGACAAAAAATGGCCAAAAGTTAGAAAAATAAGGATGTAAGTCATTTTTGGTGTTTAAAAACCAACCAAAAGTAACCAAAAATAATCGATTGGAACTGTGTAAAACAAGCCATTCCAAAGGTTTTGATCAAAAAGTAGTACGAAAAATTGACAAATGTTGAGAAAAAGTGAGAAAAAGTTGATAACTTTTGTAGCTTTTTGTATATATATACAAAAAGATGCAAAAAGTTATCCACTTTTTGTAAAATCTTGTAAATTTTAAATTTTAAAAATAAATGCACAGAAAACGAAAATAACAAAAAGTTGTTAAAAGTAGGTAAATATTTGTAACTTTTTATAACTTGATGATTTTTAACCCTACCAAACAAGGCCTATATATGTGTATTATTAAGTCATATAAATACACATAGGAATTTAATAAACTATTGTAGAAAATGATAGTTTAGAATGTAATTAATCATGCTAAAATGATTTAACTAAAAATTAAAATAAATTATAATGTAATTTTTGAAACAATAAACACACTTCTACCATTATGCTACTGTTTGGTTTGCTAAAGACTAACAAAAATATCTGAAAATATCTAAAAATCTCTAAAACTTTTCTAATACATTTCGGTCACCTTGTACTTCGTGAAAATCTCTATAAATTTCTATATATATCAACATATCCCAGTAAATTTTTATAAATCCCAATACTTTTTTTTACAAATCCCAATAAATTTTTAATAAATTTTAACAAATCTGACATAAATTAATGAGAACAGAACAAAAAAAAATCGTTCCCACGGTTTCTCTCTCCAACCTTTTCACATAGAATTCAAAAAGTTAAACAATTTTTTAAACAATTTGACATAAATTCATGGAAATAGACCTAAAAAGCCATTTTCACAGTTTCTCTTTCTAACTTTTCATCACAAAAGTTCAAATGTTACACTATTTATCTCTAAAAAATGTGGTTTAAGTTAGAGATACCAAACGTAAAAAAATTATCTCAAATCACATTTATTTCATTTTTTTTACTATTCCAAAATGCTATTGTAATTTATTGTAATCCACATTCTAGCTACATAGTTTATTAGCAAGGATATAAAACTGTGTGTTGTGGGTTTTCAGACCTTGTGGTCTTCACCTACTCTTGGAAGAAGGGAAGTTAGTTGAGTATCAATTGGCTAGTTTGACTTATCTTAGGCTTTATTTGTGTCATGCCCCGAAATCCACGACCGGGGACGTGGGAACGAAACCCAAAAATAAATATCAATCATGAAAAATATACCATATTTGAGCAGAAGCTAATTAAAGTAAGTATTTATTCAATTTCTTAAATATTCAAAATACCTTTAAAATACCCTAAAAATGGGCTACAAAACCATGCCACAAATGTGGGCCCGAATCAATACTCCATTACATTAAAATTTAACTATTGAAATGCAAAATAAAACAAGTCATACAACTATAACAACCCAAGACGGTTAGTTAACCCATTGGTCCATCACGAGCATCAACCCCTGCATTACCAACTATAGTAAGTGGTGAGCACTAAATTCCATGTGTGCTCAGAAAGTTTTTATAAAATATAATTTCTTAATCATGCAAAGCTATTAACACTAATCAATAAGAATAAAATTTTAAATTTTAAAATTTTCAAAATATCCATATTTAATCATTACATTCAAAGTATATAATTAGTTAGCCATGATCCCTCAGTCTCATGCTAAAAATAAATTATCACATCATTCACATCATCACACATCATTATCATACTATGGGTCAGATACTCTGCAAGTTTAGTATGTGGTCTCAGAACTAAACCCAAAATAAATCTCCAAGCCTAAGTCGTGGGGTACAACTAGTCCCGCAATCCTAGATGTACTTATCACATCTCCAGACCTCAGTCATGGGGTACAATTGGTCCCACAGTCCCAATGTACTCATCACATCGCCAGACCTCAATCATAGGGTATAATTGGTCCCACAGTCCCAAATGTACTCATTTGCCTTAATAGGCAAATCGGTCCCGCAGTCCCGTACTAAATATACGCTAGAATAAGTTGTATATACATTTCGTAGGTTTTTAGCCTACTGGTTATGCTAACCACCCTGCACAGGTTTTAGGGCTTTCAATTCTTAGGCTCTAGAACTCACTCTTTCTAGTACCCTTAATGACTTTCTAGTACCCTTAATGACCCCAATAATCCAAAAATCAAATCTCAAGTAATTCCTTTGATTAACAGCACAACATACACAAATTTCTCCCAAATTTAAATTTTTTTGTGTTCTTCCCTTTACTTTATAAGTTTTATGAAGTGTGAATGTGTTTTGGGCCTAAGTTTCATGTTGCCCTCCCATTAGGGGTGGAAACGAGCCAAGCTTTAAGATGCTCGAGCTCAGTTCGAGCTTTTTATACTGAGCTCGAGCTCGATTCGAGCTTTTATATAGGCTCGAGCTCGGCTCGATAAAGAAGAAATTAGGCTCGGTTAGGCTCGCGAATAGCTCGATTAAACCAAAACGACGTCGTTTTGATTTAAAATATAATATATTTAAAAAATATAATAAAAATATTATTAAAAATATATATATTATTCTAACCGAGCCTGCTCGCGAGCTTTCGAGCTGAGCTTCTCTAGGCTCGAGCTCGAGCTCGAATCCAAAACTAGCCAAAAACCAAGCTCGGTTCGAGCTTATTTAACTCATGAATCGAGCTCAAGCCGAGCTTTTTTTAAGCCGAGCTCGAGTAGCTCGCGAACGGCTAGGTTTGTTTCCACCCCTACCTTCCATAAAAATATTCTCATACAAGATTCATCAAATAACTATCATGCAACCATATTCAGGAATATATATGCAGCTAGCTTGGTAAATAAAATTTTATATCAAGCATGTCATAACAATGAAGGATTGAAGACATAAATTTTGATAATTCATAAAAAAAAAAGAAAATGAAATATTTTATACTAATTCAAAAGCCTAAAATACTTATAATTAAGTCTAGTTTCATAAAAACAAGATTTAAAATTTATTCATAACGCCATATAATACAGATTTTAAGAATACTAATGGGTATTTCTGCTAGAACCATATAGAACAACTTATTTTCATGATTTTTATAAAATCAATTTTAAATCTAAAAATTTGAAATTTTCATAGAAAACTCATTCATATATCTAGTTTAGCATATAAAAATTTCAAAAATTATATCAATGTTTATTTATACCTTTTATACCAAATATCTGACTGCTGTCAGTACAGCAATGTAAACCAAGTAGCCAAGTTTCAATATTTTTATAAAATAAATTATTAGTAAAAAATTTATAAAAATTTTACTGTAGAATATTTACATGTCTAGTTTCAAATATAAAATTCTTAGAGATAAATTTAATCTCCAGGTATCATTTTTATATCGAAAATCAAACTCCTGTCAGCACAGCAATTTAAAACAAATAGTCAACTTTCACGATTTTTGTAAAATCTATTTTAACTCAAAACAATATGAAATTTTTTCTAGATATTAGTTTGGATATGTACTCTCATATATAAAAATATCCAAAATTAATTCGACATCTAAGTATGAATTTCATATAAAAATAGTGTGTTGATCTTAGCATAGAAATCCCAACCAATCAATCAAGTTTCACTATTTTTAATAAATTAATTTAAATTCCAAAAATTATGAAATTTTACAAGAAACTCATCTACATGTCTAATTTAACATATAATTGTTTCAATAATTAAATCAATCTCTAAGTATGATTTTTATGAGAAACAATGTACTCATTTCAGTGTGAAAGTTCTAGAATTTCACATAATCAAGAATCAATTCATAGAACAAGTTTTTCATCTCTTGCACACACACACATATATATATACATGGCATGATAAAAAAAATATATCAAATAAACATAATTCCACCTATCTCGAATTATATACGTTGACAAAGTATATAAAAAACTCCAAATAAAACACTAACTCAAGTTGGTCCTACGAACAGTCTCCGTCAATTTCACTCCAAATTTCCTCTACGATCACGTTTGCCATTTCTTCCAATGGATAAAATAGTAGGTATAACTCTCTCTATTTTATTTTTATTATTATTTTCTCACACAGAAAGGAAGAAGAGAGAAGAAAGAAAATAAAACAACAAAAAATGAAAGAGGTGAAAAGAGTATATGGGAGATAATGAAATTGATGGTATAAATGTGAAAATGGGTATTTATACACTAAGTGAAAACCCTCCTCTCTCTTACTCAGATGCATGCAATCATAAAACCTCCTTAATTCTTCCTCTGACTCCCACACAACCTGCCAACTCTTAGCCTCCCCACAAATTAATAAACAAAGATCAACGCCTCCCCTCTCTACTGATGAGTTATTAATACAATTACATACATACTTATGCACACATTAATACATATAACATAAAAATAAATTAACACAAGATCATATACATAAAATATAAATGGTGGTCCAAAATATCAGAATTTTAAATATTATAAATTCAAAATAAAAAAGCCAAAAATTTTGGGTCTTTACAATTTGGTTACAAAATTTAGTTCTAACTTTTTTTTGGCTTTTTTTTTTAATTGTATAGCTCATTTACTAATTCTTTTTTCTTTTTAATTCGGTATTTAAGTTGGAGAAATTTGTTAATTAATAAGCATGAATAAGTCTTATATTAAATCGGTTTATTCTAATTGAACAATTCTTTATTAATTGTATTTTTTATTATTAGGAAAATAATTTCTTCACAATCAAATAATTTTTTTTAATTCACAAGAAACATCCTTAACATATTATAATTTATATATTTTGAAGATAATTTTAATACAGCAAAATTATATATATGTGTTATTAAGTTATATTAATATAAATAAGAATTTAATAAATTATTTCGAAAAATGATAGATTAGAATGCAATTAATCGTATTAAAATGATTTAACTAAAAATTAAATAAATTATAATGTAATTTTTGAAACAATAAACACACTCTATCATTATATATATAGTATTTAATTAAAAATTGAAATATACATTATCTAATTATGGAGGCGTTTGGTGCGACAAAAATAACTAAAAATATGATTTGGGTAATTTTTGGCATTTGGTGTATAGTTACCAAATCACGTTTTTTAAAAATGAATTGTAATTTTTTTTTTACTTTTACATCAGTTTTTTGGAAAGAAAAATCGTCCGAATAATTTTTTGAATCTGTCAGAATAGTTATATGTCAGAATTTATTAAAAGATGTGAAAAATTTTTTAGATTTATAGAAAAGTTGCTGAGATTTGTAGAATGTTATTGGGATTCGTAAAAAATTTATTGAGATTTATAAAAAACTATTAAAATATGTAGATATATATAAATTTATAATTGTTTCACAAAGTATAAAAAGTATAAAATGTAATAGAAAATTTTAGAGATTTTTAAAATTTTTTAACGATTTTTATCACACTAAACAGACCTTATATATTTAAATATTAAAAGGGCTTAGAGATACTAATTATACTTAATTTATTTATTAAATTAATTTTATTTTACTATTTAAATTGGATTCATTTATTAAATGTACGGGATGCAGCTCAGACAAGCTGGTATACGGCTACGTGGACTTTTGATAAGTCTATCATATCGAAGTCTTCTGCACTGGCACGTAAAAGACTTTGACTAATGAGAGCCTGTCTTATCAAAGTCTTCTGCGCTGCCGCGTAAAGATTTTATTTTTTGACTTTTCATTGCAAAAATACAATTCAAAATATGAGGCTGATAAATAATATCTTACTCATTAGTCAAGTATTTTGTTAAATTTATAAAAGTTGGATAAAAAAAAAGGTGATAAAAATAAACAAATTTTCAAGAAAGTCAAGAAAAATTCATTTTATATTTGGTAAAAAAATAAGAAGAAATTTAAAAAATCTGATAAAACCTTATTTTTTTATTTTTACTCAGTTCTAAAAGAAAGAAAATAAAATTTGTAAACTGACCCATTATTAAAGACCGTTTGAAGGTTAAAAAAAAAAAAAGTAATTTTTGGTAATTTTTTATGTTTTTTTTTAGTTGAAGCAATTATAAATGGAGGACACCATAGGTTATCTGGTGCTCCGCAAGCGTTGCCTACCGTTGCAGATATAATTGTTATACATAAATTGTAAATTCCTCCCCCCGGGGGGAAAACAGAGTCTGGGTGTCCCTGTATCCAGAAAATTGTAATCCTAATAGGTTATAACAACTTGTTAACTTTGATTTAGTTTCTAAATTCATAGCTTTTATTTTTCTGTTTCTCATTTCTTTATTTCCATCAATATTAATTAATTTAATCGATCTTCTTTTCCTTCATCATCTGCCCCAACAAGATAGCGTACGTGAAGAAAGAAACATTCAGATCACTACGGTAAGTTCCAATGACCATTTTCCAATGATTCTATTTAGATTCTTAGAATTGGCTTTAATTGCCTTCATTTGAAACCTTATAAATATAATATATCTCTATAAAACTCTAATTCTATATGTATTGCACAAATTATTTAATTTACACTAATTTTTTTTTTCACTTTAAACGCACATGACATTCTTCATGATATATATATATAATATGTAGTGGCTGGTTGTACGTAATTAATTAACTTATGTAGGAGGAGGATTTGTTTCTAGATAACCCACAATGGTTTGGAGCACAGAAAAATGTTTGGTAGGAAGGAAAATTGCTTCACAAGGAAAATTGCCAGTACCACAGTTGATGCTAGTGGCGGTGGTGGTTGTATTCATCTCATCAGCAAATGGTGCACCAACAACGGCCGAGCTGAAAAGTCGTGATTGCATGAGCATGTGTGGGAATTTCAAGATTGAATACCCATTCGGCGACAAAGAAGGCTGTTATTTTAACGAAGCTTTCCTGATTACCTGCAACGACTCCAAACCGTATCTTCAGAACAGTAACATCTTGCTTTCATCCATATCGGTCGACGGCGGCGAGGCTGAGCTACATATTCTGAAGAAAACGGCTTATGGCTGCTACAACCGGTCTAGTAATTCTTTTGGAGATAATGGCCTAATTAATGCGTTTCTTTTGCTGTCCAAATTCAACATATCGACCAAGAACAAATTGACTGCCATTGGTTGCGACACACTCGCGTTTGTCCAGTCTAAAGAAACCAACGATACGACTGGGTGCTTATCGCGGTGTAGCAGCCCTGATCACGTTGATCAAAATGGAACTTGCTCTGGATTTGGGTGCTGCCAAGTCTCCATTCCCAAAGGATTGAGCGATATCAATCTGGAGATACGGAGTTTCAATGGTCACAGAAAAATATGGCAATTCAATCCCTGCAGCCATGCCTTTCTTGTTGAACCAGGTAACTTCACTTTCTACAAAACGTACCTTCAAGATTTCAATGAAAAAAGGATGCCCATGATTCTTGATTGGGCAATAGATAATAAGACTTGCCAGGAAGCTATGAAAAATCCGTCAAGCTATGCGTGCGGAGGAAATGCTAGTTGCATTGAACCAGAAAATGCTCCGGGGTCATACATCTGCAAATGCCTTGCCGGTTACAGGGGAAATCCATACCTCTCCGATGGTTGCCAAGGTACTACCTATAATACACTCATGCATTCATTAGGTTCACGTTGGCTGGTTGATTGTGTAATCTTAATTGTTCATGTACCTGAGTTTCAAGTCCTTCGTCTACACGAGACTCGTACACATAGACAATTAAAATTGCACAGGTCTAAGTGTCTGAAAAATTATTGTTTGTGTGTATTTGCAAAAGGTATTCTGCTATAATTTTTTTACGAAAAAGAGTGATGTGATGATGATATTACTGTCACAAAAATGTATTATGGTAAGTTCTTTCTTTAGAAATTATAAATTCTTTTAGAAAAAAAAAATTAGAGTTTATGATCCATTTTTGACAAAGAACTCTCTGATTGGAGAATGTGCAGATATAAATGAATGTGATGAGGACAATGATTGTATACATAAAGATAAATGTAAGAATACTCTAGGGAATTACATGTGCTCTTGTCCCAAAGGACACCACGGGGATGGCAGAAAAAAGGGACAACGCTGCACTGCTAATCCACTTCTAGTGATTCAAATTGTGATTGGTAAGTATAAAGTTATAGAGAAATGCTTATGTGTCAAACCAATCTATCGTAATTAATTAATTATTAAAATGATGTGATAATAGTAATTTTAAAATTATGGAGTATTTTAATAAATATTTTTATTTAAAGTAATAAACACACAAAAGTGTATACAACATTCTAATAACTTTGATAATATAATACACCCTTGTTCATATTAACACAGTGAGGTGCAAGTATTTGATTTTTCGAATTTCTTCCAACTTGGATAGCTTTTTTCATATCAAGTGATAAACAAACTAAATACAAATTGATGATAGATGTGTTTTTTTAATTCTTTCCATACTCTTATGAAATCTTAACATGATACTTGTAAAGGAAAGAAATTGGCACTAGGAAAATGATCACCTAGCTCCATCTGCGGCTTTACATTATTTGTTGTATAGCGTAATTTGACTTTGCTCTTGGACCTACTCTTCCTCAACATGTACTTCGAATTTGGACTTCCTACGAGTGATCAGATCTCTCAAGTAGACAAAGGAAGATCTAATAGAATTTTTTATTCTCCATCATCTTTTCCTCAGTTTTTGATCACTTTTTGTTAATGTTTCCCACAGATGATGCCAAAATATAAGGGAAAGAAATTAGCGTACATTAGGAAAATAACCATGTAAGCTTATGCATCAATTAAGATTGCTCGTTTTTCAAAACTAGGAGAGGATTTTCCGAGATGAATAGAACCAGAGCACTTAATAACAAGAATGCTTTTCTCAAAATGATTATCAGCAAGAAAGAACCTTCATTAGGAAGTAACAACCTAATTAACCATTGAACATTCTATTGGCTTAGTCAGCCTCTAGTATTCCAAGAATCAATAGTAGGTGTGTAATTGAATAGTGGACAATCCTCTCCTACTTCGGTTGTATCTCTTCTTATACTCCTTGAGTTGGTCTAGTATTTTCGAAGGGGAGTCATTTCCTCCTTAAGCACTAAATTAGATTTTATCCTTTCCTTTCCAAATCCCATTGTTCTTGCCTAATTAATCCTTGTCATTCTTTCTAAAGATGTCACCTGATGCTATCTTTTGGCTTACTAGTGACCAAATGGGTCCCGTAATACTTCAGTCTAGTTAATGAAGTCATTGATGATTAGTGTGTAGTACTTAACAAACAATTGTATTTTTGTGGATTTAATTTTTAAAATGACAATAAATTATAATTTTTAATGTATGTTCTAATAGGTTGAAAACAATATATCTATCCAAGTAGGGATAAGGTTGAATATGTTTGACCTTCTCCAGAATCACAATGCAAGAGTCTCATATATTGAATTATCTTTTAACCTAACTTTAATGGTGTACTTGTTTGTCGGTGAATAGATTTCAAGTGACATTTAAAAAAAAAATTACTTAGAATTGAGAGGCATGAGTCATTTATTGAAACCTATTAAAAAATAAAAGGTCACTTGTTGAAATTACAACAACATGACATTTTTATACATTGATAAATAAATAAGCTTCGACGATTTTTAGCATAATTAGTTTTCAATAGTTGTTGGCCTTAGCCAAATTTCTCGTTTGCTTGGTACTTTATGCATTTCACTAACATATGTTGTTTCAACATTCAAAAAAATAATGCCCTTCTTGATTCCAATCATGGGTATGCACATTTATTGAATACATTATCAATCATATTTAAATCCTTAGATTTTCTTTTTATATGCCCTCGCTTGTTTCTTTATAGCTTGCATTATTAAAAAGGAAAATGAAAACTTATCAAAGCCTTTTAAATCTAACCGAATTAAAGATTATTTTGTTTTTAATCAATATGCTGGTTAGATATATGCAATCTATTATTTATTATATTTGGTGCTTTAACTTATCTCAAATGTTGAAATGCAGGTTTCTCCATTGGTGTAGTAGTTGTTCTAATGAGTAGCTCTTGGTTGTACTGGATATTTCAGAAAAGAAAACTGGTAAGGCTTAGAGAAAAATTCTTTAGACAAAATGGTGGATTGATGTTGCAACAACAACTTGCTAGACAAAACAGACCTACTCAAGAAGGTGTCAAAATATTTACTTCAGAAGAGCTTAAGCAGGCTACCAACAATTATGATGATAGTAGAATCGTTGGTCGAGGAGGTAATGGGACAGTTTATAAAGGAATTCTCACAGATGAAAGGATAGTGGCCATCAAAAAGTCCAAAATGGTAGATCAGAATCAAATTGAGCAGTTCATTAATGAAGTGGTTGTGCTTTCGCAGATCAATCATAGGAATGTGGTCAAACTGTTGGGTTGTTGTTTGGAGACGCAAGTCCCCTTACTTGTCTATGAATTCATAACTAATGGCACTCTCTTTGAACATATTCATAATGTAGGCAAGACATCTGTAGTTTCTTGGAAAATTCGTTTGCAAATTGCTGCTGAAACTGCTGGGGTCTTGGCATATTTGCATGGTGCAGCATCTATTCCCATAATCCACAGGGATGTCAAGACTACAAATATACTATTGGATGATAATTACACTGCGAAAGTATCAGATTTTGGAGCATCAAGGCTGATACCACTAGACCAAATTCAATTAGCTACAGTGGTGCAAGGAACTCTTGGATACTTAGATCCTGAATATTTGCAAACAAGCCAATTGACAGAAAAAAGTGATGTTTACAGCTTTGGAGTTGTCCTTGTGGAGTTAATCACCGGAAAGAAGGCACTGTCATTTGATCGACCTGAGGAGGAGAGGTGTCTAGCCATGTATTTTCTTTCTTCTCTTAATAACGATGCATTCTACCAAATTATTGATAAAAATATAGTAATTGATCAAGATAATTCTAAGGAGCTTTTAGAAGTGGCTAACTTGGCAAAACGATGCTTAAAAGTGAAAGGGGATGAGAGGCCTACTATGAAAGAAGTAGCAATAGAGCTCCAGGGTCTAATTATGGAGAAGCATCCATGGATTGGGAATGATAAAAATGATGAAGAGACTGAATACTTGCTTGGTGAAACATCTAAAGTTTCATATGGGTTTCAGGTTGGCAACACAACGGCTAATTTTGATAGCACAAAAGAACATATGGTATTACCATGGGACGGTGGAAGGTGATTGCTTGTGATTATTAGTAAGGGAATATACAATAGTAAATATAGATAAATAATTACACAAGTTTAATTCTCTTTTCCTCATTTTCTTTTAACGAGTCCTTTTCTTTTACTTTCTTACACGTTCTTATGTAATTTACTATTTATCGTAAATCAATCACTCAAATTGATACTCCATGATATGTTTACTTAAAATCCCATTAGTTTATGTGGCATAAAAATAAAATTTATGTGAAATAAGAAAAGATGGAAAAGTTATGTTAGCGTTCAATTTATCATATCATCCAACTATAATTTAACTTTAAAAAGTAGTAATAAAGATGCTATCAGCCCCCAAATTTTGTTATCTAAAGTGCGAACCGTTAAATATGCAATGCATCATAATAAACACAACCAGCAACCAATCAGAGCTATACACTCATCAAAGCAAAAATATGATGCTTGTGTTGCTTAATACCTCACTTTTAATTGTAAATTCAGTTTTAAGTGTGCTGAGTAAAGAAAATTGAGACAAACTTTACTAAGCGCAAGGTGTGGTTGAAGCACAATAAACTAGTGATTACTAGGTCGATTTTCATAGGGATCTAAGGGGCAAGGTAATGGCTGATTCTAATGGATGTAAGCGGCAAGCACATGACTTATATGAATGTAAAACAAAATTAAAAATCTAATTCAATGTTGATTGTGGTTTTTGAAATGGTTTTCTGAAATAAGAGTTGAATTTAACTAAATTTTGATGTTAATAGACAAGTTCAATGCCAATCCAAATCAATCTCAGATGCTAAGAGTTTGTAAATCATAAATTTAACTTATTTTAGTTTTTTAGAAAATTAAATTCAATTAAAATAAGCCATGGATCAAACACTTAATGTGTATGATCTATCTTTAGAACAATAGAAGTTCTAAGTCTAGCAACCCACACAGATTGGCCATGAGAATTCTAAGTTAAGCAAATTATATGAACTTATCGATAAACTATACAACTTGACGTCAATCGGACCTTGAGTGAATGATTCCTAAAGCAATTGGAAGCAAATTGAGTTAGCAATTGAAGAACTTAGATTTAAATCACGAAGTTTGGCATCTTGAGATATATCAAAAAGGACATTATAATTACCTTAGCCTAAGAAGAACTCAATCGATCATGCTTAGAAAACCGGAAACAAAAATAGAAATCAACTTGAACAACATTGAATTTTGAATTTAAATGTACTTGAAAATTGAAATCCGATTACAGTACTTGAAATTGAAATTGAAATTGAAAACTAAAATTCTAAGCTAAAGCAAAATAAAAAAAAACCAGAGTTCTTTCTCTCTATAAAATTGATTTTCAATGAATTCTAATTCTCCAAAACTAGGTAATGGAATGGTGTGTGTCGCGTGAAGTCAGCTATATCTCTCTTTAATTTCTTGCAAGACTTTTTTCTTTTTTATTTTGCAATTCCCCACCTAATTATAGATTTGCCCTTCCTTGATTTCAGGATCTTCGTCACATGGAGAAGTTAAGGTCACACAGAAGTCGTTGTTGAGAAACAACCCATCATTTGAATGCTTTGAAGCTATATTCGAATATACTATTCCCTCCAAAATTTGATTCACTCACCAACAATATTCGAATAAGCCAATCTTCATATTTGAATGAAATTCTCTGCTTTAGGAACTTCCAGACCGATAATTTTAATCCTCATGTATTGAATTCAAATGAAAGTTGTTCATATTCTCAAATGGCTTTAGTCAATTGATGTATTGCACTTTGATGTATCTAGTATTTCTCATGTCTCTTCCTTTGCATCCTCAATGTAGCTGAAATTATTTCTCATTGTGATAAACATCAACATATGCTTCAAGTTTGAGTAATGGGGATGAACTCTACACAAAATTAAAGGTGTAATTAAATAGATAAATGTGTAACAATTGAAGTCTAATCACACACCCCAACTACCACATTACTTGTCCCTAGTAATGCCTGGAGTAGAAGATGTCAAAGTACTAATTTATTGAAGACAAAATAAGAGCTTTATTTTTTTTATTTTTGAAAGGACAAAAAGCAAATCCACTTTTATAGGAAATCACAACTATACTTAGCTCGTATGGTAAGCCTTTTCAACCGCTAGGCTCTCCCTAGTAGACGAGTGTAGTCTCGCGAGGGCTTGCAATGATAATACCCACAAATGTCAACTTAATTTTCAAATGAATGATATTTTAATGGTCTAAGAAAATCAATTAGTACCATGACTGACTGACCCTAAAATGTGTTCGGGTTCTACCTCTCAAGTGCAAGAGGGTGGTCGTAGTTTTACTCGGTGAGAACCGAGGTCATCTCCATAGGAAGGGCTTTGTTAAAAGCTCTAGACTTGTTTTCTTGGTTAGTAGGTGAACCTAAGTTAATCTAAACTAATTTTGGATATATAAGATATTTGAGTATGGTTGGGTTGAGAATGATGAAGTGAAAGAATTGTGATATTAAATTAAAATGTAAATATTGAAAATAAAATAACTAAAATAATTTTGGCTTTGAACCAAATCCAGTAGTGGGTAGTGGTTTACTCAAACGCATTTGTAACTCAACCTAACAAACGCACATGCATTGGTAGGTCAGAAGATATTTCATTAAGACCTATTTTATAGAACTCAACGTAAGTAGAGGCTTTTGAAATTAGTTTCGGACTCACAGGGACATTGAATTGAACACCTAGTGTGCACGAGCATCAACTTGTAATTGGGCTTCGATTATAACACGGGTGAATTGATTTCTTAAAAAAACCTCATGTTATGGTTTTAAGAACATAAGTTCCAAGTCACCAGGCCATTGAATCAAACATTTGGTATGCACGAGTGGCCAATCGTAACCAAGCTATGATTATAACACGGGTGATTTTCTTTCGTAAGAAAACCTAATTTAGGTTTAGGAGAGTATATTTCTAACTCACTGGGACATTGAACCAAACACTTGGCGTGCACAAGTGAAAACTTGTAACTAAGTTATAGTTGTAACACGGGTGAGTTGATTTTGAAAGAACCACAACTTACTATGAAACTCCAATTAGAAATCAAAAATATATTTCATTGAAATAAAACCTTTTACGATTGAGTTCACCAAACTACCACACTACCTTTAATGATTTGAAGCCAAGAATAAACCTTAGCCTAACATAATTGAACTTTGAAGAGAAAAATAAACTTGCGTAAAAGAAACAAATACAAAGTAACAATGAAAGATGAAAAATAAAAATGAAATACTTTAAATTGAAAATATTAAGAAGAAAAGAAACTTACATGCAAAACCTAGGAAAGAGAACTCTGAAAACTGAACCAAACGTATCTTTACACACTAACCCTAATCCTAGAAAAGTATTTTCTTTAGTCTGAATAAAAGCCTATATTTATAGGCTACAAAACATTAAGGGTAAAATAGGAACTTAATAATTATAACAAAAAGATCACGTTTCAGCTTCGTCACGCAGTGGGGTGCCCGAGGTCCAAGGTTGGGCACCCAGGATCCAAATCAAGGTGCCCCACTGTGCTCCTAGAGCTTCTGGAAAATTGTCATTCTCTGGGGGTGCCTGGACTGACTACTGGGGCACCCAAGCTGGCCACTGGGGCACCTGACTGATACTCTGCATTCCGGGGGCGCCAGAGGTGGATGTTGGGGCACCCCACTGTGCTTGCTTTAGCTAATGGGGCTTTTTTCATCCTATCTTCTTAGCTCTTTGATCTTCTCTTCTTCTCCAATGCTTAAAAGATCTTTAACTTCATAAATCGATGATCAAACACCTGTAAAGCCCCACGAAACATGCATTAGAACAAAAATCCGTGAAAGGCCATAAAAATGTAACAAGTTATTCGAATAATCACATTTCATTGCATAATTAGTATACTTAAAAGATATAAAATTGTGCAATAATACATACTAATCACACCCACAACCTAGACATTGCTAGTCCCTAGCAATGCATGTAATTAAACCATGGGGTACAAAAAGAAATGTAAGGACACCCATAACATGGAAGCTCTTATTCAAATCAAACAAAAAAAAAAAAAAAAAAAAAAAAACTAACTATGTGAATGTCCATTTTCGTAGCAGACACACAGCCACACTTAGCACGTGAGGCAAACCCTTTAAACCCCTAGTGTGACGCCCCAGATTTTCATAACCCGAATGCCCGAGGGTGACATGGGATTTATTTGTTGGGTATAAAAATAAGATGATAATAATACTCTGTCACACCCCAAAATTTTTCGTCCAAATTGGGGTTGACCCGCAAGAAAAATTTAAGATATTCAAAATCCCTTGTTTATCCAACAATATTTATAAGTTATTGGACTGAATCATTTGATGGGATTTCAACTACGGGGCACAAAATAAAGATAAAGAAAAATATTACAGAGCCATCTAAGTGTCCCAACCATGCGATTAACATTACATACCAATTAAAAGCAAATTAGGTCTAAGCTTTAATAATTACAATCATCCAACAATTGTTACAGAAAAAAAATAAAGTCCTCTAGCTCTGCGTAGGAAAGAAGAAAAAAATAAATAACTCTTCTGATGGAATATTTAAGAGAAATTAATCTCTTTCCAGCTCATCTTCTGTATCCCTGTGCTTAATATCCTGAAAAAATATTCTCACAAGGGGTGAGCTACTAAAGCCCAGTAATCAGAATCTCCTAGGTGCCTAAATGCAGTGGTTGTAGTGCTACACTGTATTAAGTGACCCACTACAGTGAATGTGTTTAGGTGGCATACTGTTTATGCAACAATTAATTCAATAGATCTCAACTGAATAAAGTAAATTATACTTACAACGGTTCGATGAAACTGTCACCGTAACTACTATTTTACTTACATGTAAAAATAGTTAAATATTGATGTGTGTACCACAATGAAGTCTGTGTCGCAGTGGTAGGGATCTCAGATTTATATCTTCAAGGTCTCGGGATCAAACCCCGTAGCGATACAGGTTTCATATATATATATATATATATTTATAAAATAGTCATCAAGAGGAATTAAATATAATTAAATAATTCCAACACATCATTCATATATAAACAAGAGAGGTTGCTAGTCACAGTAAAATTTTGTAGGGGAGTTTAATCTAAATCCTCCTAAGATAATCATATTCCTATCCTTCTCTACTCCCAGCCTTGAGAACCAGTGACTTTACGGGCTTAGCATCCAAAGCATACCGATGGTGTCACCTACCAAAAACCTAGCCGTCGCGATCGGCTACCCGACTGGCCAGGTCAGAAGGGAGCATCTCCCAAATAAAATGCATATGTTTTCATCTCCATCTAAAAGGCCATTTCTACCCACTCATCACCCCATTGCCAAAAATAACTTTAGCACCAAGTGCCTTAATTTCTTCTTACCCTTTTACATTCCAAGGGTACCTTGTATGGAAATCAAACATTTTTAATAATTACCGGTAATGTTCCCGGGCGATGAATCAAAAGTGGGATTATTCAGTCACATGCAGTATATTTTTAAGCACTTTATCTAAATCCATAATTTAATAATAATTCTCAATAAATCAAAGATTTAACATAGTCACCAATATCATTATTACAAAGGTAGGTACTACATGTAAATTAACAAGTAGCAAGTAAAAAAAAAAAAATTAGAATACGAATTAGTATTTTAGTTAATTGTTTTGACAAGTTTACCGTACCACCTTTGATAAGAATAAAATTATTTTTAATGGTATATTAATTAGGCCGAGGTTGGTAGCTTAGTGGGTGGGCGACCCTAATTGCAATTTAAAGTCACAAGTTCGAACCACATTGGCTACAAATCTCAGTTTTTGCCTCTTTTACCTTTTATTTTATTATTTTGTGGAATATAAAGATAATAAATAATTCTTTGAACTTATATTTAATTTTAGAAAAATTTATAAGTTTTAATTTTTTTTTTCAAAATAATTTGAATAAATTTTCCAATCATCATCTTCTTTATAATCAAACCCTTATCGTAGGTTTTCGGCTTCAATATATCCACAAATGTCCATAGAATTATTCCAATGTTTAGGAAGGTATTAAATAAGTTTCATTAAATTCACTTAATCATAAAAATATAGTTATATAACTTGCTAGGTTGACAAAACAATGCCTAAAAATAAATCAAATTCATTTAAGAAAGACCAAATGAGAAAAGAACAAGTCCATTGTTTCTTTTGGGCATTTTATCAAATGCTTGGCATTTTATCAAATGCTTAGCATTTTAGTTTGAATAAGTCATCCAACTATCCATGATGAAACTGATTATCTAAGTCAATTATCATCAATATTAGAGTGTCAAATAATACATAATATCCAGTTTAAAATAATTTCATATCAATAGAAATTATTAACATGACAATAACTAACAGAAGGTGATTGGAAATTTAAATAAATCTTTAAACATAATATTCTAAAGAAATCCAAACAAGCATCAATTAAAGCTAAGTAGAAATAGCAACTTGAAAGAAAATTCATATAAAATAGAGCAGGACTCCAATATCTATAAACTTTATATCTGTAGAAACTAGACTTCAAGACCTACAACTTTCATGTTTTACACTTTTTAAAATTCTAAGGTCTAAAGGTACAAAAACAGCCTTGAATTCAATTTGTTCAGAAAATACAATTTTACACGTGCTCAGTATTTTGGGCATAACTTTTGACTCATAAATTAGATTGATGCAATTCTTTTTGGGTTGGAAAGAAAACTGAAAGGGCTACAACGTTTATGTTTTAGCCGAAGCCCAATTCCACCGTTTTAGGGGTTAGGAGCACATTAGAAGTTATAAATAGAGAGCTGTCAGCATACTGAGTTACATCAATCAAAATTTCGGCTTCCCTACCCCCAATATACGGGTATATATTTTTATCACAATCAAGTTTCATACTTCAAACCCAACAAATGCATCAAATATATTTTAGGAGATTCGTCATCCTACCTTAATGAAGATATTAATGACCAAGTCTGAGAAAGAAAAATGAGTTAGGTTTGAACACTACCCAAATTAAAAAATTCCAAGCCTTTCTTCTTCCTCTAAGCAACACCAAATCTTCAACCTCACTAATTAATGATTTATTATTATTTCTCTCTTATTTTCTTCTCTTTGAAGACACATAATTTATAGGGAGTGTAGAGGAAGTGTCGGTACAGAAAAACAAGTTCCACTACCTAAACTTAAAAACCACTAAAGTAGCATTATGCATTAGGTAGTATAATCCAAATAATCTAGCTTAGCCTTTTTTACTATGTAACCACATAATTAAAGATAGGTGTTGGAGGATGGATGAGGATGGGTGGCATGATCCGGGAATCATGCTAACTTTTTGACAAATTAAACAATCATGCTAGCTTTTTGACAAATTAACAAAATGCTTTAAATCATGCTAGCTTTCAAACAAATTACTTTAAATCTTGTTTGCTAAATAATTTGAAAAAGATGCTTTAAGGTTATCAATGTAGGGTCTTCTCTTTGTCTAATTAGTCAAATAATTTTGAAAGATTGTGAGAGTGTATAGAAGATGAAAAATGAAGTTGTTAGGAAATAATTTAGAGCAACTATTCATGAGTCAACTCATTGAGTGATAAAGTGAGTTGAAGTGAGTTGAGGTGAGCCAAAGAAAAGGGTGGACCCATGGGTTAATGGGCTTAGTTTGAACCAAATAGGTAATTGGGCTAGGAAGTGTTTGGATAAAAATTTTAGAAATTCTACATTAAACTCCCACATAGAGTGAAATTAAATCCAAAAATCTTTGCAACTAATTTTATTATTCCAAAAATTTTCAAATCCTCAATTCTCTAGATTTTTACTATAACAAATATCACCACCACACTTAAGCAAATTAATTAAGAGGAAAAAAAATTCAGGTTATTACACCTAGGTTCCCCCTAGTGGACGAGTAAAGTCTCGTTAGGGTTTGCAGTGATGCTACTCACAAACATCTATGGAATAGTCTCAATATGTCCAAGAGTGATTAAGATCAAAAATGAATTCAAGCTCAAGCCCAACAAGTCACATAACCCAAATATCATGTGTAATTCCCAAGTGCTAAGCATAAATGCGTGGACTATCAAAGTAGGAAGCGCATGTGTACTAAATTGTTTCATTCATTCAATAAGGTTACAAGAGCATAAACGAAACTAGGTTTTGACTTCAAATACTCACAAGGTACCACTCAGAGAAAGAAATTCCCTCATCAAGGGTTCACACATACCTATTAGCATATAATGCTATCCTAGTTGCACATAACCCCACAAACAAGTGAGTGAACTGAATTGAAGTTCAAAGTGGACAGCTCATGACAATGTTCCAATGCATGTGCAAGAGGTCACACCACACAACCTACACAAGACCACTACATGCACAATAGAAGAGTTGCTTGCTCTAAATCCACTAGGTCTTTGTTTCGGTTGTAACTTGGCTAGGGGCAGTGGTTAATGATGGAAGATATGGAAATCAAAATACATGTCTTGGGATAAAGATGTTCAAATGCACACAAGTCCCAAACTACCCATTTCCTTTCCAACCCTATCAAAGATCCTAACAAGAAGCTTATTCACACTAAATACTACCCTTGGGACAATTGCAATTATTGCAAGCAATGTACAAGTCCCATAATTTCATAAACAAAGGAATGATAATTTTTTTCCTTTTTTTTCTCTTTTTTATTTTTTTTCTTTTGTCATTTTTGTCATTTTTTTTTATTTTTATTTTTCTCCTTTTCTTTTTTTTTTTGTTTTTGTTTTTGTTTTTTGCTTTTGAAATAATGAAATATACATTAGTTGAATTCTCTACCAAATATTTCCTTTCGATATGCTCTCAAAAGTTTCCATTCCCAACCCCCATTCACAGCATTGACATTGAGGCACTTTCACAATTTAAGACATGTGAGGGTAAGGCTTAAAGTGTGTGAATAAAGTTAAGGAATAATATATAAGGTGGGAACCAAAGAAAAATAGTATATATATATCACACACTTTATTAAAAAGCTTCATAACCAAGAAAAGGACAAGAAGGCTCAAAATAACAAAGAGGGCCTAGCATCATTTTCAAAGCTTGCAAAAACTCATAATGCACCAAGTGAAACTCATGCAAGTGTGTGTGATGCAATTGGTGCATTGAAAATCAAAGTGAAGAATAAAAAGAGCTGTGATTGTGTGCAACCCCTCAAGAAAGAATAATAGGCTCAAAAGCTCACCATTGAGGGGTATAAGTCTTCACCTAGTCCAAGAATGCTCAATTAACCAATGTTAAACAAAATCTACTCCTAAGCACATAAGCTCTTCTCCATGATAGTCACAAAAAATGCACAAGGTCATAACACACTCAACTTGAATTAAGTTTCCTATTAATGCTTGAACAAGATTTACTTATCACTCTCTTACTCAATTCCACAATCAACCAAACTAAAAGGGCTGACATGTAGGTATAAATGTGCTAAATTCATGTATTCAAGCTCAAAATACTCAAAAATTTTAAAATTTTGTAATTTTTAGCACAAAGGGTCATCATGCGAACTCTACCCCTTAACCTAAATTAAATATTGCCCTCAATGTGAGAACCATGGTGCATATGTGGGTCTGTAGTGTGCAAAGTCAGCATGAAATAATAGCCACAAAGGGCAAAAATAAGAACATAGCAAAAATTAAACCAAACATGCACCCATTATTCAAGCCACTTAAGGCATCACCCAAAATACCCCCTAACCTAAATTATACAGCACTCCCAACAACAGCAATTATATATATGAAGTACCAAATTGGAAGTGCAAGATTAAATAAAAAAAAAAAAAGAGATGAAGGGTATTGCCTCAAGAACTTTCTTATTTGAAGAAAACAAAAGAAACTATTCAAAAGAAAAGGTTAGAAATAAAATAACATAAAAATAAGACAAGAGAAAAGGTTAGTACGAAAGAAGAAATAAAAATAAAATAAAAGATAATAAAGGAAGAGAATCAAACTAAAAAGAACTAAGAAAATAAGAAAATGAAAAATCTAATCTACTATGTATAAATGAAATAAAGACAAAAAGGGTTATCCAACACCCTCTCTATCTTATGCATCCACAAATGGTTTAAAATATAAAATGTTCTCTTCGGGCCCAGGAAGCATCGAAGGTGGACGCTCCTCAGGTGTAAAACACACCAAAGGGTAAAAGGCCAAGTAAGGTTTGTAAGACCTCAGATATGGCCATAATGCATACATTGATATGGACATGGTGGGTTCAATAAATCTTCAATGCCTAAGAAATCTATGGGTGTGGAAATGGTGGGCTCTAATGATCTGTCGACACCTAAGAAATCTACTGGTGCGGAAATGGTAGGTTTGACTGATCTCTCAACACCTAAAAAGTCAATACAAGCTTTCCCTATATCTATTACCTCTCCCCAGTGATGGTCAGTCTCGTGGTAGTCACTCACAATCCTTGTAGTAAGACTCTCGGATAGGGCTAAGTCAAGAGATGAGAGGTGTGCACCATTCTCAACCTTGGGTGTGTAGTGAAGTGAACCAAGGTCAAACAACTCAATGATGTGTTCCTTAGGCCATGTGACATTTAAATGCTCAGTTGGAGTCAAAGGACTCTCAATAAGGTTTGGGGTGGTTGGGGTAGGTTGAGCGTCAAGCTCGGTAGTAGGAAAGGATTGCATATCTCCTTAACTCTTAGTAAGTGGTAGAGAAATATCCTGAATGAGAGTGTCCAAAGGGAAATGATGAAGATGCTCATTCCAAATGTTATCCCCAATGTAGTTAGGGAAATTGTCCCACTCAGTGCCTTTGATAGTGCCTGAGCTCGACGACTCAGTCATATTACCACTTTAGAGTGGTGTTCATTGCTTGTATCAACCTAAAAATTTGCCTTGTGATGTCATTTAAAGCCTGGTTCACGTTGTTATTGTTGCTCAACTGCTGTTGCATAAATTGATGAAAAGTGTCCTCGAATTGTGCATCATTAGGTTCACAAGGCCAATAATCTTGAGATTCCTCATGCTGACCCTCAGTGAGTGGAACAAGGTTGGGACAGGCAAAATACTTGGTCTCCATGCATATGTGCTTGTTCTTGTTTAATTACCTCACTCCAAGATAAAAGCTCAAATAAAAATTCAGATTATAAATTCAAATTTAAAGAAAATGTTAAGTGAGGTAAATCAAGACAAGTTTTCCCCCAAGTGCAAGGTGTGGTTGAAGCACAAAATAACTGGTAAGTCCCAGGTCATTTCCACAGGGATCCAGGGAGTAATGAAGTGAATGACTCTAATGGAGATTGATTTGGCAAAACACAACTCACAGAAAAATGTGGAATAGAAAATTAAAATCTGATTTGGTTGGTTAATGGTTTTGAACTAATTTTCCAAAAGCAAAGTGAATTTAAACTAAAAGATTAAGTGATAAAAAAGTTGAGCAAGACAAGTTTAATACCAATCCGAATGAATTTCAAGTGCCAAGAGTTTATAAATTACCAAATCAATTTGTTCTGATTTTTGAGAAAATTAATTTCAATTGAAACAAACCATGGATTAAACACTCAATGTGCATAACCTATTTTAAGGACAATAGGAGTTCTAATTCTAGCAACCCACATACAACAATGTCATGAGAGTTCTAAGTTAAGCAACACCTATGAACTCATCAATAGGATATACAAAGTTGGATTAATCGGGTCTTGAATCAATGAGTTCTAAGACACCCAGCTGCAAATTGACTTGATAACCATAAGAACTCAAAGTAAATCCATGAAGTTCGGCCACTTGAGATTCATTGGAAAGGTATTACCCTTGCCTTGGCCCAAGAAGACTTAGCCGAGCATGTTAAAAAGAAGAAAAATAGAAATGAAAATCTGATTGGAAGACATTACAATCTGAAATTGAAAGTTAACTGGATTTAGAACTGAAAATCTGATTACAGGAATTGGAATGAATTCAAAAATGTAAATCTCAGAAAACTCTAATGCCGAATTGAAATTCCCATGTAAAACTATGAACTCTCAATGAATTTCTCTCCAAAACTCTCTCTACGAAAATCTGAATCTCGCCCCCGAATCTTCTCTGTTTTCTTTTCTGTGTGTGTCTCACTCCACTTCTCTCTTCTTTCTCTCCCCTCTCTTTCTCTCTCCTCTAACCGAATGTAGTCCTCATGATGGCTCCTTCTCTCTCCTATATCTTTTTTATTGATTTGCCCTCCCTGGATTGCAGGTTACATCACATGGAGAAGTTGGGGTCACATGGAATTCGTTGCTGTGAAGAAGCTTATATTCGAATATAGTAAAACCATATTCGAATATGATCCCCTGCTGCAGAAATTTCCAGAATAGTGATTCTGATCTCTTTGCATTGATTTCAACTGAATTTTCTTCTTCTTCTGAAATAGCTTCAATCCTTTGATGTGTTGTGCATCATGCTTTCTTCTCAACATCCTCAATGTAGCTTAATTTCTTGTTTTTGTGATGGAAATCAACGCATATTCCACTTTGGAGATATGGAGATGAAATCTACACAAAACATAGATTTTATATCTTTTTATGATGTGTGCAAGTGTAATTTGAATGTATAAATATGTAACAATTGATGTCCAATCACACACCCCCCAACTACAACATTACTAGTCCCTAGTAATGCTTCTAATAGAAGAAATAGGAGAGAATTCCAAAAGCATTAATTTAATTTCAATTTGAATGATATTTCAGCTATTCATATGGAATTAGTCAACACCATGAGCAAAAATTTTCATAAGCAAAGTTTAAAATTTAAAATTTTATAAGAGATGTGAAACTTGCCAAATGTGTGAAATGAATGTGAATGAATAGCAGCTTTTAGCTTTATCAACTTAACATACATCTTTAGAACTTCATTTAATTCTGAACTTTGCATTCCATTTCATTCCCAAGTTTTGACTTCAAATCTCACCTTGGAATTCACTCCAAAGAAAATAGAGCACACAAGGTTTCACTCAAGATGCCCCTTATTAAGAGTAAATGTTCATCAAATTCTAGAAGGTGGCATCAACAAGTCAAAAACGATGTATTCAAGAAAAAATTAGACTTGGCATAACTCCATGAAGGAATGATGTAGCAAAGTAATTTCAGAATTTTCACCATGATTCCCTAATTCCTAAATTTCACAATTGAATGAAAATTCTTCCAAAGATCAATTAGGACTTGCAATGGGTTGTAATGGGGTCATGAGGTTTAATAAGGTAATAGAAGGGAAGGATAAGGAATTCAAAAAAAAACTGATTTGGAACACTAAAATAAACTTTCTTCCACCCTTCTCCAATTCATTTATATATATATATATATATATTTTTTTTGAAATTGAAAGTTACCTCAAGTGAATGTATTTCAAAATTAAAACAGTTTCCACCTTTTTGATTTTCTTTTTATCAAAAATTTCCCTTAACATTTTTTCTCATTCCATTCATTTTTCTTTCTTCTCACTTCCAAATCCCACAATTCAGCCCACCAACCTTCATTTCTATTCTCAGTGCATTCCAAAATACATAAGGAAGGCTAGAGAGCATTCATTTTGGTTAAAGGAATTATGTGGTAAAAATGAAGAAGTATGAATGCTCTAATAAGGCTCAAACTTGGCTACAATGGTCATGTTTATCAAAGAAAGGCATTCCAAGCTCAAATGTTAAGAAAAATGGCCTAATATTACTTCTATGATTTCATTCCATCCAACCATAAAAATTAATAATCAGAAGTCTAGTTCCATTCTTCTATCACTTCACAAACACCCAAAGCAAAATAGTATAAGTGGAGTTATTGAAGGAATTTGAAGTGCAAAAAGCTTGAGCTTTTGGAAAGCCCTTAGAGTAAATGAAGTCTCTCATGAACAAAGTTTAAAGCTCAAATATCTCACTTCAGGTTTTAAGTCTCCACTATATCTGGAAATCCATAAAACACATTATTCATTCATAAATTCATTCCTCAAGACAAATGTTAGATCAACAATCCTCAAACTAAATCCATTCACACACTTTTCAACTTAAAAACACATGGCAATCACAACAACTCTTTAAAATTTCATACTTCAACTCAGCTCAATCCAATTTATGCAAATGACATCACTAATTCCAAGAAAACAGAAATTTCATTCATTCCAAGTTGTAAGTTCAAAGTCATAGGTAGCAAAAGTAAAACAAAACAACTTAAACCTAATCAAAAGAAACAAACAGCAGGAACATCAATCCAAATCCTATTGTTGACAAAACATATTTGAAATATTCTGAAGATTTGCTATCAAAAATCTGGTTTCAAGGACAAAAGAGTCTGGATCATGGCTGAAGTACTGAAATTAAGCATTTCTCCCTTCTTGACTCCATTCAAATATGCTCTCCACCATTCGAATAAGCTTTTGCTGCCCCTGTCTCAGCTCACTCACTTCCCTCATCAGTACTTCTTGATTTTTCTGGATTAATGTCAACTTCTCCTCTGTGCTCATAGGGACTGCTTCAGTTGCCTCCTCCTCTGCTGGCTGCTGCTGGTTGTTCTCAACTGCAGGTGGAGTAGCCTTCTTCAATTGTCCTCGACTTTGATTCATAGATATCTTGTCTATCAAAGGAGCAGCTTTCACAATGGCCATTCCTGCCTCTTCCTCTATTCCCAAAAAGTGCTGAATTATCTCTGTAATTAACCTCCAAAAGGCAGCCCAGCAGTGGATTCTGGTTTCTCTACCACATGAGAAATAACCAACCAAATGTGGTAAGGTAAATCCATGGGAATGCCTAACAACAACTTTCCCATAATCATGGCTTGTTCAAGAGTGATGGTTGACTTGTAAGCATGTGGCAGAAATAAAGAACAGACTAGCATGTGAAGGATATTACTTTTGGGAGTAATTCCTGACTTGGACATCCTAGCCGTGGTCCATTGAGCTTGAGGGTTGGCTGTGAAGAGCCTAGCCAAATTGTCCTTATGCAATTGCTTCTCCCATCGTGCTTTTGTTTAGGTGTGGATTCGGGTATTCTTTCAACAGGCAAGTGACCTATGAAAGAAATCTTCTCAAGATGCAAACTAATTCTCTTCCCTCTAACCTTAGAGTTTATCTCAGGTCTCCCATGAATCATGCCCACTTCAGCATTTGAATAAAACTCTCTCACATATGGTACCACAGCCCTCCTACTTGTTGTAACCCAATGTGCCCAGCCCCTTTTCTCAAATAATTCTAACAATTCATAGGGTGGTTCATTGTAATCCTCCAATTTAATTCCTCTTTCACTCAACACAGCTCTCTTGCTGTAATTCTCATCATATTCAGCTTTGAAGCTTTGTTGGAAAACCTCAAGTTATCAAAAGAACCCTCATCAAACAGATCATGGTCAGATTGTGCTTCAGGTTCATCCTCAGGAACCTTTTCAGAGGTGTGGACCTCATGCTCAGTAGCAGTCATGTGTTCCTTAGTAGGCACATTCTCAGGAACTCCAACAGAGTTTTCCTTTCAACATTAGAGACATGATCATCATGTCTCTCACTCAAACTCTCATTACCTACAGAATGGAATGATTCTGTTCTAGAGGAGGACCTACGGTCTGATTTAGAAGATGACAGTTCATATGTTATGGGTTCCTGAACAACAAGTGAAGAACCCTTACCATGTTGGCTCAAAATCCTCATGCTCCTTCTTTTAGCCTTACCTTTGTAAGCCATCTTCTTCATCCTCTTTGGTGGCATCTTGCTTCAATTGATTCTCCACCCTTTATCAGAAATTTTCCAAAGCTGTAAACCCTAGCTTCTTCAATCGCAGCTCTGTATTGAATCTTCCTTTCAATGTCAACTTAAAATCTCACTCAGATTATCTGAAAGTAAAAGACTGGAAGAAGATGTGGAATGGTGAAGGTTTCAGGGTTGTGGGCACCAGGGCTCGTATTCGAATAGAACAGAAACTTGAATGGGGCCACTCACGGGTATATACAGGATTTAAAACCGACATCATATTCGAATACCCAGACCCATATTCGAATACAGGTTATCAGCAATTTGCAATTCCAGTGTCCAGAAAACCAGAAATTCTTCCCCCATTTCTTAAGAATACTCAAATTAAGTTTTGCCAACAGCTAGGATTCGAAAATTATTTCAAAAGAAATAACTAGTTCAAGAAGAAGTTTTGCAAGTTTTCCAAATTTTCAAAAAATTTTTTTTTTTTTTTCAAATTTTCAACATATGCAAACTCAAACTGACATAAGCATGATCTTAATTCAATTCAAACAATTCCAAATCATATTCAAAACATTCTGATCATATACAATCACTTAATTCAGCAAATTTTAGTAAAAAAAAAACACTATTCACATCCACAAACTCAGATTGTGTCCCCCCCAACTAAAAATCATGCATTGTCCTCAATGTATTAAACCAGCAAATTAAAGAAAGGTTGGTGAAGTAACATACCTGAAGATTGTGAATGAAAATTCAACTTATTACCAAGAAATGAAAGCTGGTAGTCAGCTGCTGTGTCCAATTCCCCTCCAACTTGTTCCAAGCTCACATTTCAGCAGTGGCAAGGCATTTAGGTCCAGCTACTGCATGATCACAGCTGCAGTTGCAATTGCAACTGATCACATCAGATTTGACTAGATTCTTTTCATCAAGCAGATTCTTCACTTCCTCAGTTGAGTACTACTTGCGGCTGAAAACTGAAGGTTAGCAATAACCATATACAACCTCTTTTTTTTTTTTTTTACAAAAACAAAAGAAAACAGAAAATCAAAAGCATAACAGAACCTACACTACTATGATACAAAATCAGAATTCTTCCTTCATTCAAACAGAATTTGGGGGATCTTCAAGATCCCAACTCTCTACTTCAGCAACAAAATTCTCATGATACTCTTTCAATCTCTGTCCATTCACTCTAAAAACATTCTTGGAGGTTGGATTTTGAATGTCAACAGCCCCAAACTCAGTGATGTTCTGAATCACATATGGACCACTCCATCTGGACTTCAACTTCCCGGGAAACAAGTGTAACCTTGAGTCATACAACAAAACCTTTTGACCCACAAACAACTCTCTTTTGAGGATATGTGTATCATGCCATTTCTTCACTCTATCCTTGGTGATCTTAGCATTCTCATATGCATCATTCCTAATCTCCTCAAGCTCATTTAGTTGCAATTTCCTCTGAAAACCAGATTCAGTGATGCTTCTCATTGAAATGTCTTCACTGCCCAATAGGCCTTGTGTTCAAGTTCCACAGGAAGATGACAAGCTTTTCCATACACTAACCTATAAGGAGACATGCCTAGGATAGTCTTGTAGGCAGTCCTATAAGCCCAAAGTGCATCAACCAATTTCAAAGACCAATCTTTCCTTGTGAGATTCACTGTTTTTTCAATGATTCTTTGATCTCTCTATTGGCTAATTCAACTTGTCCACTTGTTTGGGGGATGGTAAGATGTTCCAACCTTGTGTAACAACCCCATACTTCTTCATCAAAAGACCAACATATCTATTGCAAAAATGTGTTCCCCTATCACTTATCATGGCCTTTGGCATTCCAAATCTTGAAAACACATTTTCCTTCAAAAATTTTATCACTACCTTGTGGTCATTGGTCCTAGTTGGTATGGCTTCTACCCACTTTGAAACATAATCCACTGCCACTAAGATATACTCATTGCCAAATGAATTCACAAATGGTCCCATAAAATCCATACCCCAAACAATCAAAGATATCAAGCACATAAATGGGGTGAAGTGGCATCATGTTTCTCCTAGTGATCTTACCAAGCCTTTGACACCTATCACAAGCAACACAAAAGGCATGCACATCCCTAAACATGGTAGGCCAAAATAATCCACTCTGTAAAATCTTTGCCACTGTCTTCCTAGCTAAAAAATGACCTCCACATGCAAGAGTATGACAAAACTAATGACACTCTGGGCTTCACTCTCGGGTATGCATCTCCTTATGATCTGATCTGAGCAATACTTAAACAGATATGGATCATCCCAGAAAAAGTGCCTCACATTCCTGAAAAACTTTTTCTTATCTAACATGGTCCAATGAGAAGGCACCACACCTGAAACCAAATAATTGGCTATGTCTGCAAACCATGGTATCTCTGAGGAATCTAAATGGAACAACTGCTCATCAGGGAAAGTCTCAGTAATAGGTGACTCAAAAGCTGCTAAGTCCTGATGTGGAAGTCTAGAAAGATGGTCAGCAACTACATTTTCAACTCTCTTCTTATCTTTAATCTCTAAATCAAATTCTTGCAGCAAAAGAATCCACCTAATGAGTCTTGGCTTGGCATCAGATTTGGTCAAAAGATACTTAAAGTGCTGCATGGATCAGTATACAATGACATGAGACCTCCACAAATATGATCTAAACTTGATCCAATGCATATACTACCTGCTAGCAACTCCTTCTCAGTAGTTGTGTAGTTCTTTTGTGCGTCACTAAGGGATTGCTAGCATAGTATAGCACATGTGACTCCTATCTCTCCTCTGACCTAGGACTGCACCATGGCACTATCACTAGCATCACACATGTCTCAAAGGTAGAGTCCAATCTGTGTCTGCATAATGGGGGCTGAGTGAGCAACTCCTTAAGTCTATCAAATGAAGCCTGACAATCTGTGTCCAATCAAAGGAACATCCTGGCCTAGGAGATTTGCACAAAGGTCTAGAAATGGCACTGAATGATGCAATGAACCTCCTCTAGAAACCTGCATGTCCTCAAAAATGATCTGACATCCTTGACACCATCTAGGGTAGGAAGTTTTTGAATAATCTCACTTTTGCTTCTATCTACTTCTATCCCCTAGAAGACACTATAGGACCAAGAACTATCCCCTGAGTTACCATAAAATGGCATTTCTCCCAATTCAACACCAAGTTTTTCTCTTCACATCTTGCCAAACTTTCTCTAAATCCCCCACGCACAAATCAAAGTCACTCCCATAGACTGAACGTCATCCATGAACACTTCAAGAAATTTCTCACAAAGTCACTAACACAATAATCATGCACCTCTGAAAAGTAGCAGGAGCATTGCAAAGGCCAAACGGCATGCGCCTATATGCAAAGTACCAAATGGGCAAGTAAATGTGGTCTTCTCCTGATCATCCAATGCAATTTCAATTTGATTGTACCCTTGAGTATCCATCCAAGAAACAATAGAATGCCTGTCCTGCCACTCTTTCCAATACCTGATCTAGGAATGAAGAGGGAAATGATCCTTTCCTTGTGAGCTGATTTAACTTCCTATAATCTATGCACATGCGCCATCCTGTTGGTATGCGCATTGGAACTAGCTCATCTTGTTCATTCTTAATCACAGTCACTCCAGATTTCTTAGGCACTACCTGAGTTGGACTCACCCACTTAGAATCTGAGATGGGGTAGATAATTCCAGCATCCAAAAGCTTGATTACCTCCCCTCTAACAACCTCTTTCATGTTGGGGTTGAGTCTCCTTTGCATTTGCCTAATAGGCTTGGCCTCATCCTCCAAAAATATTCTATGAGTGCAAATCAATGGACTTATTCCCTGCAGATCTGCTATAGTCCAGCCCAAAGCTCCTCTATGCTTCCTCAAGACTTCCACAAGTCTATTTTCTTGGTCCAAACTCAGCTGAGATGAAATGACAGCTGGATAGGACTCTCCCTCACCCAAAAATACATACTTCAAGTCACTTGGCAAAGGTTTTCTCTCAGGTTTTGGTGGCTGGTCCAAAAATGACAGAGGCTTGGCTATGGACAGCTCTAAAGACTCAACAGATGTCTCCACTGATTCATCATAGCTGAATTTTTCATTTCCTCAAATTGTCCTCCCTCACAATTCTCCAAGTCACAATCAGCTAGGAAATCTACTTGCTCATATTCACTAAGGCTTTCTCCAAAGGGTCATCAAAATACTCTCTATCAAAGTGATCTTGAGTGGTTGTTTGAATCCAATCAACTTTCCTCTACTTCCTCATAATCACTCGGCTGTTTGGTCACCTTGAAGATGTTTTTCTCAATTGTCATGTTCCAAATGAGAACTTGATAACTCCAGTTCTACAATTGATCAAGGCATTTGAGGTGGCCAAAAATGGTCTTCCTAGGATAACAGGTACAGCTGGTTGGTTTCCTTGAATGGGCTGAGTGTCTAGCATTATAAAGTCCACTGGAAAGTAAAATGATCCACTTGAATCAAGACATCCTCAACCACACCCCCTAGGGACTTTAACTGACCTATCAGCAAGTTGTAGTGTCACCCTAGTAGGTCTAAGTTCTCCCAACCCCAGCTATTTGTAAACAGTGAATGGTAAGAGGTTACACTTGCACCTAAATCTAGCAAGGCTTGATCTACCCTTTGATTCCCAATTAAGCAGGCTATGGTGGGGCAACCTGGATCTTTATATTTGGGAGAAGTTTTAAATTGCAAAATGGAGCTCACTTGTTCAGTCAAAAATGCTCTTTCTTTCACA
Organism: Vitellaria paradoxa; assembly: GCA_019916065.1. Taxonomy (NCBI): domain Eukaryota; kingdom Viridiplantae; phylum Streptophyta; class Magnoliopsida; order Ericales; family Sapotaceae; genus Vitellaria; species Vitellaria paradoxa. The sequence continues at coordinate 111,715 of JAINTL010000102.1, read as the reverse complement.
TTCATTTTCCTCTTAACAGTACACAAATCTTTCAAAAATTTTTCATAGGATGGATTTTGTTTAATTGCATCAAGTAAGGGAATATTGATTCTGACTTGTTTGAACAATTCATAGATGTCAGAATTCAAATTCTCTTTCTTGGCTTTGTTCAATCTTTGTGGAAATGAAAGTTTTGGAACAAATTCAGATTTGTCCAACTTGGTTTTATTCAAAATCTCTTTATTTTCAAAATTTTTCTCACTCTTTTCAAACTGATTTTCTTCAGAAATTTTTTCTTATTGTCAGAAATTTCCTCTTTATTTTCAGAATTTACCTGCTCTGTTCTCTAGATTCTGATTTGCTGCTTACTGCTATTCGAATGTTGCTTGCTGGTATTCGAATATTCCTTTGGCTGCATCAGAATTTCCTGATTTTCTTGGCTCAGATTCTGCTTTTCCTCAAATTTTCTGCTGTCCAACTTGCTGTTCTCAATTAGTCTTTCATTTTGCTTCAATTCTTGCTCTTCATTCTGAAACATGATTTCTTTCTCAGAAGTGCTAAATTGCTGTTTCTGTTCACTTTCTGTTCTGCTGTCCAATTTCTGTTTCAGCTGCATTTCCTCTTCATTTTTCATTATTTCTTGCTCATTTTCTTCCTCAATTTCTTCAGCAGGTGGTTTGTAATCTGGCTTGACAATTTGCTTACCACTTCTCAATGTTGAAACAGCCTGTACATGCTCCAGATTTTCATTTGCAGCAGATGAAGATGATTCACTGAAATGAACTTGGCTTGTAGGATTTGGTCTTGGCTGAGATGGAAGCTTTCCTGATTCTCTAATGGTTAAAGCTTGAGTTAGCTTTGACAATTGACTTCGAATGTCTTCCATGGCCCTGTTTGTCTGCTCTTGAAACTTGGAATTTTGATTGTTGGTTCCAATCTGCCCTTGCATAAATTGTTGCAAGGTGTCTTCCAAAGATCTTTGGTGAGGTGGCTGATAAAAATTTGTATTCTGTTGAGGTTGAAAAGGCTGAGAAGGAAATGGTTGGGGTTGCACAGTTTGTTGAGGTTGGTATTGTTGGTTCTGTGCTTCTGCTTTCCAAGAAAGGTTTGGATGATTTCTGTAGCCAGGGTTGTAGTTATTCGAATATGGACTATGGCCTTGCGAATATGTGTTCATCCCCTGATTTTGATTGAAGGGTCTTGCAGCTTGTGTGGGATTTGCTTGACCATAGAGAACTTCCTTAAAAGCTGGAAGTGTTGGGCAATCATCAGTCCTGTGGTCTGCAGTTTCACACATCACACACTTCACTTCACTCTCCTTCAATGTTTGCTTCTTTTGCTCCATCAATTCAATCTTTCTTGACAATGCAGCCAACCTAGCTCCACATCATCTGCCCCATTGAGATGGAACTTTCCTCTATCATTTGATCTGTCAGAAACTTCAGAACAAAATGGGGAGACTACCTCCCACTGTTTAGTGTTTTCAGCTAAAGCATCAAAGAAATGTAAAGCCTCTTCAGCAGTTTTGTCATAGAATTCACCATTACACATGGTGGCAACCAACATTTTCAGATTTGGAGTTAATGCATTATGGAAAAAATTAACAATTCTCCAAGATTCAAACCATGATGTGGACATGCTTGCAATAATTCCTTGAATCTTTCCCATGCTTGAGCAAATGTTTCATTGGATTTACACACAAAATTCATTATTTACTGTTGAAGAATCACAGTCCTATTTGCAGGAAAATACTTCTTCAAAAATTTTGTTTGCATGTCTCTCCAAGTACCTATTGATCTAGGCTCAAGTGAATTCAACCACATTTTTGCCTTGTCTTTCAATGAAAATGGAAATAATTTAAGCCTAACCATGTCCTCATTAACATTCCTATCCATGCAAGTTCCACAAATATCTTCAAATTCTTTCATATGCATATAAGGATTTTCTGAGTCCATGCCATGAAAAGTTGGTAAAAGCTGAATTGTTCCAGGTTTAAGATAAAAATTCTGATGTCCATTTGGAAGAACAATGCAAGATGGAGTGGTTTGTCTAGCTGGATAAAGATATTCCCGGAGAGGTCTAAGGATGTTTTGATCCATTTGATCATTCTCTCCTTGAACACTTCCTTCCGGTAGAACAGGTGGTGGATCCATATGTGCAACAGAAAATTCAGATTGTGAATGTAGTGCAGCAAATTCAATCAATTCAGCAAGAGAAGATGGAGAATGCAATTCAGATCTGTTTCCAACAAGTTTACCAGACCTTAAAAGCATAAACAGAAATTCAGACTGAAACAAAACTCCAATCTAAACTCCTAACTTCACAATTTCATCTACTGATTCACAGAGAATTACAACTACAGCTCTCAGCAGAGAAATGCAGCAGTATTCGAATATCAGATGAAATAGTTTCAAATCAGAAATTCAGGATTCAGATGCAAGCAGTTCTAAAACTAAACTAACAATTAAAACTATAAAAGAAATAGAAATAGAGATGAAACAAAGTTACTCAACAAGTTAAGCAGCTCTGTTGTTGAAAATGGTGGTGAGATGAACTGCCAGTTAATGCTCCAAAGGCTCAAAACACCATTGCTTCTCAAAGATCCCCGGCAACGGCGCCATAAATTTGTGCTTGTTCTTGTTTAATTACCTCACTCCAAGATAAAAGCTCAAATAAAATTCAGATTATAAATTCAAATTTAAAGAAAATGTTAAGTGAGGTAAATCAAGACAAGTTTTCCCCCAAGTGCAAGGTGTGGTTGAAGCACAAAATAACTGGCAAGTCCCAGGTCATTTCCACAGGGATCTAGGGAGTAATGAAGTGAATGACTCTAATGGAGATTGATTTGGCAAAACACAACTCACAGAAAAATGTGGAATAGAAAATTAAAATCTGATTTGGTTGGTTAATGGTTTCGAACTAATTTTCCAAAAGCAAAGTGAATTTAAACTAAAAGATTAAGTGATAAAAAAGTTGAGCAAGACAAGTTTAATACCAATCCGAATGAATTTCAAGTGCCAAGAGTTTATAAATTACCAAATCAATTTGTTCTGATTTTTGAGAAAATTAATTTCAATTGAAACAAACCATGGATTAAACACTCAATGTGCATAACCTATTTTAAGGACAATAGGAGTTCTAATTCTAGCAACCCACATACAACAATGTCATGAGAGTTCTAAGTTAAGCAACACCTATGAACTCATCAATAGGATATACAAAGTTGGATTAATCGGGTCTTGAATCAATGAGTTCTAAGACACCCAGCTGCAAATTGACTTGATAACCATAAGAACTCAAAGTAAATCCATGAAGTTCGGCCACTTGAGATTCATTGGAAAGGTATTACCCTTGCCTTGGCCCAAGAAGACTTAGCCGAGCATGTTAAAAAGAAGAAAAACAGAAATGGAAATCTGATTGGAAGACATTACAATCTGAAATTGAAAGTTAACTGGATTTAGAACTGAAAATCTGATTACAGGAATTGGAATGAATTCAAAAATGTAAATCTCAGAAAACTCTAATGCCGAATTGAAATTCCCATGTAAAACTATGAACTCTCAATGAATTTCTCTCCAAAACTCTCTCTACGAAAATCTGAATCTCGCCCCCGAATCTTCTCTGTTTTCTTTTCTGTGTGTGTCTCACTCCACTTCTCTCTTCTTTCTCTCCCCTCTCTTTCTCTCTCCTCTAATCGAATGTAGTCCTCATGATGGCTCCTTCTCTCTCCTATATCTTTTTTACTGATTTGCCCTCCCTGGATTGCAGGTTACATCACATGGAGAAGTTGGGGTCACATGGAATTCGTTGCTGTGAAGAAGCTTATATTCGAATACAGTAAAACCATATTCGAATATGATCCCCTGCTGCAGAAATTTCCAGAATAGTGATTCTGATCTCTTTGCATTGATTTCAACTGAATTTTCTTCTTCTTCTGAAATAGCTTCAATCCTTTGATGTGTTGTGCAGCATGCTTTCTTCTCAACATCCTCAATGTAGCTTAATTTCTTGTTTTTGTGATGGAAATCAACACATATTCCACTTTGGAGATATGGAGATGAAATCTGCACAAAACATAGATTTTATATCTTTTATGATGTGTGCAAGTGTAATTTGAATGTATAAATATGTAACAATTGATGTCCAATCAATATGTTACTTCTAAAGGATGGATCATGAAGACCAAGCAAAGTAGGAGCATATGGGAAAGGTTCAATGTGGCTTTCAAGTGCATGAGAAGAATAACTAGGTTCAAGTCTTCCCCGTGGCTTCGTGTGTTCATAGAAAATTTGAAGGAACGACCATGCCTCACTTAGGGGAAGGTCAAGAAACTCCCTATCTAAGACGATATCACTCTTAAGTGCAAGAGGGTGGTTGTAGTTTTACTCAGAGAGAACTGAGGTCATCTCCATAGGAAGGGCTTTGTTAAAAGCTCTAGACTTGTTCTCTTAGTTAGTAGGTGAACCTAAGTTAATCTAAACTAACTTTAGATTTATAAGATATTTGAGTATGGTTGCGTTGAGAATGATGGAGTGGAAGAATTGTGATATTAAATTAAAATGCAAGTATTGAAAATAAAATAACTAAAATAATCTTGGCTTCGAACCAAATCCAGTACTGGGTAGTGGTTTACTCAAACACATTTGCAACTCAACCTAACAAACGCACATGCATTGGTAGGTCAGAAGATATTTCATTAAAACCTATTTTATGGAACTCAACGTAAGTGGAGGCTTTTGAAATTAGTTTTGGACTCACCAGGACATTGAATCGAACACCTAGTGTACACAAGCATCAACTCGTAGCTAGGCTTCAATTATAACATGGGTGAATCGATTTCTTAAGAAAATCTCATGTTATGGTTTTAAGAACGTAAGTTCCAAATCACCGGGCCATTGAATCAAACATTTGGTATGCACGAGTGGCCAATCGTAACCAAGCTATGATTATAACACAGGTGATTTGTTTTTGTAAGAAAATGTAATTTTGGTTTAGGAAAGTATATTTCTAACTCACCGGGACATTGAGCCAAACACTTGGCGTGCACAAGTGAAAACTTGTAACTAAGTTATAGTTGTAACACGGGTGAGTTGATTTCGAAAGAACCCTAACTTACTACGAAACTCCAATTAGAAATAAAAAATATATTTCATTGAAATAAAACCTTTTATGATTGAGTTCACCAAGCTACCACACTACCTTCAATGATTTGAAGCCAAGAATAAACCCTAGCCTAACATAATTGAACTTCGAAGAGAAAAATAAACTTACACACCCTCCATTAATGTAAAAGAAACAAATACAAAGTAACAATGAAAGACAAAGAACAAAAATGAAATACTTTAAATTGAAAATATTGAGAGGAAAAGAAACTTGCATGTAAAACATAAGAAAGAGAACTCTAAAAATTGAACCTGAGAAGCAGTCTTTTTCCCACACGAAAGAGTGGACAAAGACTCTACAACTAGTACAAATTGCCGGCTTCCATTCAACATCTGCATCTACAGTAACCCACTCTCAGAAATAGATGATGAAATGGGAGAGTCTACCATATAACTACAGCTTGCACTACTAACAAGAAAGACTGCTTGGTAAGCAAGCAACCTACTATCAGTTCTTTCTCTTCTTTCTTTTTATTTTCAAAATTTGTGAGTCATAACCCCTTCAGATAAGATCTTTTCACACTAACCCTAATCCTAGAAAACTCTCTTCTTTAGTCTGAATAAAATCCTATATTTATAGGCTACACAACATTAAGGGTAAAATAGGAACTTAATAATTATAACAAAAAGATCATTTTTCAGTTTCATAACACAGTGGGGTGCCCGAGGTCCAAGGTGGGGTGCCCAGGATCCAAGTCTGGGCACCCGGGGTCCAAGTTTGGGTGCCCTATTGTACTCCTGGAGCTTCTAGAAAATTATCATTCTCTGGGGGCGCCCGGGCAAGGAGTTGGGGCACTTGAACTGACTACTGGGGTGCCTAGGTTGGCCACTAGAGTGCCCGATTGATACTCTGCATTCCGAGGGTGCCCGAGGTGGATGTTGGTGCGCCCCACTATGCTTGCTTCAGCTAATGGGGCTTCTTTCATCCTATCTTCTTAGCTCTTTGATCTTCTCTTCTTCTCCGATGCTTAAAAGATCTTTAACTTTATAAATTGATGATCAAACACCTACAAAGCACCACGAAACATGCATTAGAACAAAAATATATAAAAGGCCATAAAAATGTAACAAGTTATCCGAATAATCACATTTCATTGCAGAATTAGTATACTCAAAAGATATAAAATTGTGCAATAATGCATACTAATCAATGAGCAAAACTTTTCATAAGCAGAGTTTAAAATTCAAAATTTCATAAGAAATGTGAAACTTGCTAAGTGTGTGAAGTGAATGTAAAAGAATAATAGCTTTTAACTCTATCAACTCAACATAAATCTTTTGAATTTCATTTAATTTTAAACTCTGCATTCTATTTCTTTTGCAAGTTTTAACTTCAACTCTCACCATGGGATTTGCTCACAAGAAAATAGAACGCACAAGGTTTCATTCAAGATGCCCTTTTTTAGCAATAAATGTAAACCAAATTTTAGAAGGTGGCATCCACAAGTCAAGAATGATTTATTCAATAAAGAAAGGGGCTTGGCATAACTCCATGAAAGAATGGCGTAGCGAAGTTACTTCAGAATTTTCACTATGCTTTCCCAATTCCCAACTTTTATAATTGAATGAAGACTCTTCCATGAATCAATTAGGACTTGCATTAGGTTGTAATGGGGTCATTGGGTATAATAGGGTAATACAAAAGAGGGATAAAGAGTTCAAAATGTTTTGGAACACCGAAATAAACATCCTACTACCTTTCCATAACTCAACCAAATTACACCATTTCTCTATTTATTTTCTTTTCATATTTTTTTCTTTCTTTTTTTTTTTTTTTTTTGTTTGTTTGAAATCTAAAGTTAAGGAACTGAAATTTATGATCAAGGTATATTTCTTTGATTTTTCTACATCACCATTCTCCATAACAATTCTCTTTCTTCCTTCTATTTTTCTTCTTTTCTCACCCTAATAATCCCAAAATTCTCTACATTGCCCTTCTTATTTTAGCGTGTTTCAAAATATGTAAGGAAGGCTAAAGAGCATTTATTGTGGTTAAGGGATTAATGTGGTAAGAATAAAGAAATATGAAGTGCTCTAGTAAGGCTAAAACTTGGTTACAATGGTGATGTTCATCAAAGAAAGGAATTACAAGCTCAAATGCTAAGAAAAATGGTTTAATATCATTTCTCTGGTTCCATTCCACTTAACTATGAAAGCTAAGAATCAAGATTCTAGTTCAATTCCTCTGTCATTTCACAAACACCCAAAACAAAGTATTGTCATTGGAGTCATTGAAAAAATTGAAGTGAAGAAATTTTTCAAGCTTTTGAAAAGCTTCTAGATTAAATGTACGTCACTCATGAATAAGGCTTAAAGGCTCAAAAATTCACTTCAGGCCTAAGTCTCCACTATAGTTGGAAATCCATAAAATACAATATTCATCCATAAATTTGTTCATGAAAATAAATGTTGAGCAAGCAGGTCTCAAACTATACTCATTCAAAAAACAATTCAACTTTAAAAACACAAGGCAAACAGAACAAGTTTTGGAATTTTAAAATTTAAACTCAGCTCAATCTACTTTATGCAAATGACACTAATTAAATTCAAGGCAATTGGTATGTCATTAATTTAAATTGCAAATTTCATACCATTTACATCAAAAGTCATCATCTAAAAAATAATAATAATAATAATAATAATAAAAAAATCAAGCAAACATCCAGACAATTTCTTCATTCCTAAACCTAACAAAACATGTTCGAACATTCTGGTAAACCGATGATAGAATCAATTTGAAGACGCACAATTTGGACCATAGACTGTCGAAGTTGAATCAATGCATTCATATCACTGATCGTCATAATCAGATTGTTCAGATTCATGCAAGCCTTCCAAAAGTTGAATGATCTTTTGCTATCCCTTCTTCAGCTTTTTCACCTCATTAATCAACAGTTCTTGATTAGCTAAATTACACTAATTTTCTCATTCAAGCTAAGAGAAGCTGAGTAATTCACTTCCTCTTCTTCTTCTGGTTGTTGATTCTCAGGTGGGACTGGCAAGTTCTTTTTCCTTAGTCATCCCATTTCACCGAGGTTTTTGCTATCAATGATGTTGGTTTGACAATGGCCATACCCACTTCTTCCTTAATTCTAAGGTGCAAAACTATCTTAATGATTAACCCTCTATAGGGTAAACCAGAATTGGCTTCAGGCTTTTCCACCACCTCAGCAATTACTCCCCAAATGTGTTGAGCCAAATCAATGGGGATGTTCAGTAACAATTTTTCCCATTATAACAACTTATTCTAAAGTAACTGAAGATTTGTAAGCATGTGGTAGAATATGTGAACAAACCAGTATGTGCAAAACATTACTCCTTGGAGTAAAATTAGACTTAGATAGCCTTGTACCTGTCCACTATGCTTGGGAATTATCTGAAAGAAGTTTGGCTAGATTATCCTTACTCAATTGCTCATTCGATTGAGCCTCTTGTGGTGTGGCAGTGGGAATTCTTCTAGTAGGTAGGGATCTAGCTGAAGCAATTTTCACTGGACTCAAAGTAATAACCTTCCCTCTCACTTTGGAAGTGATCACTGGTCTACCATGTAATGCCCCCATTTTAGCATTGGCATAAAATTCCCTGACATAAGGCACACGGCTATTCTATTAACTGTTACTCATCTTGACTAGTCTCTTTGCACAAATAACTCTAACAGCTCATATGGTTGGTTAGCATAATCCTCCAACTTAATTCCTCTTTCACATAAAATTGCCCTTTTGTTATAGTTATCATTATACTTCAGCTCTAATGCTCTATTAGCAGATCTTAAACTATCTTCAGGTTCCTCAATGGTAGGGTCCTATTTTGGTTCAATCTCAGGAGCATCTTCAAAGCCCCTAGCCTCATTTTCAGGTTCAGAGATGTGGTCATTAATAGGTTCATTATCAGGTGCTTCATTAATGGGTTCATTCTCAAATGAATTATAGGACTCAGTATCAGATGACGACTAAGGTGTTGTCTCAGAGGCAGAGGCCTCAAATTCTATGGGCTCACTAGAGATAATGGGAGGACATATGCCTTGTTTTTCTCTGATCCCCATGCTCATCCACTTTTTTGCAGCCCCTCAGTAGGCCATCTTTCTTATTCTCTTTGGCGGCATTTTCTTTCAGTAGCTTTGAAAACATTTATGTCAAAACTTCCTAAAATTGAGCCTTTCAATCCAAATCTTTTAACTTAATCTGGCTTCAGTGTAGCCTCTCAAAATTGCTTTCAGTTACCCATAGTTACTGATAGAAAAAAATTTTGAGAGGATGGGACTATTCACGACTCAAGGGTTTATATTCAAATAAAACAGAAACTTTGATGGGTTCAGCCACTGGTATTTATATCAGGGGTTTAAAAAAGGTAGATTCGAATACTAATGCCTATATCCAAATAAGGTCCATTAGCAAATTGTAACTCCAGTATCCAAAGACCAAACTTCGTAATAGTTCCTTAGAAATTCTTAAACCATCTTTTGTCACCAATTTTGACTCTATATAATGACATCTAATCCAAAAAGAAATAAATAAAATGAAAATGTCAAAATTTGCCAAAAATTTTCATTTTTTCATCATTTTCACCATTTGCAAGCTCATAGTGAGAGAGGAACAATCTCATTCAAACTCAAGTAATTTAGAACCAAACTCAAACAATTCTGAGCACAATAAATCAACTTAGTTCAGTAAATTTCAATTAAGATATAAACTCAAATTATTAAGCAATCTCAGATTATGTTCCCCCCAACTAAAAACATGCATTGTCCTCAATGTATCAAATGAGAAGCTTAAAGAGAATGTTAAAGAAGTAGAAGTACCTGAAGATTGTCAATGAATTCTTAATTTGTCAAAATTAACTAAAAGCTTTGCTGTGGTCAATATCCCCCAACTTGTTCAAAGATACAAATCTTAATAATGACATGTATAAGTGAAAGAGGTTAGAAAATGATCTCAATTATGCTCATACCTCTTGAACATTACCAATCTAAGCTAGTCACTACAAGAAAAAAAATTGCATTTGCAATTTAAGATGATTAAACTAGATTTGAATAGAATTACATTACCAACCAGATTCCTATTTTCCTTAATTGAGTATTGCTTGTTTGAATGCTGAAAACTAAAGGATAGCAATTATAAAAAGAAAATATTTTTTATGTAAAAAGAAAGAAAGAAAATTGAAAACACTTAAGAAACTTACACTATTACGATACAGTGAGCAGAATTCCTTTGTTAATCAACCATGATCTGAGGGATCCTCAAGATCCTAACTTTTAATCTCAACTATGAAATTCTCACGATATTCTTTGAGCCTTTGGCCATTCACCCTAAACACATTCCCTGAAGTAGGATTCTCAATGTCAATAGCCCTAAATTCAATGATGTTCTTAACCACATAAGGACCAGTCCATCTAGATTTGAGTTTATCTGGAAATAAATACAACTTAGAGTCATACAATAAGACCTTTTGTGCCACAAACAACTCCCTCCTGTTTATGTGTGCGTCGTTCCACTTCTTCACTTTGTCTTTAGAGATCTTGACATTCTTAAATGCTTCACTCCTAATTTCTTCTACCTTACTAAGTTGTAATTTTCTCTGAAGACTTGATCCCTTGATATTCTTATTAAAATCCCTCACTTCCTAATAGGCCTTCTGCTCTAATTCCATAAGTAAATGACAAGGCTTCTCATACACTAACCTATAAGGAGACATGCCTAAGATGGACTTATAGGCAGTCTTATATGCCCAAAGTGCATCCACGAATTTCAAAGAACAGTGTCACGCCCCGGATCTCGTGACATGAGGGGTGAGTGAGAAACACACACAACATGCACTAACATAACCAATCCTGTGATCAAAGCAACGCAACGTAAGCTAGTGAGCCCAAGACATAAAATAAGATGACATAAGTTTAACCTTGACTATTGCCAGGTCACATACTCCATACATCATTCCCAAATTACACAACTTAGGCCTTATGGCCATTACAACCAAATTGAATAAATCTAGCAGTGTACAATGTCACAATTCCAAAAGAAATTAAACTAAAAGATCAAGAGCTTTGCTAAGCTTGGTTGGGCTCATGCATAACCTCCTAGTCTCACCCCATTAGCCCACCTGAATGTTATTGCCTGTACATGCATCAAAATCTGTAGGGACGTGAGCATGGGTCCACTTGTGCCCATGATGTCTCAAGCAAACATATGTGGTATGCAATCTAACCATGCAATACATCTCAAGTAAGGTTAGCCATTTCAACATTTCCTAGAGTCATAACATTTCATTAACATAGCTATGTCAAAATAAGTGGAAACATAAGTTCATTCAACAATGCCAAAGTTTAAGATTTTAAATTTTGGTTAATGTTTATGTTTTGCAATTCAAACTCCAATTCCATTCACAATTCAACACCACTTTATCATTTGAATAATATTCAAGCAAGTAAACGTATTCACATCATCATCCATTCATCATCACATAGCACAACCACAACCAAACAAATCATTGGGGGATGAGTGCATACACACTATCGTCCTTTATGGGCCAATAGCCAACAGAAATGATAAACCGATGTCGTCATTTAGGATCACCATCCAGGGCCACAAGAAGCCAAAACACACACAATGTTGTGGGCTACTAACCCACTAGCATTGACACCAAACCCTGCGCAGGTTCCGGGACTCTCAACCTGAGGGTACTTTCTAAACCCTTCCTATTTCCGTACCCCACCATGGCCCCCGTACACAAGCAATCATTCATCACATAACATTTCATCATTCATAGATTCACATTCAACCTCATATACTTTCCCACAACACATTTCCACATTTCGGTTCATCCCACGATTCATCACATAACAACATTGATCAAGTTTCATTAAACATTCAACATTCTTCAATATTATGAACATGAGTTCCCTTTTTGTCAAGTCACATTTTATTTAGTCAATCACAAGTTCATAAACTTCAACGTTTAGTTTACATCAAGGCATATTCACAAATCGATTTGAATTAAGATTCTTATCTCAAAGTAGGTTTCCAACTCATTTCATTCAAGGTAGCATTCATTCCCCTTTACAAGTTAAATCCCATAGGTTTAAGATAATCAATCCCTAATCACTTTGAAAAGCTCATTTCCCTCTTAAAATCCATGCAACTAATCAAGAAAAAGTTTCACATAAAAACATGTTACCAAAACTTTCATAAGCCTAAGGTAGGAAGTCAAACTAAGCAAAGTTAGGAAAAGTGACCCGGGCTCGGTGGGCGCCCAAGCTGACACTCAGCCATGCGCCCAAGGTGCTTGGGCACCCATGCCTTAATTTCTTGGGTGCCCATGCCTTAATGTCTTGGGCGCTCGACTGTGTCCCCCTTGTGCACCCACAGCCTGGGCCAAGTTTCGGGTTTCATGCCCTGTTTTTTGGTTTCATGGTTTTTCACCATTGGGACCTCAAATTGACCAAGTTAATGTAAAAATACCTCAAGTTTCAAGTTTCTAACATCAACACAAGGTTCTTAGGCTTCAAACAAAATAAAAAAATTTGAGTTTTCATCAACCACAAGTCAAGTTATGGATCAAAACACTACTTTCACTGTCTCAACCTATACATATATATAGACATGTGTATAACTCCCATTTTCTTCCATACATGAAACCAACACTTAAAAAGGGTTTTCTAATGGTAATCTACTCCTTGTTACACAACACATATGTAAGAATGAGGCATTAAATCCCTACCTCAAGTGGTAAAAAGATAGATCAACCAGAAGGTATCTTGAGCTTCCAAACCCTCAAACTTTGATGGCCTCTATCTTCTCCCTCCTTGATCAAAACTAAAAATAAATGACATAGGAAGGTTTCTTAGGGTTCTAATTTCAATTTTGCAAAAGGAATTTGAGTTCTATGAAGATTTAGAAGACCTACCTTTGAATCTGCACTCGATTCCTCCTTTGTTCTTCCTTTGTTCTTCCTTTGCTTCTCACCCGAATTCTCTCTTCTTCCAAGCCACTTCTCTCTCTCTCTCTCTTGCATCAAATCAACCAAATATATATGTATAACAATATTTTAAACCCCCAAATAGTGATTCTTAGGTCTTCCCTTACCGCTAGCTAGGTATAGGTGTTAATAAGGTAAGGCTCGGCTGGAAAATGCAGAAAAACACTTATCTGTTAAAACCACTGTGCCTTGGGCGCCCAAGCTCTTTTCAAGTGGGTGCCCAAGGTTTCCCCTCCATTTTTCAGCACTTGGCCAAAATGTCACCTTTGACTGCATAACCCATTTCCTTCAAAGTTCTCAACTCCAAAACATCATAAATGACCCATACCACTAAATTAACATATCTTAACTTCCAAAATACATCAAGAACCATATACTCACATTAAGACAAAGTCCGGGGTATTACAACAGTCTTTCCTATTTGGATTCATAGTTTTTTCAATGATTCTCTTGATCTCCCTATTAGCAAGCTCAGCTTGTCCACTGGTTTAGGGATGATAAGATGTTCCTAGTTTGTGCATTACCTCATTTTTTTTGTCAAAAAACCCACGTGTCTATTACAAAAATGTGTCCCCCTATCACTTATCATTGTTCTATGCATGCTAAATCTGGAGAGCACACACTCTTTCAAAAAATTGATCACCACTTTATGGTCATTGGTCCTAGTTAGGATAGCCTCCATCCATTTTGAAACATAATCAATAGCCACTAAGATGTGTTCATAACCCAATGAATTCACAAATGGGCCTATGAAATCCATTCTCCAACAATAAAAAATGTCAAGCACATAAATAGGATGAAGGGGCATCATGTTCCTCTTAGTGAGACTACCAAGTCTCTAACATCTATCACAAGTGACATAGAATGCATGCACACCTTGAAATATAGTGAGCCAATATAATCCACATTGTAAAATCTTAGCTACAGTCTTCCTAGCGAAAAAGTGTCCCCCACAGGCTAAGGTATGACAGAACTTAATAACACTAGTGAACTCACTCTCAAGTATGTACCTCTTAATGACTTGATTTGGGCAATACTTAAACAAATATGGATCACCCTAAAAGAAATGTCTCACATTCCTAAAAACTTATTCCTATTCAACAAAGTCCAATGAGAAGGTACTACACCAGAAGCTAGGTAACTGGGTATGTCTGCAAACCAAGGTACCTTAGAGGATTCTACATGGAACAACTGTTCATTAGGGAAAGTCTCATTGACAGGCTAGTTAAAGGATACTAAATCCTAATGTGGGAGTTTTGAAAGGTGATCAACAACTACATTTTCAACCCCTTTCTTATCCTTAATCTTTGAGTCAAATTCCTGAGGTAAAAGGATTTGCCCAATAAGTCTAGGTTTAGCATTAGATATAGTCAAAAGGTACTTCAATGCAGTGCAATTAGTGTATATTGTAACATGGGAGCCTACCAAATATGATCTAAATTTGTCCAAGGTATATACTTACTGCTAGTAACTCATTCTCAGTAGTTGTGTAATTCCTTTGTACTTATTAGCATTGTGTAACACATGTGGTTTCTTATCTTTCCTCTGGCCTAGCATTGCACCAATGACACAATCTCTAGCATCACACGTTATCTCAAATAGTAATGTCCAATCTAGTGTATGCATTATGGGAGCTGAGATGAGCAAACCTTTAAGTCTATCAAATGAGGCCTGACACTCTGGTGTCCAATCAAATGGGACATCCTGAGGTAGAAGATTGTATAAAGGTCTAGCTATGGCACTGAATGATGTAATGAACTTTCCATAAAACCTTGCATGGCCTAAAAATGATCTGGCATCCTTAACAGATCTAGGGGTGGGAAGTTTTTAAATTGTTTCCACTTTGGCTTTGCCTACTTCTATCCCCCTAGAAGACACTATGTAGCTAAGGACAATAACCTAAGTCACCATGAAATGACATTTTTCCCAATTCAAAACCAAGTTTTTCTCCTTACATCTAGCTAATGCCTTCTCCAAATTTCTAAACATGCATTGAAGTCACTCCCATACGCTGAAAAATCATCTATAGATACTTCAAGGAATTTTTTCACAAAATCACTAAATAAGCTTATCATATATCTCTAAAAAGTTGAAGGAGCATTGCAAAGGCCAAAAAGCATATGCCTATATGCCATGTACCAAATGGGTATGTAAATATAGTCTTCTCTTGATCATTTAATGCAATCTCAATCTGATTATACCTAGAGTACCCATCTAAAAAAATAATAAAATGCATATCCTACTACTCTTTCCAATACTGATGTAAGAATAGAAGAGGGAATTGATCTTTTCTTGTGACAGCATTCAATTTCCTATAATCTATACATATGCATCATCCTATTTAGATGCACATTGGAACCAATTCATCTTGCTTATTCTTTATCACAGTCACTCTTGATTTCTTAAGCTCTACTTGAGTTAGGCTAACCCACTTAGAATTTGAAATAGAGTAAATAACTCCAGCATCCAACAGTTTGATTACCTCTCCTCTAACTACTTATTTCATGTTAGAATTAAACCTCCTTTGCATTTGCTGAATAGGCTTAGCATTATCCTTTAAAAATATCCTATGTGTGCAAATCAGTGGGTTGATTCCTTGTAGGTCTGCTATGGTCTAGCTCCAGGCTCTTTTATGCTTCTTAAGGACATCTACAAGCCTAGTTTATTGGTTTGAACTTAGCTGAGATGAAATGATAGCTGGATAGGACTCTCCCTCACCCAAAATACATATTTTAGGTCATTAGGCAAAGGCTTTCTCTCAGGTATTGGTGGCTTGTCAAAGGATGACAAAGGCTTGACTATTAGTAGATCTAAACGTTCAAAAGTGGGTCTCCACTAATTCACTAACAGCATTAAACTTTCCATTTCTTCCAGTTTTCCTCCAACAAAATTCTCCAAGTCATAATCAACTAGGAGATCTAGTTGCTTACTATTGACTATTGCTTTCTCCAAAGAGTCATCTAAATATTCTCTATCGAAGTGTTCCTGAGTGATGGTTTGAATCAAATCAACTTCCACTGACTCCTCATAATCACTAGGCTATTTGGTCGTATTGAAAATATTTTTCTTAATAGTCATTTGCCAAAGAAGAGCTTGATGACTCCAGTTCTACAATTTGTCAAGGCATTTGAAGCGGCCAAAAATGGTCTTGTTAAGATGGCAGGTACAGCTGGTTGGTTCTCTTGAATGGGCTGAGTATCTAGCACTATAAAGTCCACTGGAAAATAAAAATTGTCCACTTGAATTAAGACATCCTCCACAATACCTCTAGGGACATTGACAAATCTATTAGCTAGTTATAGTGTCACTCTAGTGGGTCTAAGTTCTCCCAACCCAAGCTATTGGTAAACAGTGTATGGTAAAAGATTGACACTTGCACCTAAATCCAATAAGGCTTGATTTACCCTTTGATTGCCAATTATGCAAGCAATAGTTGGACAACCTAGATCTTTATATTTGGGTGGAGTTTTAAATTGCTAAATAGAGCTTACTTGTTCAGTTGCAAATGCTTTTGCCTTGATGTTCATTTTCATTTTCACTATACACAATAAGATGGATTTTGTTTGATGGCATCAAGTAAAGGAATATTGATTCTAACTTGTTTAAAAACCTCATTAATGTTAGAATTCAAATTATTTTTCTTGTTCTTACTCAATCTTTGAGGAAAATGAAGTTTTGGAACAAACTCAAATCTGTCCATCTGAGTTTATTTTGAAATCTTTTCTTTTTCAAAAACTTTTTCACTCTTTTCAAGTTATTTTTCATCAGAAACTTTGGTTTTATTTTTGGAAAATTCATTTTTATTCTTAGAAATTACCTGCTCTTCCATTTGAATTCTAATTTCTTGCTCTTCATTGCTCAGCTTCTATTTTTGCTCAGATTCTTCGCTGCTATCTAGCTTATTACTCCCAAAATTTTCTCCATCTTCCTTGGTGACTTTCTCATTTTCTTCCTCGGGTTAGATATAGTCTAGTTTCACAGTCTATTTACCATTTCTCATAGTTAATACAGCTTGTACATGCTATAAATTTCTGTTGGCACCAAATGAGGATGATTTACTAAGATGCACTTGACCTATAGGATTTTGTTTTGGCTGTGATGGAAGCTTTCCTAATTCCCTAATGGTTAGATCTTGAGTAAGCTTGGATAATTGACTTGGAATATCTTCCATTGCTCTTGGAACTTTAAATTCTAATTATCGATTCTAATATGTCCTTGCATAAACTACTAGTATCTTACAATGATCTCTTGTGAGGGGGTTGATAAGAATTGAGGTTTGGCTGAGGTTGAAAAGGCTGAGAAGGAAATGGCTAAGATGCTAGTGGTTGTTAGGGCTGGTATTACTAATTTTATACCTCAGCTCTCCAAGAAAGATTAGGATGATTTCTATACCTAGAGTTATAACTATTTGAGTAGAAATTGCTTCCTTGATGATGAAGAAGCTCCATCATTACCAAGCTATCAAGGACCCATAACAAGGGCCAAAGCAAAGGAGCTCCAAAGTTTGATCATAGTAGCCTTTGGCCAAGAAGAAGCAATAGGCCAAGGAGAAGAATCCAAATGCATGGTTCCTTACCAAGTGGATGAAGGGAATTGCCAAGTGGAGATAAATTGAAAGCTACATGGCAGCCACATGAAGATCTCCTATTTAGCCAAGAGAGAGAGATTTGACACATGGCGAATTTGTATTGAAGTACATGATTGTCAAAGTATCAAATTTGCCATATTAAGAGTCGTGTCTATTTTTGTCTTTGTTTGTTTTATATTTATTACTATATTTAATGAGTTTTGGTACATGTGGCACAGCTATTGTCATAAATTGGAGTTATGAGGGTGTTTTGTACTTATTACTATATTTACGTGAGCCTCTTGGTCTTTCCTATTCTTGGAAGGCTAGAGATATATAATGTATGCTGCACTAAAGGTTTAGAAGTTAATGAACAATCAGATTTTCTTTTGATTTCAAATCCAATTGTGAGTATTTTCTTCCTTGCTTCTTAAAAGAATTAGGACTTAGACAATCTAGCCATTTGTCTATTTTATCTTTGATAATCAAGTTGCCTTAGGATCTGATTTCTATTGTGATTTGATTCCTCGGCTTTCCTTCTTCGGATCTGGTTAGTGCTTCTCCACGGGTTGGGGTTGTGTTAATCAATTGAAGAAGATAACCTTGTTGTGGTGATTCTAAAGATCCTTTTCATTATTTGGTATCAGAGCTTGATTATCCTAATAAGGTTGTGTTTTTCCAAACCAACTCTTCATCTTCCATTTTCTTTTTTTTTCTTCTCCTTGTGAACTTCGTTCTCTCTTCAAGACATTCGGCCAACAGTCTGCCCGAAACCATTATAGAGTTGATGGATTGAATGATAGAGTTCTGAACCGAGTTTATTTAAAAAAAAAAGGAAAAAAAAAAAGGAAAGAATACGAACCGGCACATTTCAGTTCAACCATCAAAACAGCCCAGAAATTTCTCAAAATTTACCATCTTTTTACTCGTATCATAATACCATATTTCACCAATTTTTATCCTGAAACTCATTGATTTGACTGGTGAACTAAGTGTGAACTGAATTAGGCTCAAGCCTGGAAACGTCTTGCAAAAACAGTGAGCAATCTGCATTTGAGCTTTGCTTGCTCGATTCCAATGTATTAATATTGGCTCGACCCCAAGTGCAGGGTGTCTATTGAATCACAATAACCAGTGAGAACCGGATCGTGTCCACAGAGAGCCTTAGTAAAAATTAGTGAACAAATGATTCTTGGAAAAGGTTTAGACAAATTTTCAACCCCACAATGAATGATAGAGATTGAATTTAGTTTTAGTAATGGTTGTTTGGATAAAATTTTTTTAGAAAACAAATTAAAGAAAACCTTGGATCCAAAACAAGCTCGCAGTGATTGACAATAAATTTCAAGGATTCTACACCTAAAAAGGGTAGATCAAAAGATATTCTATATATAAAACCACTTAGAACAATCCAAATCTGATTTGAATAAGAAATTAAGAACAAAAATCTGTTGAGAATTCAAATCAAACACCTAATATGCATAGTTCATAGATTTTACATACAAATCCTAGGAATAGCAATTACCATACAAATCTAAGAGAAAGGCATGATAATTCTATGTAGAAATCTACAAGTAAGAGCCATAAACCATACAAAATTGTAGTTCAATTGAAATCTCAACTCACAAATCAATAATCAATTCAAATCAAAAATAGATTGTTCTTTCAACACATAAGATTTCAACATTAAGCCCATTACCTTGAAATTCTTGCAAATCAACTACAAGACTTGCCTTGAATCCAAGAGAGAAGTCTACTCAAACATAATGGAAAGAGAAAATAGTAGAAATTGAAGTAAATCTATTCATAAAACTGAAAATCTGCTACAAAACTTCAAGAAATTGAAAATTGATACATTTTCTCTCTCTACAATTCTCTCTCTATATAAGGAAAGCTTAACTGAAAGGAATCAATCCGTATAAACGACCTCCTTCGTTCATATACATATGAAATATAACATGTAAAAGTACATGATTGCCCCTCTCTCAAAAGCTGAATTTCAGGTTTCTCGCATTGCAGGTTGGTTCGAACAAAGGTTCGAACCAAAGTCTGGGACTTAGTCAAATTCCACTTCAGTTGGACCTTGCACAGCTTCTGTTTATCGAACGTGTGTTTGAACAAAGGTTAGTTCGAACAAAGGTTCGAACCAGATGTCCATCCTTAAAATACTTCAGCCTCTGGTGCTCATCACCCCTTCTGTTGATAGAACCATGGTTTGAACAGGGATTGGTTCGAACAAAGGTTCGAGCCAAAATTCAGGACTTAGAATTTGTTTCAAGCTCCAATACTGGTGACCTATCTATTGATTGAACCAAGGTTTGAACCAAGTCTGGTTCGAACAAATGTTCAAACATATTTACCTTAGTCATTTTTCTTCACTTTCTGATCTGCACCAGCTACTGTTGGTCTAACCAAGGTTCGAACATATTGTGGTTCAAACAAAGGTTCGAACCACTTTTTCCCCACTTAGCCAATTTTCTATTCCAGCTTTCTCTAATATGCTCTCTGTTGTTGGAACACTGGTTCGAACCATATATGGTTCGAACACATGTTCAAACCTCTTTCTTAAATTCTTCAAATTTAGTCCAACCTTAGTCATTTTAGTCCAGAACACCTGCCATTCACCAAAAAATCCTCATAAATGCGTATGAAAACATTTTACCATCTTTTAAAGATAAAAATCCTCCTAACAAGCCGCAAATTAAGGTTAATGATTGTACTTTTTATGGTACAATCACACCCCCAACTTGAGATTTGCTAGGCCCTAGCAAATTAGCTCTACAAGAAATTACTTTTCAATCCTTAACTTAATTCAATGTTGTACATGGTATCTTCATGCAAATTCTCTTGAATTTCTTAGTCCCATTCCTTAAAAACAATCAAAAGTTAACATGGAAATCCATAACTACAACATTTTATCCATTGCATGGCCTTAAAGTATGAAATTAGTTGCTTATGCTTATAATCCCTCATTAGGACATAAATTCAACTCAATCATACACACAAACTCTCTTAAGTCTTGACTGCAATCCTCACAAGGCATACTCTTGTTTGGAATGAGAATTGGGTCACCCACTCTTGGAAGACTCTTTTATAAAGAGTAAGTGTACAGCAAATTCTAATAAGAGTCTTCCCAAAAGCCAAAAACGATAAAATTCAAATAATATGCAGCTCTATGAAAGGAATAATCCATAGTAATAAGAAATTTGGACAATTCACATTCAGAACTCATGTTTCAACTCAAAAGGCACCTCAGATCTGTTAGGTCTTTATTAGGTTGTAATGGGGCTAGGAGGTTAGATGTGGGACCTAGGAAAGATAGGGGTATTCAAAGTGTGCTTAGTTGCAAGAGCATTATTCCCTCTTTTCAAACTCTCCCTAATTCCTATAATAAACTTTTAGTTCCCCCAAACTGCTCTTCTTTGCAAATTCAACCATTTTTTTTTTTAAGAAGATTGAACATGTGTCTTAGTGAACTTCTCTTTTCCTTTTTCTCAACTTTCCTTTGTATCCTTAACCCTTGATACCCCCTTTTTTTTTTAACACTTTACCTCTTTTCAAGCTTATGCAACACTAAGCACTTCAGTAGGCTATTAATGTATTGGAGGGCTAAGGGTGTTATTCAAGGTTCCAAAGAATCATACATTCATGCTCAACTTGGCTCTTAAGGGAGTTTGAATAAGAATAAAAATTCAATAAGGTTCAATCAATGCAAAGAATGCCTACTTCCTTTCCAAGGGTTCCATCAAGTTTACACATTCATTCCAATGTTCATAGTCCAAAGACTTGTGTGTCTTATGCTATGGATTCAAAACAAACAATTTAGAGCTGCTGGAAGAATATATGTGCAAGAACTGTGTAAGAGTCAGTCAATCACTCAATCAAAAAAAGTTATAGGCTCAAATGTTCACAAGGTAAGTCTCCACTTTTCAGAGAATCAATGCATGTATTAATTGAGCAAACTTATATCCCATGAGTTCATAGTCACACAATTTCTTGATTCACAATCTAATTCCAACAATTTCAAGGGTGTTATAATCATGAACCTCATGTTAAAATTCATTGCTCAAAGGAAGATTACAAAGAATTCTCAAAAATAAACATCACTCAACCATGCACACATATTGAATCAAGTTATGAATTGAAAAGAAACTTCATTTCATTTCATTCCACTTCAAGTTTCACAAAAAAGTTCACATTCAGCCTTTGGTTACAAAAACATGTTAGTGCTCACATCACAGGCTTACTACAAGTCAAAAAAATCCTACAACAAAGCAACAAAATTAAGTAAATCCAAAAGTACTGCAACTCCTAGCTTGGTGACAACACAACTAGCTCCTATGATCTAAGAATCAAGAGGAGGGTCCTCGGATGGCATTGATGAAGTCCCAGTAGTTGCAGAAGGAAAAAGCATCTCCAGCTTAGTCTCAATGGCTGCAATCCTCTTTTCTTGGCTTTGAAGTTCTTGCTTGATGAAGTACTGGTCATTTTTTATCTCCCCAAGCTTAACCTTCACCTCATCCCACTTTTCTAGCATTTTTTCCATGAACTCTGCAGTGGTAGTTCCTTCCTTGCTCTTTTTGTGGCTAGCACTTCTTTCCCTTGAAGATGCAGTGATATGCCCCAATGGCTTGGCCACTTGCTCCCCTAGTTCAGTTGTGACCTTCTTCTTGCAGACAAATTTGGTGATGAATCTAGCAAATGGTAGCCCATTGACCCCTTTTCTTATCTTGGATGCCTCAGCCATGTTCTCCCAGATGAGTTGCCCCATTTCCACCTTCAATCCCTTGTCAATTGCACACAAAAGTAAGCCCCTCTCATAGCTCAACTCAGAAGTGTTCATCACTGGATTGAGCTGTGAGCATGCCAAGAAGTGCAATGATTTGAACTTTGAGTTCAACCTATTCTTAGCAATCTTTTTCTTGTGGCCCCGCTCAGCTTTGGGATTTCCAGTTAACACCTTGGCCAATGCATCCTTGTCAAGAGCTTCCTCAATTGAGAATGGGAATTGAGGTTGCTTTTTCTCTTTCAATCCAAAAAACTTCCTCACATCCTTAGGAGAGACTTCGATGTGTATTCCCCTCACTTTAGTCACAATACAATCTTTTCCTTCCTTCTTAAGGTCCAATATGTTAGCATAAAATTCCTGGACAATGGGAACCACAGCTACTCCACTATATTGAGCCCATTTTTCCCATTTTTTTGCTTCAAAATTCTGTTTCAATTTAAATTCCTCTCCTTGGAAATGGCTCAGCTCCATCCCTCTCTCCACTATCATAGGCCTCTTGCTCCAATATTTGGCAAACCCCTTTTGTTCTTGAGCACTTGAGAACTTAAAGTCATCATAAGGATCACCCTCTTCTTCCTCATTCCCAGCTTCCTCATTCAACTCCTCAATCAAATTTCTAATGGTTTCAGTAGTAGCCTCTGAGTGGGGTTCCATGGGTGTCCTTGGTGTTTGCTCTAGAGTCGGGGTGAGATAGGATTGCATTTGTTCAATGGGTAGGTTGGATGTGGGCTGAGGTGTAGGTGTTGGACTGAGGTTCGGTTGATGGCTGGGTTGTTCAGTGGCAATGGCTGGGCTAATCTCAGCTGGTGTAACATCAGGTAGGGTCCCAAGTTGGCTAGTGGATTGGGTTTTGGCTCTTTTCTTGGTTAAGGTGAGTTTTTCAGGTTCTGGGTGTTGGGAACCAGCTCCTTTACCCCTCTTCTTCTTCTTCTCATACACTTTCTTAGGTGAAGTCATTGTTAAACAACTAAAAAAAATTCAGAGTAAAGTTCACTGGCACCAGCTCACACTGTCACTGCCACCCACAATTCCACCAACACAAGAAACTTTTCAACAAAATAAACCAAACCACAAATTTTTACACCCAATCAATTTTTAATTTCACCAAAGTATCTCCAAAAATTCATAGCTCAAAAATTTCCTACTTCAAAAAATTTTTTTTTTCAGAAGATGAACAGTGTCTGAAACCCTACCTCAGTGCACTCTGTGTTGAGTTGAGCTGATGTAGAGCTAAAATCCTTGATGCCTTTTTAGCCCAAACGAACCTTAGATTTACAAATTAAGAGACCCCTTCCAATCGAAATCACAATCAGACACCAAAGCCTTCAAGCTGCTCGTCTCTGTTCATACCAAGGTTAGGACTCAAAATAGTGAAATCCCAAAATTTCGGAACTGTGCTATTTATAGGTTGCCCAAATTTGCCCGATGGTTCGAACAAAAGTTCAAACCGTCATTGGTTCGAACAAAGGTTCGAACTAACTAGCTTCTGTTAATTGGTTTGAATGCGGGTTTGAACAATTCTCTCTATGTGGGTTGGTTCGAACAAAGGTTCGAACAGATTTCTGGGTTGAACATTGGTTCGAACCCACATATATCAAAAATTCTGTAGCAGTTCAGCTTGCATCTAAATTCTACCTCTTCTTTCCAAAGTTCATAACGATTGACTTAAATTGTCACTAAGACTAAAACTCTATAAACTACTATTTACTAAAAGAAATTAACTAAAAATACTCAAAATTCCTAAAATTAATAAAAAAAATTCTCAAAAATTCCAAAATTTGTGAAAATTTGTGAAAAATTCAATTTTTTTTTATTTTTTATTTTTTACATATGCAACATCAATCCAGTTCAACAATCACAAACATGAAAATGATTGGCTCCCCCCCAACTTAAATTGAACATTGTCCCCAATGTGAAATATGCAATCAGATCATCAAAAGCATGGGAAGAAAGTTACCTTAGTCAATTAAACTCAATGTAAAAATACCTGAATTGATGCACAACAAATGATGTCACATGAATTGAATCTCCATTTTATTTCCCCCCAACTTGAATAGCACTATCAATCTATAAGCATCAAAACTCACAAATTTTGTTAGGGAAACAATAAAAGAATTCAATTATGAATGATCCACAAAGTAATAGAAAAAGAAGTGCAAACCTAACACTACTCCTATTCTATTTTTATTCATTGATCCCAATCAAATTCAATCATTCAAAAGGAAGTGGGTCCTCCAACTTCCAAGATTCCACCTCAGCCACAAAATTCTCAAGATATGGTTTTAACCAGTGGCCATTCACTTGCAAGACATGCCCATCCACAGGGTTTTCAATCTCAAATGCCCCAAATTCATTCATGGATTTGATAATGTAAGGTCCAACCCATCTTGACTTCAACTTTTCAGGAAAAAAATGCAACCTAGAGTCATACAAAAGGACTTTCTGGCCTATATGCAATTCTTTTTGCAAAATTTTCAAATCATGCAACCTCTTCATGGTGATCCTGGAGGCCTTTGAGTTCTCATAAGCATCATGCCTAATTTCCTCCAATTCATTCAATTACAACTTCCTTTGAATGCCTGACTCATCTATGTTCTCATTGAATTGTCTTATAGCCCAGTATACCTTGTGCTCCATCTCTACAGGTAAGTGACAAACCTTCCCATAAACCAACCTATAAGGAGACATACCCAAAATGGTCTTAAATGCTGTTCTATATGCCCATAATGCATCGGTTAACCTCAAAGACCAATCCTTTCTAGTTGGGTTCACTGTTTTCTCAATTATCCTTTTTATCTCCCTATTGGCTAATTCAGCTTGACCACTAGTTTGGGGATGATAGGCTGTTCCCACCTTGTGAACTACCCCATATTTTCTCATTAACAAACCTACGGGTCTATTGCAAAAATGTGTCCCTTTGTCACTAATCATTGCCTTTGGCATGCCAAATTGAGAAAACACATTTTCCTTTAAAAATTTGATCACTACCCGATGGTCATTTTTTTTAGTGGGAATGGCCTCTACCCACTTAGACACGTAATCCACGGCCACCAAAATGTATTCATATCCAAAGGAATTCAAAAATGGCCCCATAAAATCCATTCCCCAACAATCAAAGATATCCAAGACATAAATAGGGTGCAAAGGCATCATATTTCTCCTAGTTAGGCCTCTAAGCCTCTGACACCTATCACGCGTAAGGCAAAATGCATGAACATCCTTAAACATGGTGGGCCAGTACAATCCACATTGTAAGATCTTGGCCACAGTCTTTTTGGCTGAAAAGTGTCCACCACATGCCAAGGTATGACAAAATCTCATCACACTCTGAAACTCACTATCAGGAATACACCTCCTAATGACTTGGTCTGGACAGTACTTGAAAAGATAAGGCTCATCCCAGAAAAAAAATTTCACATTCCTAAAGAATTTCTTCCTATCCAATAAAGTCCAATGTGAGGGTATAATGCCTGAAGCCAAATAATTTGCTATGTCAGTATACCAAGGAACTTGGGAAGACTCAATGGTAGATACAAGAAGTAGCTCCTCATCTGGAAAAGTCTCATTAATGGGAGGGTCATAAGCTGTCAAGTCTTGTTGAGGCAGCCTAGAAAGATTATCAGCTACCACATTGTCTACCCCCTGTTTATCCCTAATCTCTAGATCAAACTCCTGAAGCAGTAAAATCCATCTAATCAACCTAGGCTTGGAGTCTTGTTTAGTGAGGAGGTATTTAAGGGTAGCATGATCTGTGTAGACTATGACATGTGAGCCAATCCAATAAGACCTAAACTTATCTAGTGCATATACTACTGCCAATAACTCCTTCTCAATTGTGGTGTAATTCTTTTGGGTGTCACTAAGGGACTTACTGGCATAGTATAATACATAAGGTCTTTTATCTTTCCTTTGGCCCAAGACTGCACCTATGGCACAATCGCTAGCATCACACATCAATTCAAAAGGCAAAGTCCAGTCAAGTGTCTGAATGATAGGGGCTAAGGTGAGTAACCCCTTCAACTTTTCAAATACAGCCTGACACTCAATGGTCCAGTCAAAAGGTGCATCATGAACTAGAAGGTTACACAATGGTCAGGCTATAGCACTAAAAGATGCAATGAACCTCTTATAGAACCTTGCATGGCCAAGAAATGATCTCACGTCTTTCACACACCTAGAGGTCGGAAGCTTTTGAATGATTTCTATCTTAGCCTTATCTACTTCAATACCCCTTGAGGAAACAATATGGCCTAGGACTATACCTTGTGTCACCATAAAGTGACATTTCTCCCAATTCAACACTAGATTTTTCTCTTCACACCTTGTTAATACCTTTTCTAAATTTCTCAAACATGCCTCAAAATCACACCCATACACAGTGAAATCATCCATGAATACCTCAAGAAACTTCTCCACAAAATCACTGAAAATACTCATCATGCACCTTTGAAATGTGGCCGGCGCATTACACAAACTGAAAGGCATGTACTGGTAAGCAAAGGCACCAAAAGGGCATGTGAATGTTGTCTTTTCTTGATCCTCAAGGGCTATCTCGATTTGGTTATAACCAGAATATCCATCGAGAAAGTAATAAAATGTTTGTCCAGCTACCCTCTCTAAGACCTGATCAATAAAGGGCAAGGGCAAATGGTATTTCCTAGTCACGGCATTTAACTTCCTATAGTCAATGCACATGCGCCACCCTATCTGAATCCTAGTGGGCACAAGTTCATTGCTCTTATTCTTAACAACCGTAACTCCAGACTTCTTTGGAATAACCTGGGTTGGACTTACCCATTGAGAATCAGAAATGGGATATATGATCCCAGCATCTATGAGCTTAAGGACTTCTCCCTTAACTACCTCCTTCATGTTAGGATTCAACCTCCTCTGAGGTTCTCTCACTGGTTTAGCCCCCTCCTCTAGATAAATGGAGTGTGTGCAAATGAGTGGGCTAATCCCATGAAGGTCTGCAATTGTCCAACCTAGTGCTTTCTTGTGTCCTTTCAACATCTCTATTAGCTTCTCTTATTGGTCCTTAGTAAGATGGGATGATATGACCACCGGAAATGACTCTTTCTCTCCTAAAAATGCATATTTAAGCTCACTAGGAAGAGGTTTCCTATCAGGCTTAGGTGGTTTGACAATGGAAGATTCAAGGTTGACCATGGTTGGGGCAAGGCTTTCTATGGTTTGGTCAGACTGCTTTACAGACATAATGGGTGTACTATCTAACCAATTCAACACCCCCAAGACATTTTCATCATCAACCTCATCCCTATAATCTTTTCCACCTCCTAATGTCAATGCCTTCTCTAAAGGATCACCAACAAACTCCCTCTCAACATATTTCTCTGTAACTGTCTGAATCAAATCCACCTCTCTTATATCCTCCTCTTCCTCCATGGCTTGCTTAGCCACTCTAAAGATGTTCATCTCAGCTGTCAAATTCCCAAAGGAGATTTTCATAAGACCATTCCTACAATTGATGACCGCATTAGTGGTTGCTAGGAAAGGTCTTCCTAAAATGACAGGAACGGGTGGGATGGAACCTTGAAGGGTAGGCTGAGTGTCTAAAACAATAAAGTCCACAGGATAGCAAAACTTATCAACCTGAATGAGCACATCCTCCAAAATGCCCCTAGGAATCTTAACCGACCTATTAGCTAATTGCAAGGTCACTCTAGTAGGCTTAAGTTCCCCCAAACCCAACTGTTGATAAACTGTGTAAGAGAAAAGGTTGAAACTAGCTCCTAAGTCTAGTAGGGCTTGTTTTACCTTGTGCTCACCTATGACACATGCTATGGTAGGGCACCCTGGGTCATTGTACTTTGGTGGGGTCTTATATTGAAGAATGGCACTAACTCGTTCTGCCATGAAAGCTTTTTCCTTGACACTGACCCTTCTCTTAACAGTACAAAGGTCTTTTAAGAACTTAGAGTAAGATAGAACCTGTTTGATGGCATCTAATAAAGGTAGGTTGATCCTTACTTGCTTGAAAACCTCAAAAATTTCAGAGTTTAACAACTCTTTCTTTGACTTGCTCAATTGGCTTGGAAAAGGTGGTCGGGGTTGGAAACCTACAACTTGTTCTCTCTCTTTATTCTCATCCTTATTCTCCTCAACCTTGTTCTTTTTCTTTTTCTCATTTCTCACAACTTCTTCCACAACATCATCATCATCATTTTTCTTCCCTTCATCATCACTTCTTCCTTTTCTATTCTACTCTATCCTTGTTCACTACTCTCCCCCTTTTCACCATAAACCATTCCCTCTTTATCATTAACCCTCAACAACCTCGGATCATCTGGCTTTTCAACTATCCTCCCACTCTTCAATGTAGTGATTGCTTGCACATGCTCATGGGTCGATTTCTCACCTAAAGTCACACTCATATGAACTTGACGCTGAGGGTTTTGGATAGTTTGTGAAGGCAATCTACCCTTTTCAGTTTGACTCTGACTTTGGATGAGCTTGGTCAATTGGTTCCTAATATCCTCAATGGCCCTATTGGTTTGCTCTTGATTCTTTGCCGTTTGATTGTTAATACCAATTTGACATTGCATAAACTACTGAAGGGTATCCTCTAATGATGACTTCCTATATTGAGGTTGGAAGGAACTAGAAGATGGACCTTGTGGTTGACCTTGAGATGGGTTTGAATTGAATTGTGGGGGGTAAGGTGCACTAGATAACTCATTCCTCTATGAAAAATTGGGATGATTTCTCAACCCAGGATGATATTGGTTAGGAAATGGAGGATGTCCTGACTGAGCTTGAGTTTGACTGGAGTATGGCTTAGGGAAATTGTGTGAGGTGTTTGTGTTTGAAGTTTGCCCATACAAAACTTCCTTGAAGGCTGGAACCGTGGGGCATTCATCAGTACTATGGTCAGGAATCTCACAAATAGCACATCTCACTTCCCTCTCACTTACCATGTTCACCTTCTTCGTCTCAAGTAACTCCACCTTCCTAGTAAGAGCAGCTATCCTACCACTCAAATCGTCATTTTCACTTAATCTTAATTTCCCGCTAGGTTGTGCTTGGACTCCTTTAGACTCTAAGGGTAAAGGTGATGTTACCTCCCAAGATTTGGTATTTTCAGCCAACTCCTCCAAAAACTCATAGTCTTCCTCAGCCAACTTATCAAGAAATTGGCCATTACTCATGGTACCCACTAACTGTTTATGCTCAGATGGCAACGCATCATAGAAAAAACTACACAACCGCCAAATTGGAAATCCATGATGAGGACATGCATTACATAAATCCTTAAACCTCTCCCATGCATGAAAAAATGACTCACCCAGTTGACATGAAAAATTCATGATTTGTTTTTGCATCATTAATGTTCTGTGAGCTGGGAAATACTTTTTTAAAAATTCCACTTGCATTTCTCTCCATGTGCCAATGGAGCGAGATCTCAAGGAAAGTCTTAAGGAATTGAGCCATATTTTGGCCTTATCCTTCAAAGAAAATGGAAACAACCGCAACCTTACGGTGTCTTCACTCACATTTTGATCCATGCAAGTGGCACACACATCCTCAAACTCTTTCATGTATGTGTATGGGTTTTTCGAATCCATGCCATGAAATGTGGGTAACAATTGTATTGTGTCGGGCTTGAAACTGAAATTCCTCTGATTTAGAGGAAGAATTATGCAAGAAGGGGTAGTTTGTCGCACGGGGTGCAACAACTCCCTCAATGGTCGTGCATCTAAAGGAGCTATGGCCTCGTGGCCATCCTGCCCATTATCTCCCAAATTTCCATGAAATGCGCTAAATCAGTAGAAATAGATGATAATGATGGTGATTGTGGTGTAGATGATGTGGATGATGAAGTCAATGAAAACTCAATGAATTCCTCTATAGGTTGAGTTTGTGGATGCAAAATTGATTGAACAATCCTACCGGACCTAAGATGCATGCACAAGATGCAACAAATGCACAAGCACAAACAATTTATGAGTATTTACCAATACTAGCTTATTTCAAATCAAAGACTACTAATGAAGATGAAAGAAATGGAACGAGATTACCCAACAAGTGTGCAATTCGTCATTGAAAATGGTGGTGAGGATGAATCTGCCCAAACTTCCTAAGATCGTCGTTCATCTTTGCTTAAGGCACCTCGGCAACGGCGCCAAAAAGTGCTTGCTCGATTCCAATGTATTAATATTGACTCAACCCCAAGTGCAGGGTGTCTATTGAAGCACAATAACCGGTGAGAACTGGATCGTGTCCACAGAAAGCCTTAGTAAAAATTAGTGAACAAACAATTCTTGGAAAAGGTTTAGACAAATTTTCAACCCCACAATGAATGATGGAGATTGAATTTGGTTTTAGCAATGGTTGTTTGGATAAAATTTTTTTAGAAAACAAATTAAAGAAAACCTTGGATCCAAAACAAGCTCATAGTGATTGACAATAAATTCCAAGGATTCTACACCTAAAAATGGTAGATCAAAAGATATTCTCTATATAAAACCACTTAGAACAAGCCAAATCTGATTTGAATAAGAAATTAAGAACAAAAATCTATTGAGAATTCAAATCAAACACCTAATATGCATAACTCATAGATTTTACATACAAATCCTAGGAATAGAAATTACCATACAAATCTAAGAGAAAGGCATGATAATTTTATGTAGAAATCTATAAGTAAAAGCCATAAACCATACAAAATTGTAGTTCAATTGAAATCTCAACTCACAAATCAATAATCAATTCAAATCAAAAATAGATTGTTCCTTCAACACATAAGATTTCAACATTAAGCCAATTACCTTGAAATTCTTGCAAATCAACTACGAGACTTGCCTTGAATCCAAGAGAGAAGTCTACTCAAACATAATGGAAAGAGAAAACAGTAGAAATTGAAGTAAATCCATTCATAAAACTGAAAATCTGCTGCAAAACTTCAAGAAATTGAAGATGGATACACTTTCTCTCTCTACAATTCTCTCTCTATATAAGGAAAGCTTAACTGAAAGGAATCAATCTGTATAAACGACCTCCTTCATTCATATACATATGAAATATAACATGTAAAAGTACATGATTGCCCCTCTCTCAAAAGCTAAATTTCAGGTTTCTCGCATTGTAG
The DNA here is from genome assembly GCA_019916065.1 of Vitellaria paradoxa. Taxonomy (NCBI): domain Eukaryota; kingdom Viridiplantae; phylum Streptophyta; class Magnoliopsida; order Ericales; family Sapotaceae; genus Vitellaria; species Vitellaria paradoxa. The sequence continues at coordinate 80,138 of JAINTL010000102.1, read as the reverse complement.
GTTGGTTCGAACAAAAGTTCGAACAAAGGTTGGTTCGAACAAAGGTTCGAACCAAAGTCTAGGACTTAGTCAAATTCCACTTCAGTTGGACCTTGCACAGATTCTGTTTATCGAATGTGTGTTTGAACAAAGGTTAGCTCGAACAAAGGTTCGAACCAGATGTCCATCCTTAAAATACTTCAGCCTCTGGTGCTCATCATCCCTTCTATTGATAGAACCATGGTTCGAACAGGGATTGGTTCAAACAAAGGTTCAAACCAAAATTCAGGACTTAGAATTTGTTTCAAGCTCCAATACTGGTGACCTATCTGTTGATTGAACCAAAGTTTGAACCAAGTCTGGTTCGAACAAAGGTTCAAACATATTTGCCTTAGTCATTTTCTTCACTTTCTGATCTGTACCAGCTACTGTTGGTCTAACCAAGGTTCGAACATATTGCTTTGTTCGAACCACTTTTTCCCCACTTAGCCAATTTTCCATTCCAACTTTCTCTGATAAGCTCTCTGTTGTTGGAACACTGGTTCGAACCATATATGGTTCGAACACATGTTCAAACCTCTTTCTTAAATTCTTCGAATTTAGTCCAACCTTAGTCATTTTAGTCCAGAACACCTGCAATTCACCAAAAATCCTCACAAATGCATATGAAAACATTTTACCATCTTTTAAAGATAAAAATCCTCCTAACAAGCCGCAAATTAAGGTTAATGATTGTACTTTTATGGTACAATCAAGCTTGTTATCAACAAATTGGGTGAGTTGCAATTTTGGTTTTCAAGAGTTTTACATTTATACTTCATTGTCCTCTAAGTTGGGATCATCTCTCATTGGGTTCTAGTGTCATCTTCTTCTTCTTTCTTACAAATCTGTCTTGCCTAGGTCATTTTGATTTTCATTGATATGTTTTCTAATTGGTTAGAAAGTCAATCTACCCTAGTTCTTGAAAGGTAGGCAAAAGGAAGAGAATTGAGAGGTAAAAGGCAAGAGAGTGAGAACATTAGAGAGAAAAGCCAAAACTTGAGTGAAACACTTGAGAGGGTGAGCCATTTTTTACTAATATTTTCTTTCTTGCAGCATTGAACATGTCAAAAGAACAAGAAACCAGTGGTAGTGGTGTTGAGGAAGCAAATAGGGATGACCGTATGTTGATAGAAGCTTTAAAGTAACAAATGGACAGAAATAATTTTGTGATGACCACCTTGCTAGATAGAATTGAACGGTGGAATACTTAGGATGGGAGCCGACCAACATGTGGGCAGAAATGAAGGATGGAGAATTGAGGATGTTGGGGATGAAAAACTTAATGAGAATGAATGGGGAAATGAGTATGATGAAGAAGGGTATGAATTCAACCTCCACAATCCGAGAGGTAGGGGGTTTCGGCCACCTAAAGGAAGAGGATTTGGTGGAAGAAGGGGAGGTGGGAATTATAGGAATTGGGACTATGGAATTGGGGAAGGAGTTGAAGGAAGAGTTGATTCACATGTGGGTAGTATCAAAATGAAGATTCATTCCTTTCATGGAAAGGAAAATCCAGATTTGTATTTGGAGTGGGAAAGGTAAGTTGAACTTATTTTTGAGTACCACAACTATTCGGAATAAAAGAAAGTTAAGCTTACGACTGTGGAGTTCAAAGATTATGCTATGGTGTGGTGGGATCAATTGTTGGTTAGGAGGAGAAATCTTGGCCTTAGACCTATTGCTACTTCGGGAGACCATGAAAGAAAACATGAGGGAAAGGTTTATTCCACAACACTATTTTAAGGAGCTTCATCAAAGGTTGCAAAGATTGTCTCAAGGGGGTAGAAGTGTGGAAGAGTATTTCAAGGCCATGGAAGTGGCATTGGCAAGGACACAATTGGAGGAACCTATGGAAGCCACTATGGCTAGGTTCTTGGCTGGTTTGAACATGAAATAGCTCACGTGGTAGAATTGCACTCTTATAATACTCTAACCGAAATGGTACACATTGCCATTAAGGTAGAGAAGCAAATGAAAATGAAGAGGTCCTTGAAGTATGGATGTGGGCCGTATGTTTCAACCACAAAAAGTCTATGGAGACCGAGTGTTGGCAAGCTAGAAAAGAGTGAGAAGGAGATAGCAAAACAAAAAAAAAGAAGAATGGAAATGAAAAGAAAGGTGGAAGAAAAAGAAAAGAAGGGAGGTCCTACTAGGGCTAGAGAAGTGAAGTGTTTCAAGTGTTTGGGGCATAGGCATTATGCAAATCAATGTCCAAACCAAAGGGTGATGTTTATGAGGGAAGATGGAGGAATAGAGATTGGAGATGAAGATGAGGAAGAAGAGACACCAAATTTGGCCGAAAGTGATGAAGAAAAAGAATTGGAAATGGGTGAGCAAGATCCTATGGTTGGGTTATCTTATGCAATGGTTCCATGAGGGCTTTGAGTGCACAAGTGAGTTTGGAAGGTGGGGATGCAATTCAAAGAGAGAATATCTTCTACACAAGATGTGCTGTGAATGACAAATTGTGCAGTATGATAATTGATAGTGGTAGTTGTAATGTGGTGAGCTCTCATCTTGTGAACAAGTTGGGATTGGTGTGTAGAAAGCATCCAAGGTCGTATGGACTACAATGGCTGAATGAGTGCAATAAATTGAAAGTGACCAAGCAGGTTGTGATTCCATTCACCATAGGGAAGTATAAGGATGAGGTATTGTGTGATGTTGTGCCTATGGTTGCTACCCATATGTTGTTGGGGCATCCTTGGCAATATGATAGGAACGTGACACATGATGGAAGGACGAACAAGTATACTTTGGTGAAGGATGGCCGAACTTACACCCTAAACCCTTTGAGTCCTACTCAAGCTCATGAAGACCAAGTGAGGATTATGAGAGCAATTGAGGGAAAATCAAGTGAGGTAGAGAATGATACAAAAAAAGATGAAGGAAAAGAGAGGAAAGGAAAGAGTGAAAAGAGAAAAAGAGAGACAAAAGAGAAAAAAGAGAGAATAAAAGAAATGAGAGAACAATCTGGTCCAAAAGAAAATGAGGAAGAGAGAATGGCATTGTTTGTGGGAAAAAGAGAAATCAAAGAGGTTTTGCATGATATGAGACCTTTATACCTTCTTATGTATAAAGAGTCTTTGTTTTCTAATTCTAACCTTGACTCTTCTCTCCCTAGTGTCGCTACTTCTCTTTTGTAGGAATATGAGGATGTTTTTCCCGAGGAGGTGCCACTTGGTTTACCACCATTGAGGGGGATTGAGCATCAAATTGATTTTGTGCCAGGAGCTCAAATTCCAAATCGACCGGCTTATAGGAGCAATCCTGAGGAGACTAAAGAGCTTCAGAAGCAAGTGGAGGAATTGTTGGCCAAGAGGTATGTGAAGGAGAGCATGAGTCCATGTGTTGTACCCGTGCTTTTGGTGCCAAAGAAGGATGGGACATTCAGAATGTGTGTTGATTGCCGTGCTTATCAACAAGATCATAGTAAAATACAAGTATCCCATTCCTAGACTAGATGACATGCTTGATGAACTTCATGGTGCTTGCATATTTTCCAAAATTGATCATAAGAGTGGTTATCATCAAATTAGAATGAAAATAGGTGATGAATGGAAGACTGCATTTAAGACTATGTATGGTCTTTATAAGTGGCTTGTGATGCCTTTTGGGCTCACGAATGCACCTAGTACCTTCATGAGATTGATGAACCATGTGTTGAGGGCTTTTATTGGGAAATTTGTTGTTGTCTACTTTGATGATATTCTTGTTTATAGCAAAAGCATGCATGACCATTTACAACATTTGAGAAGTGTGTTTGATGTTTGAGAAAAGAAAAGTTGTATACTAATTTCAAAAAGTGTTGTTTTTACATGGAAAAACTTGTGTTCCTTGGATTTGTTATTAGTGGAAAAGGAATTGAAGTGGATCAAGAAAAGGTGAAAGCCATTAGAGAATGGCTGAGACCTTCCAATGTGAGTGAGGTGAGAAGTTTTCATGGGCTTGCTAGCTTTTATCGTAGGTTTGTACCTAACTTTAGTAGCTTAGCCGCTCCTTTGAATGAATTGGTGAAAAAGAATGTTCCATTTGTATGGAGTGATGAACATGAGAATGCATTTAACATTTTAAAAACAAAGTTGTGTTCAGCACCCTTACATGTATTGCCCGATTTTACCAAAGCTTTTGAAATTGAATGTGATGCCTCTGGGAAAGAGATTGGCGCTGTTTTGATGCAGGAGAGAAAGCCCATTGCATATTTCAGTGAGAAACTAAACTGGGGCAGCCTTGAACTACTCAACATATGACAAGGAACTGTATGCATTGGTGAGGGCTTTGGAGACATGGCAGCACTACTTGTGGCCAATGGAGTTTATCATTCACACCGATCATTAGTCTTTGTGGCATCTTAAGAGCCAAGGGAAGCTAAACAAGAGGCATTCTAGATGGATCGAGTTCATTAAGTCATTCCCATATGTGGTGCAATACAAACAAGGTAAAGAGAACATTGTGGCTGATGCACTCTCAAGAAGGTATAATCTCCTTAACACACTTGATTCTAAATTACTTGGATTTGAATATGTTAAGGAATTATATGAGCATGATTCTGATTTTTCACAAGTGTATGCGGCATGTGAGAACATTGCATTTCAAAAATATTTTAGGCATGATGGATATTTGTTTAGGGAAAACAGATTGTGTGTGCCCAAAATTTCTTTGAGGGATTTGCCCAAACTTTCTTTGAGGGATTTGCTTGTACATAAAGTCATTGTAGTGGTCTTATGGGGCATTTATGGGGCATTTTGGGATTGCTAAGACTCTTGATGTACTTAAGGAACATTTCTTTTGGCCCCATATGTAAAAGGATGTTGAGAAATTTTGTGCTAAATGTGAAACTTGCAAAAGAGACAAGTCTAAGGTGATGCCTCATGGGCTATACACACCATTGCCCGTACCTAAGCATCCTTGGGTTGATTTGTCTATGGACTTTATTTTGGGGTTGCCTAGGTCACCAAGGGGACATGATTCCATTTTTGTGGTAGTTGATAGATTTTCCAAGATGGCTCATTTTATCTCATGCAAGAAAACTGATGATGCTACTTATGTAGCCAATTTGTTCTTTAGTGATATTGTTAGATTGCATGGCATTTCCAAAACTATTGTTAGTGATAGGGATGTGAAATTCTTGAGTCATTTTTGGAGAGTGCTTTGGGGAAAATTGGGAACAAAATTGTTGTTTTCTACTACTTGCCATCCCCAAACTGATGGACAAACCGAAGTGGTGAATAGGTCTTTGTCTACACTCTTGCAAGCTTTTGGTAAGAGAAATTTAAAGTCTTGGGAGGAATGCACACCTTATGTTGAATTTGCATATAATAGGGTTGTGCATTCATCTAGTGGGTATTCACCTTTTCAGATTGTATATGGCTTCAACCCACTCACTCCTTTGGACTTGTCACCTTTGCCTATTGAACACATCGTTTCTCTTGATGGTAAGAATAAGGCAGAATTTGTGAAGAAAATGCATGCACAAGCTAGGTTGCATATTGAAAAGAAAAATCTATCATATGCATCATATGCTAACAAAGGCCGGAAGGCAATTGTCTTTGAACTAGGTGACTTAGTGTGGGTGCACTTGAGGAAGGAAAGGTTTCCTCAACAAAGGAAATCAAAGTTACAACCTAGAGCAGATGGTCCTTTTAGAGTCTTAGAACGCATTAGTCCTAATGCCTACAAGATTGAATTGCCAAGTGAGTATGGTGTGAGTAATACTTTTAATGTCATTGATCTTTCTCCTTGTTTTGGTGCAGGACCAAATTAGAGGTCAAATTTTTCTCAAGAGGGAGGGGATGATGAAAAAGCTCTATCATCACCAAGCTATCAAGGACCCATAACAAGGGCCAAAGCAAAGGAGCTCCAAAGTTTGATCATAGGAGCCTTTGGCCAAGAATAAGCAATCAGCCAAGGAGAAGAATCCAAATGCATGGTTCTTTGCCAAGTGGATGAAGGGAATTGCCAAGTGGAGATAAATTGAAAGCTACATGGCAGCCACATGAAGATCTCCTATTTAGCCAAGAGAGAGAGATTTGACACATGGCGAATTTGTATTGAAGTAAATGATTGGCAAAGCATCAAATCTGTCATATTAAGAGTCGTGTCTATTTTTGTCTTTGTTTGTTTTATATTTATTACTATATTTAATGAGTTTTGGTACATGTGGCGCAACTATTGTCATAAATTGGAGTTATGAGGGTGTTTTGTACTTATTGCTATATTTACATGAGCCTCTTGGTCTTTTCTATTCTTGGAAGGCTAGAGATATATAATGTATGCTGCACTAAAGGTTTAGAAGTTAAAGAACAATCAGATTTTCTTTTGGTTTCAAATCCAATTGTGAGTATTTTCTTCCTTGCTTCTTAAAAGAACTAGGACTTAGACAATCTAGCCATTTGTCTATTTTATCTTTGATAATTAAGTTACCTTAGGATCTGATTTCTATTGTGATTTGATTCCTCAGCTTTCCTTCTTCGGATCCGGTTAGTGCCTCTCCATGGGTTGGGGTTGTGTTAATCAATTGAAGAAGATAACCTTGTTCTGGTGATTCTAAAGATCCTTTTCATCACTTGAGTATATGTTCACCCCTTGGTTTGAATGGAAAGGTTATGCAGCTCGTGCGGTGTTACTTGACCATAAAGAACCTCTTTAAAAGCTGTTCTATGATTTGAGGTTTCACACATCACACACCTCACTTTATTTTCCTTTAATGCTTGCTTCTTTTGCTCCAATCTCAAACTTCCTTGACAGCGCAGCCAACCGAGCTTCAAATCATCTGTCTTACTAATATGGAACTTATCTCTAGCATATGAACTGCCAAAAAAATTAGTAAAAAGATAGGGAGACTACCTCCCATTGCTTAGTATTTTTAGCTAATGAGTCAAAGAAATGCAAAGCCTCTTTAGCAGTATTATCATAAAATTCAGCATTACACATTGTTACAACAAGCTTTTTCAAGTTAGGAGTTAATACATTGTGAAAGAAATTAACTATTCTCCAAGACTCAAAACCATGATGAGGACAAGCTTGTAATAACTCCTTAAACCTTTCTCATGCTTGTTGCAAATGTTTCATTAGACTTGTACACAAAATTCATGACTTGTTATTGAAGAATCACTGTCCTATTTACAAGAAAATACTTCTTTAAAAACTTAGTTTGCATATCTCTCCAAGTTCCTATTAATCTTGGCTCTAGTGAATTCAACCACATTTCTGCTTTGTCTTTCAATAAAAATGGAAAGAACTTGAGATGAATGATATCCTCATTAGCATTTATATCCATAAAAGTTCCACAAACATCTTCAAATTCTTTCATACGCTTATAAGGATTTTCTGAGTCCATGCCATGAAAAGTGGACAAAAGATGAACTGTACCAGGTTTGAAATGAAAATTTTGATGTCCATTTGGAAGTGTAATACAAGATGGTGTGGTTTGCCTTGCTAGATAAAGGTATTCATGGAGAGGCCTAGGAATAATTTGATCAATTTGATCATTCTCTCCTTGAACACTTCCTTCTGGCAAAGTAGGTGGTATTACTGGGTCCATGTGAGCAACAGAAAATTCAAATGATGCACTAGATGATGCAGATTCAATTAACTCAGCAAGACAAGATGGAGTGTGAAATTTAGAATTAATTCCAACAATTTTACTAGACCTTAAAAGCATGCATGGAATTTCAGATTTAACACAACTCCAACCTAACCTCTAACTTCACAAGTATCCACCAATTCACACAGAAATCAACCCTATTCTCCTTTAACAGATTGCAATAAACAAATTTAGAATTTCAGAGATCAAATATAGCAATTCTATTAATAAAATTAATAACTAATTCCTATAAAAATATAAACAAAGATGGAACAAAGTTACCTAAAGAATCGAGTAGCTCTATTATTGAAGATGATAGTGAGTATTGCTGCCAATTGCTCCACAGAGTCCAGATATCATTGCTTCTCAAAGATCCTCAGCAATAGTGCCAAAATTGTGTTTGTGTTGCTTAATTACCTCATCTTAATTGTATATTCGAATTTAGGCGTGCTAAGTAAAGAAAATTGAGGCAAGCTTCCCGAAGTGCAATGTTTAGTTGAAGCACAACAAACTAGTGAGTATCAGGTTGATTTCCATATGGATCTAAAGGGCAAGGTAACAGCAAAGTCCAATGTATGTAAGTGGCTAACACATGACTCATATGAATTTAAAACCAAATCGAAAATTTAATTCAACGTTGATTGTGGTTTTTGAAATGGTTTTCTAAAATAAGAGTTGAATTTAACTAAAATCTGATGTTAAAAAGTTGGATAATTAAGACAAGTTCAATATCAATCCAAATCATTCTTAGATGCGAAGAGTTTGTAAATCACTAATTCAACTTATTCTGATTTTTAAGAAAATTAAATTCAATTAAAACAAGCTATGGATCAAACACTTAATGTGCAAAATCTATCTTTAGAACAATATAAGTTCTAAATCTAGCAATCCACATGCAGATTTGCCATAAGAGTTCTAAGTTAAGCAAATTCGATGCACTTATCGATAAACTATACAAATCAATGTTAATTGAACCTTGAATCAATGATTCCTAAATAAATCAGAAGTAAATTAAGTTGGCAATTGAAGAACTCAGATTGAAATCATGATGTTCGACATCTTGAGATTCATTGGAAAGGACATTATCCTTACCTTGGCCTAAGAAGATCTCAGTTGATCATGCTTAGAAAACTAGAAACAAAAATAAAAATTAAATTGAAGACCATTGAATTTTGAATTTAAACGTACTTAAAAATTGAAATCTAATTACAATACTTGAAATTGAAATTGAAATTAAAAACTAAAATTTTAAGCTAAAGCAAAATTGGAAAACCAGAGCTCTCTTTCTCTATAGAATTCTCTCTCTCTGCACAATTCTCTCTCTTTATAGAATTGATTTTTAATGAACTCTAATTCTCCAACACTAGATAATGGAATGGTGTGTGTCATGTGATGTTAGTTCTATCTCTCTCCAATTCCTCCCGAGACTTTATTTTTTTTTTGTTTTGCAATTCCCCACTTAAGTACGGATTTGCCCTTCCCTGATTTTAGGATTTTCATCACATGGAGAAGTTGAGGTCACATGAAACCACTTATTGAGAAACAACCTATCATTTGAATGCTTTGAAGCTGTATTCGAATATGCTATTCACTCCAAAATTTGATTCACTTACTAACAATATTTGAATAAGCCAATCTTCATATTTGAATGAAATTCTTTGCTTCAAGAACTTCTAGGCTAATACTTTTAATCCTCTTGTATTGAATTCAAATGAAGGGTTTTTTATCTTCTCAAGTGGCTATAGTCAGTTGGTGTATTGCACTTTGATGTATCTAGTATTTCTCATATCTCTTCCTTTGCATCCTCAATGCAACTCAAATTGTTTCTCATTATGACAAAGACATCAATATATGCTCCATGTTTGGGTAAGGGGGATGAACTCTGCACAAAACACAGATTTTATATCATTTATGTGTTATGTAAAGGTGTAATTAAATAGATAAATATGTAACAATTGAAGTCTAATCATATGATAATAAATTAACTTAAAAGGAAATATATATATATATATATATAACATGCTTCGATTATAGACCAGGCCCAGAGCTCTAAAATAATAATAGTATCAAAGCTTAATCTAACTCGTACAACCCAATCAAATCAATGTATAATAAATACATTAAACCTTAACCAATGGCGCTGTCAAAAGAACACAATGAATAGCCTTCAAAAGATTACAAATATGACAAAAAAATATAGGGGAGACATATTGTCCTCAATTGAAAGTCCTGACCTAAGAATTAACACTAGAACATGCAACAAAGTTTGTAAGAGAGTGAGCACAACCACTAGTGCCTATTATAAACAATTAACCATAAAAGATGCCCCACTAAGCTACTATATGAGCGCATTATAACAATTAAATCATCCTAAATGATAACAATTAATGTCCACAATAAGAGTCAATTTCCTCATCTCATCTCATCTCATTATGTTTAACTTAATTTATTGTTCTACAACTCATGGTCATAATTTAACCAAAATTAGTATACAGTGGGTTAGGATCCTGTCAGGTGAGATTATGGCCACGGAACCCAATCAAAATTGCATATCTAATGCCCACTTCATTTGACCTTGACTCTATAGTGAACCCCTGCGAATCCACATCGGCCACCTATGTTAAGATTTAATAGGACATACACACTAAATAGCATCCATCTCACTTTATGGGCTACCAACCATTTGGATGTGAGTTGATTGCACTTGAAAAGTGTAACTACAAACTTTATAATATGACTTTAAATCATTCATTAATTTAATAAATTTATGAGTTTTGCTATTTTTATCACTTATTTGGTTTATTTTCTAAAATGTAGAAAAGAGAAGGAAATAATCATGATGAGTTGTGAGGAAAGTGATACGAACGTTGAAAACGAGCCTTTAGTTTAGACACCATGATGCCTGGCACAAACCAGATCAAGAACAAGGCTGGAGAAGCAAAACAAGAAGTAAAGAGGAAGTATATTGTGGTCCGGACCACTGGGGGCTGATCTGTGCAGTTTTGTTAATTTTTAGGGTTTTTTCATTTCAATTATAAATAGGGCACGACCGCTTTGGCACTTCAGAGATACATTTTTCCAGATTCTTTTATAGAGTTTTCTGAGTGGTTTTGACATGCTATCAAGGTTTTTTGGATTAATAGTAGGAGCTCTATCAGTCTTTGTTGTTCATCGCTTTGCTTTTGATTCAGTATTGAAGTACGGTATTCTATTTTACTGATTTAAGAATATTTTATATTTATTTATTTGCTGTTTTCATGCTCGTTATAGATCTTGAATCAATACTAGGCTAGATCTTCTAATCTTTATTTAACGGATCCAAAAGAGGGTGGGATATTTGATCAATGTGATGTGCTAGGGTTATGTTTATGTGACGTTAAAACATATACGTATATATACTACTTTTCAAATCTAATTTATTTTTGTTAAAGGAATTTCAAAAATGAAAATCGTTGATCATATTCCTATAATTACTGATAAATGTTTTTGGATCCTTTAATTTTTTTGAAAACTTTGAAACAAATATATTAGGTTTGATTCCTCAAGTAATATAAAAGGAATATTTTCCAATTCCATAATCCACAACATGAATATGGAATTGTGTTTGTGAAAATTTTGAGAGCTTTCGTGTAAATATCTTCCAATTTATTTTTCCGTTTTATGTGAAATTTAAATTGTTGCTTATGACAGATCAAATTGTGAAAAATTATTCCACCCGAACTTGAGCATTAGACCAAGATTTCTTAACTATTTGAATTTAATTATTAATTTATTGTTGGTCGATTTCTATAGGAAGGTTGTTGTTAGTTTATTACATTAATTGTATTTATTTGATTTAATTTTAGTTATTTAGCAAATTTATTAGGAAAAAAGATTAGAAACTTGATATCCTTCAATTTTTGAATCATATTGAATCTAGGAATAGCAAACTTATAATACATAGAAACTAATACGTAGGTTCCCCGTGGATACGATCCTAGATTCACTAGGTAGACTACACTGCACACCCTTGCACTTGGGGGTAATTCTAGATGCAATATTTAGAGGCGATCAAGTTTTTGGCACCGTTGTTGGGGAACCAATTTTAGTTTTTAGGTTATTTTTATTTTTAAGTTATTTTACGGCCCTCTAAAAAAGAAAAAAACAGCTGTCAAATTTTCTTCCTAAGTGCCTAGAGTAGCTTGCTATGGTCTGAACACCCCGTTTAGTGGTTTGAACACTAGTGTCTTTGTAAGACCTTCTTCTTAGCATATGAGTGTTTGGAATCGTGGCAAAGATGATAGACTAAGACATCATTAACCCTTAGATCCCTTCTTCGAACTTGAAAATCTTTTTGTAGAACTTGGAATTCCTAGTTCTCCTACTCCTACTCTAGAAATCGGTGAAAACTAAGTTGTTGCTACCAGACGTTTTATGAGGAATATATTGCAGCAAGATAGGTATACCCCTGAATCCTATATAGTTTGGCCAAAAAACTAAAGAGCTTTTAGTTTCAAACTTGGCATAATACAACTACTATCTACTTTCCACAGTATGGATTTTGAAAATCCATACGATCACCTTACTCAATTTAGGAACATTTGTGTCACTGTTAAGGATCAGGGATGTCTAATAGATTTAGTATTCCTCAAGCTTTTCCTCTTTTCCTTGAAAGATAAAGCTGCTAGATGGTTTGAATTTTTATCATCTAATTCTATTTGTACATGAGATGAAATGCAAGCTAAGTTCTTAAAGGAGTTTTTTCCCCCCAATAGAACTATTGCTATACAGCATCAGATTTTGAACCTCGCTCCACAACATGGTGAAACCTTATACTAGTGTTATGAGAAGTTCAAAACTCTTTTGCATTCTTGCCCACACCACAGATTTGAAGTTTGGCGTCTTGCTAGTATCTTCTATGGATGACTAACGCCATAATTAAAACAATTTGTGGAAACCATGTGCAATGAGCAGTTTTATGATAAAAAATAGAGGAGGCTTATGAATATTTTCAATTCTTAGCTGAGAATTCACAAAATCGGGATACCACTGGATCTCAAAACACCCAAGCTACTAGTATTATACTAAGTAGAGGTATGCACCAATTGAGTGAATTTGATGACCTCAAGGCAAAACTAGCAACACTTACAAGAGAAATTGAGACCCTGAAAATTAAAAAGGACATGCATGCTATAAAAGAACTGGTTGTAAATGTCTATGACATTATATGTGATAGTTAAACTCATAGGATTGATGATTGTCTTAGTATCCCAATGTGTGGAGAAGTTGTGCAAGGTCAGCCATCTAGTGAACTCCCAATCCATGCTATGAATCAGTACTGCCCACCATATCATGGACAAAATCCAAGGGGAAATCCTTATTCTGAAACATATAATCCGACTTGGAGGAACCACCCTAACCTTAGTTGGAGAAATGAGAGAGCCCAAATACCACAACCTTACCATGCCCTTTTTCTTCCTATTCTTCAAGTTCCAATCTATAGTTCAGGATTGTCTTAGAATGTTGGACCATCACATAATACACATATTTCCCCTAAATAAGAGATCCACTGAAGAAACACTTCAACAGTTTATGAATGCACAATTTTCACCATGGGCTCAAAACAGCAGAAATCTAGATGATATTAGGAGTCAATTGACACTTTTAACTCAAACATTAAGTGCTCAACCAAAATGTCAATTTCCTGCTCAATCTCGTCTGAATCCAGTGGCTCAAGCTAAGTAAGTTGAGTTATCTTATCCTAATGTGCCTGGGAATGTTGAACAATTACAAAACATCACAACGCTTATGAATGGTAAAGTCATAGATAAAACCATTCACCCTAAGGTAGTTGAGACTAGAGAAGAGTTAGAACCTAAGTAGATGTTAGGAGATAAAAAGAAGGTGGGAAAACAGCCAATCGTAATTGATGACGGGGAGTCTGGAAAAGAGGATAGTAAGGAAAAAAAAGAGGAGAAGGAGAAAGAAAAAGAAGGAGCACCAATTCTAGTGCCGAAGGAATATGTTCCCAAAGCACCATTTCATTAAAGGTTCTTAAAAGCCAGGAAGGAAGCCTAAACAACTGAATTGCTAGAGGTATTGAAGTAGGTGAAGATTAATATACCTCTCCTTGATGCAATTAAGCAAAACCCTTCATATGGTACGTTTCTAAAAGCATTATGCACTGTAAAAAGGGGATTAAATGTCAAAGAAAAAGTATTTCTCATTGAGCAAGCAATTGCCGTATTATAATGTCATACACCCCCGAAATATAAGGACCTTGGTTGTCCTACCATCTCTTCCCACATAAGGGAATACTATATTAGTCGAGCACTACTTGATTTAAAGGCAAGTGTAAACCTACTTCCTTATTCAATGTATGAACAATTGGGCTTAGGAGAAATAAAACCTACTTGTGCGACTTTGTAGGTTGCAAATAGATTAATTAAAGTCCAACATGGCATAGTTGAAGATGTACTAGTTCAAGTGGAGAACTTTATTTTCTAGTGGATTTTATTATTCTGGATACTCAACCACTAACCAATTTATCTCCACCCAATTAGACAACTATAATTCATGAACGACCATTCTTAGCAACATCAAATGCCCTTATCAATTATAGGAATGGGTCTGATTAGTATGCATTATTGCACAATTTTGTATCTGTTAAACAAGCTAATTATGCAATTCTACTTGTTATTGGCAAGGTATAAGCTTAATTATCGCATTTCCATGCATTCTTGTTGTTTGTCTGTTTCAGGTGATATAATTTAGTGTTTTACCCCTAAATAACACCAAGAGTGCATGTGAGGAGGAGCCAAAGCAAGCTAGAGTAAGAAAGTGCAAGAATAGGCTTTGGTATCTTTTGGGGCATTTCAGCAAACACTTGGCACGCATAGAGAAAACAACTTGAAGACAAAATTACTGACATGTCCAATGACTTTCAAGACTTCCTCAACATCCTAAGAGCCATCCCAAGGAATAAGATCAGTTACCATGGCTGCCAAGGAGAAGGAAATGGTCTGAAGTTTAAGATGATTGAAGTGGTGTGCAATTGAAGTTCCAACTTGACAACCTGTTAGTTTTTAACCAAAACTTTTTGCTCACAACTCCAATTGACCTGATTCTTTTTGGATTGGGAAGAAGACTCAAAGAGTTACGTTTTAACTGAGGCCTGAATCCATCATATTCATGGTCAAAATTGCATTGGTAGTTGAGGACAAAAAGCTGTCAGAAGCAAAACATGAAGTGAAGATGAAGGACACTGTGGTCCGGACACCCCCACGGTTGGTTCGTGATTAATATGCATTATTGCACAATTCTATATCTATTGAGCATGCTAATTATGCAATTTTGCTTGTTATTGGCAAGGTGTTAGCTTAATTATCTCATTTCTATGCATTCTTGTTGTTTGTGTTTTTAGGTGATATAATTTAGTGTTTTAGCCCTAAATAACATATAAGGAGGAGCCAAAGCAAGCTGGAGTAAGAAAGAGCAAGAATAGGCTTTGGTGTCTTTTGGGACATTTCACCGAACACTTGGTACACATGGAGAAAACAACTTGAGGACAAAAAGGCCGACATGTCCAATGACTTTCAAGACTTCCTCAATGCCCAAGAGCCATCCCAAGGAATAGGATCAATTACCATGGCTATTGAGGAGAATGAAATGGTTCGAAGTTCAAGATGGTTGAAGTGGTTTGCAATTGAAGTTTCAACTTGACACCCTATCAGTTTTTTAACCATAACTTTCTGCTCGCAATTCTAATTGACTTGATTCCTTTTAGGTTGGAAAGAAAACTCAAAGGGCTACAAGTTTTCTGTTTTGGCTAAAGCCTGAGTCGATCGTCTTTAAGGTCAAAATCACATTGAAAATTGAGAACAGAAAACTACCAAAAGCAAAACATGAAATAAAAAGGAAGGACACTGTGGTCTAAATGCCCCCACGGGTGGTCCAGACCACCAAAGGTTAATTTGCATGGATGAATTCCATTTTTAGGGTTTTTCATCTCCATTATATATAGGAAACTTATACAGCCATTCAAAAAAAATGTTTGAGTTTTATTTTCTAGAGAGTTTTTTTTTTTTTTTTTTTTTTTTTTGAGTTTTTAGGGATTTGCATCACACTTTTATGCATTTGATTTGTTGAAAGATTCATAAGAGGATTTTGCTCTTCATTTACATGTAAGTGACTTTTTTTTCAATATTTTCAATTAAAAGCTTTTCGTTTCAAGTTTTCTTCTTTCGTTTATGCTTCATATTTGTTTCACAACTCTTGCATGTATTTGGTTTTGATTTCTTTTCATCTTAAAATGTTCGAATGGATGTTTATTTTTCTTCGCATAATTTCATTTACGGTTTAAATATGCTAGGCTAAATCCATCTTGGTTTTGACCTAGGAACATAATAGAA
Organism: Vitellaria paradoxa; assembly: GCA_019916065.1. Classification (NCBI taxonomy): domain Eukaryota; kingdom Viridiplantae; phylum Streptophyta; class Magnoliopsida; order Ericales; family Sapotaceae; genus Vitellaria; species Vitellaria paradoxa. The sequence goes on along the minus strand of JAINTL010000102.1, from coordinate 64,142 downwards.
GAGAAGAAGATAAATTCGAATATTATGATCTTAAACGAAATATATTTTTGATTAGATTGTAACATTCATTGAATCTAGGTTTACCCCTAGAAATCAAATCACCCATGTTATAATCGACTTTGAGTTTCTAATGTAATGTCCTAGTGACTTCGAATCTAATTTCAAAACCCTAGTTCAACTCGTGTTCTACAAAGAGGTTTTTAAAGTTAAATCTTCCAACCTAGCACTATATGCATAGATGATAGGTTGAGTTACAGACATATTCAAATTCATCTCTTCGAATCTATTACAAGAATAGGTTAAAACCAAGTGTTTTCATTCAAGAGAAATTTGTTAAAGTTGAATCATATCTTTTTGCTAGTATTTTTAGTTTAACTTAAGTTTTGTGTTTCAAAAACCCCAAAAGATTGTTTTTTTTTTCTTCTCTCTTCCATTTATTATTCTTTGCAAGTGCTTTCAAAAACAAGTTTTTCCAAACCTAGTCACACACTTACTTCCTGTGGAGATGACCTAGAACTTACCTAGACTAAACTACAACCACCTGTTGCACTTAAGAGTGTAAACCCTTTCAATTTTTGAGAGCGATCAAGTTTTTAGCACCATTGCCGAGGAGCAACGGTTGGTGTGACGAATTCGAAGAGCTTGTGGCATAACATGCTTGCCTTCCATCTTCAACGCAATTGCATTGGGACTTCCAAGTGACATTACTCCATTCTTCTTTTTAATTTTTATTTTTATTTTTATTTTTATTTTGTTTTATTTTTATTATTTTTAGGAATTGTTAGAGAATTTAATTTTTTTTTAAATTTAATTTAAAAAAGAGCAAATTTAAAAAAAATAAAAAATTAATTAAAAAATTTTTTGAATTGCATGCAATTAAGGTCGGGTAGGTGATTGTAGTTGATCCTAAACTAGAAGACCCATCTTACAGTCCCAAATCTTTAGACTCTCTATCCACAGTTTCACTTACCATTTTATCAATTCATTTAATGGCTGACTTAAGAGGTGAAGGAAGTGTCCACAGGGATAATGATCCTCTAAAGGTTCAGGGTTTTATACCAATGAAAGTTCACTTGAACCTAGTTAGGCGAACCACACTTTCGTGTATTATTCTACCTTTAAATAGGGGGAATTTTACCCTAAGACCTGGGATTATCCAACTCCTTCCCATATTTTATGGTCTCGACTCTAAAAATCCCTACAATCACTTGAGGGAATTTGAGGAGGTAAGTAATACTTGCACTGACCAAAATGTCAATGAGGATGTAGTTTGTCTCCAACTCTTACCTTTTTCCCTTAAGGACAAGGCCAAATTCTGGCTCAATACACTTCGACCTCGTTCTATTGGAACTTGGCATGAAATGCAAACTGAGTTTTTGAAAAAGTACTTCCCAACCCAAAAGACTCAGCATTATAGGCAACAAATCACTACTTTTTCATGTAAACCCAATGAGAATTTCTGTCGAGCCTGGGAAAGATTTAAGGACCTTTTGATGGCAAGTCCCTGCCATGGTTTTAAATCATGGAGACTTGTAAGCATTTTCCACAAATCCCTCATTCCCAGTCTTAAGCAACTTATGTCTACCATGTGTAATGGTACCTTATTTTATAAGATTGCAGAGGATGTCATGGACTTCTTTGACATGGTAGCCGAAAACTCTAATGATTGGGAGATTGGACCTCCTTCTTCTTTTGAGCATAGGAATCCCTTACGTAGTGGCCAGTTAGAATTGAGTGAGAGCCATGACCTTCAAGCTAGGTTAGCCGCAATGCAACATAACTTAGACAGTCTAGAGTTGAAAAACAAGGAAAACTAGTAGAGGTTAAGGTTATTTGTGTTGCTTGTGACCAAGTGGGGCATGACGTTAATTCGTGCCCTGAACTCCCATTATGTAGAGAGATAGCACGCAGCCTCCAAAATCGTCCCTTTCCTAATAGGAATCAAGTAAGCAATCCTTACCCACAAGGTGGTAATATCAATTATCAAGGGGGAAGTCACGCCTCTAATGCATGCTCACCTGGGTGGAGATATCCTCTTGGTTTCTCCCGGAGGAATGATAACCAAGGGCAACAATTTCAACAAACTCCACCATTTCACCAAATTCATCTACCACCATTCCAATACCAATAGCCCAACCCTATTGCATTTTAACTTGCACAGAAGAAGCCTATTGAGGACACTCTTAATCAATTCATGCAACAGCAATTGAACATCAATAACAATTTGAATTGGACTTTAGATGACATTAGAGGGCAAATTTCTAGGTTAACACAAGTCATAAGCATCACTCCAAGTGGTAAACTCCTTGCATAGACACTCCCAAACCCAAAAGGCTAAGCGAATATAAGCGAGTCGTTGACCTCAGGCACTACCTCACATAAGCAAGTACAAGCAGTTACCACTTTGAGAAGTGGGAAAGTCATTTAGAAACCTATAGATCCCAGAATTGATATGCCTAGTGATAAGTTAGGATCTAGGAGTAGTGTGGTAGAAATGGAGAGTGAGGGAGAAGTGAGAGAGAAAGAAAGGGAGAATGGAGGAAAAAAAGTGATAAGGATAAGCATAGTCTTGAGGCTAAAAAAAAAGTGAGGGAGAAGAGAAGGAAAATGAAGAGGAAACAAATAAGGGGAATTTGGGTAGGCAAATTAAGAAAACCATACAGCACGTCCCTAGGTTACCATTTCCCCAAAGATTAGCAAAGGGGAAGAATGAGATATTGAATTCCAAAATTTATGAGACATTTAAGCAAGTGAGAATCAACATTCCATTACTTGAGGCTATCAAATAAAATCCCTCTTCAAACCCAATAGATATGAGTACACTGATGTTAGATTTTTGCCAAAGATGGAAAGATGATGTCAAAAGTAAAAGATTCAAGTTCAAATCACCATCACCTTTGTTTTTGTCTTAAAGAGGTAATGGGTTGGAGGCATTAGGACAAAAGCCCTAGGTTTGGAAAATGTTTTTTCCTTTTTATAACAAAAGAAAAGGGTAAAAAGTAATTCATTTGGATAGTTTTGAAAAATTCTAGAAGTTGTCATCGCGAGCTGCTTATGAGCTACTTGCGAAGCACACTAGTCAAGAGTTACAGGCTGTTGCGAGCACGAGCTGCTTGCAAGTTGCTCACGAGACACTATTTTTTTTTGGGCAACTTATTCAAACTCCGAATAGGATGCTCATGGGCAAGGGAAAGCCACGAACTTTTGTTGAAGTACCAATCCTTCCTTTTTTTTCTTCAGTTCTTCTCCCAAACTTCAACCATGGTACACAAATATTTTTTAGCATATGTTGATGTATCAAACTTGTGACATTTAAACAATACTAAATTAAGACAATTACAAATGAAGTGTTTGGCCGGAGACTACCAGTTAACAAAATCCTATACAAACACTAACATCCACAAAAAGAACTTTCACTTGGAAAGTATTCACATGTTCCACGATTTACACCAAACTTTTCTTCACATGTTCCTCTAACACATTTAACCAACCAATCTATACCCCAAGAATACTCCTCCGACACCAAGATCCTGCAGATATATAATTTACCCCTAACAGATTGCTTTTTGGACAATTTTTTGGTAAAATACTCTAGTAATTAGCAAGTCATGGCTCTTCAAACTCCGTCAAAAAACTTTTCGTTGCTTTCTTTTTTTACGAGGAAGATTTGTGTATAAAATAATGGAAAATTTACAAAATAGGCATCTCCCAAGCTCTACATTTGGACAGACCCCAGAGACCAAAAGGAACACGTATAGTTAGAACATGTGCAAAAGATCAGATTTGTGGAACATGGGAATACCTGCTAAGTGGAAGTTCGAACTGCACATCCAAATCATTCATATATGAGGAAACAATCAATTCAAACTTCTATATTTCACCCTTTGTCTAACAATTTGACCACATGTACTAAAAATCCATTTTATTATTTGGTTGAAATTGTTTATGGGGTTTTCAGGATACATAGTGTACTTTACGAAATTTCATTTGATATTGTGTAAATTTATCTTGTGTAAATAAAGCGAGATCTGAGGTGTACTAGATCGATTCTCCATGTGAAGATAGCTCAAGTATAAGATCTCCTTTGTATTTTTTATTATTTTCACAAGTACTTATATTCTAAAAGGATATGATGCTTTTTTTAAATATATTATTTATCTTGCCCTCCATTATTTTTTTTTTCATATCTTCAACAACAATAATAATAATAAATAAATAATTATCTTTTCATACATTTTCTTCTCTCCCTTCTTATCATTTATTTAAATTGCCTTTGCCTGCCATTCTCCCAAAGCTAGAGGCTACAAATGTCTCATCTTTGTTGAGGTTAATTGTTTGCCTCCTATGTATTTGTTAATGCGTCTCACTTTTGCGTTTAAATCTACAATTTAGTGGCCTTGATTTATATAAATCAAATATGGTATCATTGTTAGATTTAGTTTGATTGATTCAGTATATAGCTCTAGAATAATTACATCCCTCATATATGGCAAGAGAACTAAAAATTACAACCAAAGTGTGTCTTTTACTTGTTTCGTGCCAAAACATAGTTTCCATAAGCAACTGAATCGATGAAAGTAAAGACTAATTCCTCCTCAGAGACTTATTTTTCACCTTGTGGACAGTGGAGGATCCAAAATCCCACCAATGAAAAATCCTGGTTAACTCGCGGTAATAAAAGTAATAACAAATAATAAGATGCACATATATATATATAGTGAGTGATGCCACCGTCATTACTTTGATAGTGTAATAATGCAATATAATTAATTAAGATATTTGTGCATTTTAAATTTTAATCATTAGAATGTTGGTTTTTAATTTTTTTTAAAAATAAATTCCCACATAAAATAAGCTAAATTGTCCTATAATTAAATTTTAATATACACAAATATCTTTATTTTATTATTTTATTATACCCCATCACGTTTTTACTTTATTGATTTATTACAAGACATTTTATTAATAATGCTATATTAAATATTTTCACCACGTGGTGATAGTCTTGTCCTTTTTTCTTTTCTTAACAAATCAGTTACCATAAATAACTATCGCTCGAAGTCTATTGTCTAACAATATACAACTCAGGAACAACCCCATAAGAAAGACAAGTGGATGGTAGTAGTTGTTCATTCCTATATACAATTCAAAAAGAACCCTATGATAAATCAGTAATTTCGTCTCCTAGATCCAGGAAGTTATCTTGAACACTAATGTAGTACTTGACAAAGAGCTTCCAACACTTAAAGTATTTTGCCAAAGTTTCAGTGAGTTGAAAATGTTATACCTGTGCAATTGTGGAGTGTTGATTTTTATATGAAAAGTCTTCAGGTGGATTGATGTTCATGCAGTTCACATAACTACATTTAACATTTTTTTCTTCCTTCCAATAAGATGACACTACCTATACCCGTAAATCCCAAGGTTGGTTCCTTAACCTGTTAGCCAATGTATTCCCACGTGTTTCCCTTTGATATGGTTGGTAATAGCGCTTTCGTAGATATATTTATAGGGACTATTAAACGGGGTAGTATGCATGACTTTGTGACGTAAGCTGTTTTGGCGCGCTCGATCAAGAAAATGATCACTCGTGCCCCTATCTGGGTGGTAAAACCCGATCGGAGAAATTCACTCGGGTCCCGGGCAGACGGCCGAATCAGATCGGCAACAACTTTACTCGGGTACCCTGATTGAGTAAGAATCCATTAGAAAACATGTCTGCTGCCCCCAATCGGGTGTGGGAGTCTACCCATATCACCCTAAAAGGAAGACAAGTGAACAGCAGTAGTTTTTCATTCTATAGTGATTTATGGCAGTCAAAAGCAGTGACAAAGATTAAAAAAAAAATTATATATATATAGCAACTGAGACAAATTTAACACCCCCAAAAAAAAATAGTAAAGTCAAAAGAAACTTTTAGTCTAAAACCTACGGACGAGTGAGGACACACCAGGGTAGTGAGGTAAAGAAATTTAGTAATGGTAACAAAGAAAATATCTATGACTAATTTTTTTTGTTTTAAAAAAAAATGAATAAAAACAATTGTTTCTATTCTGCCATGTCATCTTTGCACTTGGTCAAGAGGAGGGAAATAATCTTGTAGAATCATAAAGAACGCTGTGGTAATCATTGATTATATAAAAATCTTAGTTATAACTTATGCAACCAACTATTTCTCGCTAGAATATCTGAAAATGGTAGATATGGCAGAAAATTGAGACTACAAAACTATGGAAAAATGAAGGTTACTCAAATAATTGTGAGCTCCTGAAGCAGAAGAACCTGGTGATCATGCGTAGTTTTAGATGTAGTTGGGTAATCTGAGACATGTTTAAACCACAAGTATGTAACTTATGGATCAATCCACATGTAAATTTGTAGGCTATTAGCTTCGCTTGCGTATGTATATATGTGTATATGTGGGATTAATGAACTTTTTATTATTTTATTTAATATATATATATTAAATGAAGGGGAATGAAATGCAAAATGAGATGGAAAGTGGAGGTGATTTTAATGAAAGTTGCCTTATATAAAACTAGCAAATACTCTATGCCTACGACACTACTTAATTACAATTAAATATGCATACATTTGAAATTGAAATATATTAATATATTTTTTCATTTTAAAAATCCAAAAAAAAAATCTCTTTTTCACTGTATAATTCCCAATAAGCAAAATTTTTATCTTTCTTAATACAACTTTTTAAATATCATTATTAAGTTCAACTTAATAGTCTATCAGAATATGAAATGACTCAAAGGCGAGAGTCAAGGGAAAGATTTGGTTTGTAAAAGAACTCCGTTATTTGTTGAAAAATAAAATTCAATCTCATTCTTTGAATTTTAGTTTTTGAAAGTGACATTTTTTAAATATTTTGTGTTTTATTATATAAATGTTAAAATTTTATTTTATATAAATAATTACTTCACTATAGAAGGGCTATATTCGTATAAAAAATTATTGAGTATTGTTAAAATAACTTTTGAATCGGCTTACGAGCTTTCGTTATGTTTGCAGTGTTACATCACTTTAAATATCTTCTCCAAGTGGTGACAGTCTTGTCCCTTTTTTTCTTTTCAACATAGTTACCATTAATAACCATCCCTTGAAATCTACCTATATACAACGCAGAAAGTCCCTGTAAGGAAGACAAGTGAATGGCGGTAGTTGTTCAATCATTTTCTGTAGTGATTTATGATTATCAAAAAGAAGGGAAATAATGTAGGACAAATCTAAACTGCAAGTATGTAACTTATTGATCAACCCACGTGGATAAAAATTTGTAGGTTATTAGCTTCAGCTGCATGTGTTTATATATGTGTATATGTGGGAATAATAAAGTTATTGTTATTTTATTTAATATATATTAGATAGATGGGAATGAAATGCAAAATGAGATGGAAATTAAAGTGGTGGTAATTTTAATGGGAGTTGCCTTATTAAAATGTTAAATTTTTGTTTTATATAAACAATTACTTAACTATAGAAGAGCTATATTTGTGTAAAGAATTATTGAGTATTGTTAAGATAATTATTGAGTCGGTTAGTGAGCTTTGGAACAAAGCAGTTCAGGTCTCGAACTCGTCTTGAAATTTAATGGAGTTAAAATTAAGGCTTAAGTTTAGCTTGAATGAGCTCAAATCAAATTCGAGTTGAATCATTATGAGCCAAGCTCGAATAACACAGGATTAGGTTCTTTGATTCCACCCCTGGATCAAAGGATAAAAAATTGATTCATTTCAAAATGAAAAAGAACGAGTACAGTTGATTGCATATATTTGAAATTAAAATATGTTAACACATTTTTCCTTTTTAAAAACTCAAAATAAATTTCTTTTTTATTGTATTATTCTTGAGATAGTCAACCCCACCTAGTGGAAAAAAGTTTGGATTGGTTTGGTTTGTATTATTCTTAAGAAGCAAAATATTTATCTTTCTCAAGGCAACTCTTTAAATATCGTCATTAAATTCAACTTAACGTCTAGTAGAATGTGAAGTGATACAAAAACTAGGCGAGAGTTTGAGGAGAAAATTTGGTTTGTAAAACATATTTGTTATTTGTTGAAGAATAAAATTCAATCTCATCATTTGAATTTTAGTTTGTGAGAGTAATATTTTTGAAATGTGTTGTGTTTTATTAGATAGATGTTAAAATTTTATTTTATATAAACAATTACTTAACTATAGAAGAGCTATATTTGTATAAAGAATTGTTGAGTATTGTTAAAATAATTTTTGAGTCGACTCGCAAACTTTCGATTAGAGCAGTTCAAGTCTCGAACTTGCCTTGAAGTTTAATCAAGTCAAAATTGAGACTTAAGTTTAGCTCAAATGAATTTAAATCGAGTGCAATCAAATCATTATTGAGCCAAACTAAAAAATAAGTTGAGTTATCTTATACTTAAATTTTAATATACATAAATAATTTTATTTTATTTGTATATACAACGCACGACTTTACTTGATTTGTTGATGTAATATATATATTTATTTATTAATATATATATTTATTAATTTTTATATTTGCTTATTTGGAGGATAAAAAAAGGAAAAGAACAGTGCCAACTTTTGGTGCTTCAATTGTTTGGTAAAACACCAAAGTTGTCAATAATCTTAAATAACAGGTTATCGACACACCAATTTTTGTTGTATTGGTGAGAGTTATACTAAGTATTTCACTTTAAACCAACTCAAAATTTATTAAAATTTTTATCAAACAAACAAAAACTTGTCAAAAATCATTAATAATTTTTATTTGTTTTGCCAAATACCTAAAAGTTACCAAAATTTTCTAAAAATTTTTATTTATTTTTCCAAACATACCAAAAGTTTCACCTATCAACTTTTGTCAAAAAAGTACCAAAGGTTGATTGAAAATTGGACATTGTCACATGAGGATTTTAAATTTTAATCATTAGAATGTTAATTTTTAAAATTTTAAAAAATTAAATTCTCACCTAAAATAAGTTAAGTTGTCTTATAATTAAATTTTAATATGCATAAATATATTTATTTTATTAATTTATTATACCAAGTCACGTCTTTACTTCATTTATTGATTTATTACGCCACATTATGTTAGCAATGTTACATCACTTTAAATATTTTCTCCAAGTGGTGATAGTCTCGTCCCTTTTTCTCTTTTCAACATAGTTACCATTAATAACCATCCCCTGAAATCTACCTATATACAACTCAGAAAGTCCGTATAAGGAAGACAAGTCAACGGCGATAGTTGTTCAATCCTATTCTATAGTGATTTATGGTTGTCAAAAAGAAGGGAAATAATGTAGGACAAATCTAAACTGCAAGTAACTTATTGCTCAACCCACGTGTATAAAAATTTGTAGGCTATCAGCTTCACCTGCATATGCATTTAGATGTGTATATGCGGGAATAATAAAGTTATTGTTATTTTATTTAATATATATTAAATATATGGGAATGAAATGCAAAATGAGATGGAAAGTGGCGGTAATTTTAATGGGAGTTACCATATTAAAATGTTAAATTTTTATTTTATATAAACAATTACTTAACTATGGAAGAGATATATCTGTGTAAAGAATTATCAAGTATTGTTAAGATAATCTTTGAGTTGGTTCGGGAGCTTTTGAAAAGAGCAGTTCAAGTTTTAAATTTGGTTTGAAATTTAATGGAGTTAAAATTAAAGCTTGAGTTTAACTCGAATGAGCTCAAATCGAATTCAAGTCGAATCATTATGAGTTGAGCTCGAATAACACAGGATTAGATTTGTTTGATTCCACCCCTGGGTCAGAGGATAAAAAATTAATTTATTTAAAAATGAAAAAGAACGGGCACAACTGACTTTTTCAATATCCGTTTTCAAACCTTCAAGGGTCCCCTGCTCCTACAAAGTCCCTACTTAATAGGTTGAACCGTTCATGTGCACTGTAAATATATAAAAATCCCTCTTACACACTCCAGTTCTAACATGACAATAATTGTAAATGATAAAAATCTTAATTTTCTTTGAGATGCAATTATATATTAATATCAGTATTCAGCCATTGAAAATTAGGTATTTCCTCCAGGAATGTTTGCTAATTTAATAGGTGAATGGAACTCCCACCAATATGAATTGGTTGACTGCATTTTTTTCAAATGAAATTTCCTAGTTTCATCATCTATTTCACTTGTGTCATTTGATAACAAGCTGTGTATGCATAAATATCACCCCTTCCCAGGAACAATTTCTTCACACAGAGATCACTAAGCCCCTACAGAAGAAATTGTAGCCATGTATATGCATTTACATTTGATTGTTTCACGACTTTTATTAATACGGGCAACAAGAGAAGGCACATTGGTACTACCTAGTTGGGAAGATTGTTATACAGATATCAGTATCCCATACCCGTTTGGCATACACAAAGGATGCTACCTTGACGAAAAGTTCATCCTTACTTGCAACACAACCTATTATAAACCTCCCAAGCTGACATATTTCTTCAAGGGCAATTGCGCATATTATCCTATACAGCCTGCGATTGTTATAACAAGTAGGCCCTCCGTGTCACCAACAATGACCTCTGAACCAGTTCGAGTGATTTCTCGGTCTCACCCATAAGAAACAGTTCGAGTGACCTCTGAAAAGTTCATCACTACTGTGGGCTGCAACACCAAAGCCCACGTTAGGGGTTCCCTGGGACAGACGTACAGCACATATTGCTTGCCTCTTTGTGACAGTATCGATAATGTGATTGATGATTATTGCTCTAGTATCGGCTGTTGCGAGATTGTTATCCCAAAAAGATTAAGGAGTTTCAACATCAGCGTAGGCAGCTTCTTTAACCATCTGGTGTGTGGAGCTTCAATCCCTGTAGCTTTGCTTTTTTGGCAGAAGAAGGTACTTACAACTCTTCTACAGACCTTAAACGCTTTAAGAAAGTGGAAAGGTCCCGAGTGCTACTTGATTGGGCAGTAGAAGGCCAAACAAGCGAGGAAGCGAGGAAGAATCTCACGAGCTAGCTATGCTTGCAAGGAGAGCAGCAATTGTTCTAACTTTGGCAATGGTCTACGGTATAGGTGCAACTACTCTGACGAATATGAAGGGGACCCTTACCTTCCTAATGGATGTACAGGTTAGACAAAACTTTCAATTTTCTTCCTAATGTTGATGTTACTTATATATATAGTGAGACTGTGCAGTAAAATTTATAGTATCTATTCCATGTGAAATTGGAAGTGGGTTTTTTGTCTTTTTCAGATATCGATGAGTGCTCTCTTAATTCAAGCCCCTGCAACATGTCGTGCCACAATTTACCTAGCAAATACATTTGTTCTCGTCCAGAGGGCCATAAAGGTGATGGAAGAAAAAATGGATCAGGCTGCAGTTGCATTACCATTCCCGACAAAAGGCATCCCTTGAATAACATTGCACCAGGTAGGTATGCCAACACGATGCTAATCATAAAACTGATTTTAGGCACCTATTCATCAAGTTTTTTAAGCATCATTAGCAGGGCAGACTTAGGATTTATAATCAGTGGGAAAAAATTATATTTTTAAGATACATAGTAGCAAAAGTAAAAATGGAAAAAAAGTATAATTTATAAGAAAAAAAAATAACTAAAAAATTAAGTGTAATTTTTCAAATTAATGGAAGCAATTGGCTCCACTAGGCCTTATTTGCTAGTTTTTTGACCAAGTTTTCCACCCAACACATGGGTGTTGGGTGGAGTTCTTCATTTACAGACATTGGAATTACTCTTTTCATTTTTATTTTTGGTGTTCTGTTTCTCCTTGTGTGTATAATTTGAGCAACGGAAGACAAAAAAAGAGAGTGTGTGTGATAGAAATGAGATAAGAAGGTGACTGTGTATGGGCAAGAAGAGAGAGCATTATGAGTTGAATTGAGTGTGTGACTAAAATCCTCCTCCATTGTGTCTGTTCAATAAAAAAAAAAAAAGTGACAAATCTTTGTAGATGTAGGCAGTTGGTTGAACCATGTAAATTATCATTTTGGTTTTGTTGTTCATTTGAATTTTGTTTATTGAGGGATAGAAAAATTCCCAACAAGTGCTGTCAGAGCTTAAAAAAGTCAGACTCAGAGTCGTCGGAACAAAAACATGATTTTTGTTCATTGTCCAAAAATGAAAATGTTTAGAAAATTTTGTTAAGTATATCGGAGTGAAGAGTTCGTCAATACGAACACAACTATACCAACCACGTTAAAAATAGAGACTGAACACACCCACACGAACTTGCTAAAGTTCAACCTGTCAAGATGCTAAGTAATTGGTCAACGCCAAATGAAGAAGATGATGTTGTCATTACTTGCATCATTTGAAGTTTCATAAATTATATTCCCCCCCAAGATGCTTAAAGAATTTTATTTTGCTTGCCAAAGTTTTAAAATTGCATATTTAGCCTCAAATTTTGGGAAATTTTATTTTTACCCCCAAATTTCTAAACAATTAGAATAATTTGAAAGTATTGCTAAAGGTCATTGGTAAAATTAGTTTAACTATTAATATGTGGAAGTCATAGAATCAAAAGATCAGCTACATAGTTATTACAAGCCACTTCATTGATTCTGAATGGAGGCTACAAAAACGTGCGTTTAGTTTTCGACATGTGCCACCTCCTCAATGTGAGGTTGATATGGCTGATGTTATCTACAAGTGTTCGATGAATGGGGAGATTGAGAATAAAGTGCTTTTTATTTTTGTTGATAATACTTCTTATAACGACACATGTTTGAGGATTTAGAAAGAAAATTTTTCAAGAAGCATGAAGTTAGTCAATGGTGGAAGATTATTTCATATTTGATGTTGTGTGCATATCCTAATTTTGTTAGTTCAAGATGGACGTGCTTAGATCAAAGATATAATTGAGAATGTGCATGGAAGTATGAAGTTTGTTAACTCTTTCGAGACGAGACTCCAGGCATTTTGTCAACTAGTGTAACATTTACAACTTAAAGAAAGAAAGTTAATTTAGGATTGTCCAACTCGATGGAATTCCACATATAATATGTTGGCAAGTGCATTAAAATTTGGAGAAGTTTCTCCAAGATTGAAAGAAAGGGAACCAAAGTGTAGAAATGTGCTAGAATCAAGGGATTGGGATAAAATTGCCAAAATTTGTAAGCTACTCGAAATTTTTAGTATAGCTACTAGCATTATATCTGGCAGTGATTATCCCACTTTTAACTTGTATCTCGTCGAAGTATATAGGGTGAAACAAATTATTGACCAAGCTTTAAATTATGATAATGATTTTATATAGGGCAATAGCTAGGAGGATGAAGGAAAAGTTTGACAAATATTGGGTTAATGTAATTTGGAAATGTATATTGCTAATATTCCAGATCCAATGTGTAAACTTCTTGGAGATGAAATGTGTTTTCTAAAATTTATTCAAAGGATGAGTGTAAAAGGAATGTTGATGAAGTTAAAAAGGTTTTTTATGAAATATTTTATGATTATATGCAATTGTATGATGAAAAAGTATGTAGTGAAGGAATGGATTTCTCTGGCGTTGGCACCAGCTCTAGTTTCCAATCATCATCCTCATGTTAGTCTAAACTTTAGTTAAATCTTTAATTAAAAGAGAGCAAATCTTCAGTAATAATCAGAATTGAATATTTACCTTTAGGAGGAAGTATAATATGTCAAACATGTTCTCATACAGATTTTAGTGCATTAGAGTGGTGGTAGGCTAATAATTTGAAATTTTAGATTTTATCCAAGATGATAGATAATATTTTTTCTACCCTAATCTTCAATATGGCCTTGGAATTTACTTTTAGTGTTGGTGATCTAGTTATTAATTCGTATCGTGCTTCTTTAACTCTTGAAACTGTCTTTGATGTAGTTGTACTTACTGAGAATTACGCTAGACCTGCTAATTTGTTTTTTTTCCTTTATATTTTGTATTTGTGTAGATGGAAAAACAACTGTAAAAAATCACTTTACCCATTTCTTGATAACAATATGATGCTATATACATTTTCAATGGAGGTAAAAATACTATCTTTATTGCTAATATATGTATTTTTGAAAAATCCTATTTGATGAATTATTTTTTCATTGTTTTGCACTTACAGATTTTGACCTACTGAATCAAGGGACTTGTGACGCTATAAAAGATGATACAAAGTTGTTGTTGAAAAAAACCTAGATCACGTTTTGGCAACACCCTAGTGAATAATGGCAAACTCACAAATGAACACAAGAAAAATCACACAATGGAAGAACATAAGATTTACGTGGTTCGATAATTTGCTTACGTCCACGGGCAAGGTAAAACTGGTTTTCAATTGTAAGTGTTAAGAGCAAAAATTGTAAATTGGCAAATTTATGGTCAAAGAAAAGAGTTTATAACTTTAGACTTAGTGTAGGCTAAGGCACTAGAGTCTTAAGTCATATAAAAGTTTAAAGGCCTCAGAAAAACTGTTTCTATAACTTGGAAGTCTTAAAGAAGCTAAATAGAGCTAGAATCCATTAACGCAAGAAGACCGTGAGATGGTCGCAAGAGCTCATGGATAAAGCCGAAAGCAGCTCTCAGAATTTTGGTCGTGCAGAAAGCTCGCTCTGATTCGCAGGATCCCTGCAAGATGGCCAGGATGGCTGCGGGTGTGATCTTCCTGCAAGGAACAAATCCAGGTCCTGTTATTTAGTCTTAAAACCCTAATCATCTTGGGTTTTGTTATATATACCTTCTGGATGCATCTAAGGCTATATACAGAGAGAATATACAACAGTAAGTAAGCCAGAAAGTCCTATCATTCTCTCAAACACTTAACCAAACGTTCTGTGCATTAGTGTGATTCAAAGGAGTTCGAATCTTTGAAGCACTGAGGATTCAACACGTGAATTACTGAGGATTCGGTGTTGAGCCTTAGGGGAGTTGGAGGGCTTTCACTAAAGAAGTTGGTGAGTCAAGGATTTGAGTAAACATCAATAGAATATAGAGTCGAGGAGTCGATCTATCGAGAGATTGATGTTTGTAACCAACATGCTATAGATCTTTCTGCTGGTGTCATGCACTCCTATATTAGATCAGTAGATGTTGTGTTGACACATTCTATTATTTCACAGTTTTTAAATCTTCCTCGCCTTGAGCATGTTGACTTTGAGCCTGTTCTTGATATAGGAGGTCAATCTATCCAAACCATTTCCTGTTTACTCACTGAGAGTATAGTTGACTGGGTTGGGGAGACTATTCCCCATCGTCAATTATTAGAGATTAATAGAATGCTACATCTCTATGTAGTTAATTCTATTGATCTCACCTTTTATGTTATTGTTGTGTCTGAGCGTCGAGGACGCCCCTTGCATTGTATTATCACGGGTCGTATTTTTTATTTACCAATGTTCATGTTTCAACTAATAGCTGCTGGTAGTGATTCTACTTCTTGGTCCGATTCTATGCCTTTTGGACTGGTTATCACTCACTATCTTTTGTCTCTTGGTGTTAAGTGTCCCCCTATCTATCAGTTGATCAAAATGCCCAACACCATTGATCATATGTCTGCACATCGTAGTTGGACCCATTCTTGACCTTCTACGGCTCCACAGCCTGTCCCTCCTTAGCCTCAATAGTCTCCACCTCCTGTTGATCCTTCTGCCCCCTCTTCGAGTACCCCACCAACATATGATATGAACATGCTGGGAGCTATGTTGGCCTCCATTCAGGGGAAAAACCATGCATTTCACTCCTATGTCTATCGGTGATTTGACGCTATTGACACTCAATAGGTAGAGCTTCATACTTTTCATATAGACATGGACACTCGCTTGAGGGTGATGCAGGCACATCAGGATGAGATGTACCTCACACTTAATCAGGTTCAGCAAAACCAGAATAATTATGCCTACAATTTTGGAGACCCCTTCGGCAATGAATTCTTTCCTAACATAGGTGGCCAAGGCAATGGAGCTAGTGTTCATAATGAAGGGGGCGGTGACAATGATGGAGATGAAAAAGATACCCAGTGATGCATTTTTTTGTCAATTCCAGTCTAAAGAGGGAGATGGTATAGGATGACCTTATTGTTATTGTTGTCTTATGTTTGGATTTGATTTGGACTTTTTGGGTTAAGTAATGATGATGTGATGTGATGTATTGTTATACTCTATTTGGATAGTTGCACTTTTTGTTACTTGGACTCATCTATATTTGGATTCATCTAGATCATCATGTACTATTAATTATTAATCTATAATGATTATTATTATAATATTTTTGTTATGACACAATGCCTTGATCAATTTATTTAAGAGTGCAGCAAAATAAGTTATTAATCGGGACATATTGATCAATGAAAAGTTTACTGAGGCCTTAATTTAGGATGAGCTTATTTGTAATGTTACATTTTGAGTTTTGACATGGAATTGCCAAAGGGGGAGATTGTTAAGACGAAAAATTGTAAATTGGTAAATCTATGGTCAAAGAAAAGAGTCTGTAACATTAGACTTAGTGTAGGCTAAGACACTAGAGTCTTAAGTCATATAGAAGTTTAAAGGCCTTAGAAAAACTATTTCTACATAAGCCTGGAAGTCTTAAAGAAGCCAGAGCCAGAATCCATTAATGTAGGAAGACCGCGGGATGGCTGCAGGAGCTCACTGGATAAAGCTAAGAGCAGCTCTCAGGAGGGCCGTGCGAGAAGCCTGCTCTAATTCGTGGGATCCCCATGGAATGGCCACGGGAAGGCTGCAGGATGGCCATGGGTACGACCTTCTCGGGAGGAACAAATCCAAGTCCTGTTATTCAGTCTTAAAGCCCTAATCATCCCAGGTTTCATTATATATACCTTCTGGACACATCTAAGGCTATACACAGAGAGAATATACAACGGTTCGTGAGCCAAAAAGTCCTATCATTCTCTTAAACACTTAGCCAAACGTTCCGTGCATTTGCATGATTCAACGGAGTTTGAATCTTTGAAGCACTGAGGATTCAGCACGTGAGTTGCTGAGGATTCGGTGTTGAGCCTTCGAGGATTCAGAGGGCTTTCGCTAGAGGAGTTGGTGAATCGAGGATTCGAGCAAACATCATTAGAATATAGAGTTGAGGAGTCGATCTATCGAGAGATTGAATTTTGTAACCAATGTTCAATTTTAGTGAAAGTTTTTGGGGTTTTCCTGTGTGGGTTTCCTCATTTCTATTATACAGCCTTCTACTTTTGTTGATTGATTGATCGATTAATTGATTGATTGGGATCACCAGTAACTTTCATTTTTTTAGTAAGAAACTCCAACCATGGAGCATAGAATTATAAGAGAGATATGAGAGAACCTTAAAAAATCCTAGACAACCCTGTCACTTGTTCTTACATTTCCTCTCAAACCTAAAGAACCCTAAACAACCTTTTCACTTGTTCTTATCTTCTCTCTCAATCTATACCTATTGAAAACCCTAACCCTTGAACTTAGCCTTGATATACAACCTAGTAGTTATGTATTGCAAGTTAAACCCTGCAACTGCCAACCTTCTATATGTTTCCGTGAGTCAATACGAGCCACTACTATAACAAAAGTTAATGTGATGCTAGCATACTGTTATTTTTATTGACTTGTTTGGAAGTTGATTAAATTTTTTCTCTAAATAGATAAGATGCTTTGGAAAATTGTTCCTTAGTTCAATTTGACTCATACAATATTGTATTTTTTGTTTCATGTGTTTTGGTCACTAGTAAACATACTTTTTAATTTGTTAGTTGACACATTTTCCATATAAAAGATGATTTTCATGGATTTATGCAAATTGGCAGCTACTATTTTGTTTTTATTTTAGCTTATTCCTTGTTACCTTTTCTAAGGATGTGCAAATAGGACATTCGATATTACAATTTTAACTGTGAAATTGGCTGTTAGGTATGATTTTGATTGCATTCTATTTATTTGGGTTATATATGAATAATTTTATCATGTTTAATAGTTCAAGAACCACCGGTGTAAACAAATTTCAAGGTATACCTAGTAACTTATTCTTAGGTTTTGAATTATCTTCATATTTGATATTCTAGTGATCAATTTTCTTTCACTTGTATTGGTTTCATCAATTTTATAAAGGTTGTCTCTTTTGTTTTTGTAGAACAACCCTAACTATTTTTGTTCATTTACTTAATAAACATTAGTTCTCCATTTGTGTTTTCAGGATCAACATCTAATTTATTTGATAGTTGCAATTGGAAAATTCAATTTAGGGTGGGGGATCTTCATCAAGATGGCACTGATCATTTAACTGGTAATTAATTGTTGTTGTAACATTACTCAAATTATCTATTCAGTAAACATACCACCTTCTTCTATTATGATTAATTCTGTCTACTATACTCGAGAATTGCTATGCTTACTCATGGCAGGGGGCGCAAAGACTTCTAGCTTGAACAATTTGTTTCCATCTTGCACTTTATTCCTAATTCATCATATAAATGATATCAATGGGACTATAATTTTGGTATGGCTGGTTAAAAAATGCAAATCTTCATATGTGATTCATTGAGAGTTGATATTCCTTTTTCATCCCAACAAATATGTATCTATATGGTGGATTTTCTGCTGCTTTCTACATCTTAAAATTTTATTTAATTCTAACACATCTTTTACTAGACACATTCATGATAAAAGCAAGTATATTCTTTTTTTAACCCATCATCACAACACTTCAATTCTCGTTAGAGAATTCCATTCAAACTTAATCTAAAAATCCTAGAAGTTTTGGAAGCAAGGAGATGATTGATTTGTTAGATAGTCAATTTATGCTAATGGGTTAGCCATTGCTGACGAATTATGCCTTTTTAGCATTCACGTCATTTTTTTGTTTGAATTATGCTTTGTAGGAGCTTTGACCTTGGCAAGTGTTTTGCTCTACCCACATACTCTAGACGGGGGCGCAGTTTTAGAATGATTGTTGAAAATATCAAGCTTTTTTTATTATTTTTCTGCGTGAAATTCAAATTTTATACACTTCGTTCAATTTTATACAAGTTTAGGTGCTCTAAGTTACTTTGTCATCACACCTATGAAGCTCCTGAAGATTTATTGTACTTTATATATATTATGGGTGTGCTTGGAGTGATAAAAAGTGAGATAAATTGTGGATTTGTAATTCATGTAGTAAAATAAAAAGTGAACAATTTTAAAATTTTTCAGAGATTTTCAGAAATTTTCAAAGATTTATAACAAACCAAATGAAACCTGTTTACAGATGATGTTGTAGTGCTATGTAAAATTACATTGCTTTAATAAATATTGGTTAATGGAATATTGGAACACAGAATTCAACAGTGAACCATATGATCATTTTTGTAGGCCATGCATGTTGTAGGCCTATTAATTTAGAAAAAAATAATGGAAAAAATAAGATTAATTACAATACTTTTATTTTTTCCAAACTTTTTTCGAGCTCCAACTCAAACTTTTTTAATCGAGTTATTTGTAAGTCGATCAAGCTCAAATACTTTTATTTTCTTTATTGAGTCAAGTTCCACCAAATATTTGAACTCGAGCTCGAGCCTGCTACCAAACTTTCAAGATGAGCTCAAACATGTTAAAATTTAGCTCGGTTCGACATGTTTCCATCTTTATTCAACATGAAGCCATTCTTCATGTCCTTCATTCAAATCATAGGTGGCATCTGCTCTTCATTCCTTCTTATTCTCTTTTATCTTCTTATTCATTAAGTTTTTACTTTTTTTTTCTTTTGTCCCATATCGCTAAATGATTACAATTTTAATTTTTCTTTTGCATATAAAACTGTTAATGTTGTGTCATGTAATATTAATAGGCATAAATTGAACATACAAGTTACTACAAAGGACCTACTTATTTCTTAATTTATTATTGTCATAAATTTTACTTATTTCAAATGCATTAACAATTAAATTAAAAAGCACAAAGAGATATGCTTAAATGATAATTAGGCTTGGGAAAATGTTTGGAAATTATTTTTCTCTTAATAACAACTCTTAATATTTTTTGAATTAAAAACAAAAAAAAATGTCTAAATATCAATTAGGGCTAAGGTTACGTAATTATTTTTAATTTTAATATATTTAAATTAGTTACGTTAACCATATCTATATAATAAGAAACTTCAAGAATTTGAATTTGTGATATTCTCAACTCTTGAATTTATTCAATGACCAGGATAAATTCTTATTCTCTCCATGACTGCCTCTAAATAATACATCTGGAATAAACCCCCGAGTGTAAGGGTGTGCGAAATAAATTTAACTTGGTGAAACCGAGATCATATTCTCAACGAACCAAACAAAATAGTTTTGAGGTTCTAATGGGTGTAAGTTTACCACTACTCAGTTCAAAATGAAATAGGCTTCAAATATTTGTGTGGAAGAATCTTCTTAAATTACTAATAAACTTAATTTCTCAAATAAGGCAAAGCAACTAAATGAAATTATACCAAACTATTGTGCACTTAAAAATAATGAATAAACTAATTAAATGATGGAGTTACTAACAAAGAAAGCTAGAATAGCGAATCGATTCAAAATGATATGAAAATTAATTAATAGATTTCTTAATTCAACCCTCAATTTCAGGTGAAATCATTATTTCACAATCTAATGTGCACTTAACCACAATTTAAATTTCACGTAACGGAAAAATAAATTGAAAAATCTTTTCTTGGACACTCCTTAAATTCCAAAACTCAGTTTATACTCACGCTTAGGATTATATAACCAAATTTTTTTTTTCATATATAATATTTTGCTTCAAATCTATTTTATTTACTTCAAAACTATAAAAAAAATTTTAATCCGAAGTTCTTATCAGTGATTACAAAAAATGTGATCAAAAATTTTCATTTTCAAAAGCTTTTGATAATAAATGAAATCAGATCTGAAAGATGTAGATTTATCCATCTATCCTGTCGCACTGCATATATAGATCTATGCACATCGTAATGATTATAATGATCCACCCTTCCTTGATTGGTTGAATCAAGAATAATAGACTCAGCCTAGCATATATTTAACGTAAACACAATATGTAAAAATAGCGGATAAACAAGAAATAAACTTCATTGAATAATAGGAAAAACGATTGTACAGTACTTTGAAGCAAAGCTACAATGAAATCCATGAATGACGGAATAAAAATCACTCAAAAACTAAACTAAACTCTCTCTAAAGTGTGTTCTAATATTCTTGAAAAGTAGAATGAATAGTGTACAGCTATTGTTGTCAAAATAATGTATTTATAGAATAAATTGCAAACCCTAGACTTAAAATTCCATGCATAATAGCTGCTAGTGTCCAGACCACCTAACTGGGTGTCTGGACAGTAGTAGAGTTCACGCCCAGTTTCTATCTTTATTTCTTTTTCGCTAGCTATCTCTTTGCTACTGTCCAAACCAAACGTCAAAGTGTCCAAACAATAGGAGCCTTCCCATCATCTTCACCATCACTAATCTCAATGATTTCTAACCTTTTTCTACAATTTGGAAATAAACTCAAAGTAAGCATTAAAATTAACTAAAACTTTCACAATTAATTAATAAATACATGAACAATGATCTAATTCGAGGCTTGTAATTACACTTTTCAAGTGTAATCACACCCCCCAACTTAAGGATTGCTAGTCCCTAGCAATGAAATTATTAAAATGAATTAAACCACTATCCTATTTCTCTTTTCGTTGGAAATATGGTTGCACTTAGCAGTGTGCAACAAGCCTTTTAAACCCCTAGTTCCTCCTAGTGGACGAGTGAAGTCTCATAATGGTTTACAATGAATCTACTCACATAATTCCTAAACTAGTTAAATGAATAGTAGATTTCAATCCAATAACTCCTAATTCCATTTCAATATGAAACAAGTAACAAAACCTAAAAATTGCATAAAACTTCCCAATACATATCAAACATACCTAACCTTTTAACCATTTAATTTCAAGTGCATCATTTTATGTTATTCAATTAAAGTAGATATCAAGAATACTCAAAAGATGCGGTTTTGACCTCAAATCTCATTGGATATTTCACTTATCAAATGAATCCATGCTGATAAGGGTTGCTCTCAAGGTTCATGTAGAGATGCAATGTCAAAGCTTATGCATAGAAACCAAATAATATGTGAGTAGGAAAGAATTAAAATATGTGTGAATGTTTACAGCTTCATGGAAGAATGTATCAATGCATCTACAAAATCACTAGGTTCAAATACACAATTTAGATCAATACTCTTACAAATATCCTTCACCTTAAGTCTGCTAGGTCTTTAAAGGGGTTGTAACTTGGCTGGGGGTTTGGGGCTACCAAATGAAATATGGTGAGTTCAAAATGCATGTTTTAAGATTTAGTGCACAGTATAATGTCTTCTTTCCCTTTTCCCAAGCTTCTCATTTATTTCTTCTTACTTATTCAACCCTCAACTCGAAACCAAAACTTCAAGCTAAAATTCTCTCTTCTTTTTTTTTTTTTTTTTGTATATAGATGGGACTAAGAAAATAATGAAGTCAAGATGTGTTGTCCTTATATTTTCATTTTTATTTTTTTAACAAGAAATAAAATCCACATGCTATCTCTTTTATAGTTACACTATCCCTTATGCACTAATCTTCCCAAAATATGCAAGGATTAGGCCTTCCTACATATCTAAGGCTAATGGAATATTTAAGTGGCTAAAACAAGAAAAATTTCAAATTTTATTCAAAGGTTTCAAGTTGGTTCCTAGGAAGATGTAAACAAGAAAAGGTATAGGCTCAAAGCAAACAAACATGGCCTAGCATCACTCTAAAGGTTAATAGTATTTTTCAAAAGTATTAATCCAATCATATACATAAAACAAAGTGTTTTGTGCCTTCAATACCAAAACAAAGTAAAGTAATAAAGTTATATGAAAGAAATTGTAATGAAAGAACTAATTTAGAATATTTAGTGTAAACTCTCAAGAATAAATGATTTGCATCAAAAGCTCACATGATACAGGGTTTTAGATCTCCACTTATGTCATGATATACTTGAATAACTAAATATTATGAACTCCAGTTCGTAATACACTCTAATTCAATGATTTCAAGGGGCACATTTTCAAAGCATTAGGAAATCTTACACTAAATTTGAATCAAGTGCTTTATTCAATATTGTCCAAATCATTCGTTAACTTCATGAGTGGTACTCTTATTATACTAGTTACCAAGCCCCCATTTGATAATGTTTTTACTTTTTGTTTTTCTGTTTATATTTTCAAAATTTTGTAAACTGACAACAGAAACATACTTGTTAAAATTGTTTACATTTTTTTTTTTTTCAAAAAAATAAAAACTTAAACAGAAAAAATGTGCTTTCACCCTAGTTTTTTCTATTGCAAACATTTTGTTAATTCTAATACTTTACCTATTTTTGTTACATCATATTAAAATAAATTATTTTATTCAAATATTTTATTAAACTAAAATTATTTTTAATAAATAATATAACTATATTAAATTAATTAAATTGATATGTAATATGTATTACTAATTTATTTCTAATAAATAATTAAATTAAACTAGTTAATTTAATTAATAGGAAATATATATTATTAAATTATTTATAATAAAAAAATAAAATAAAACATATTAATTTAATTTAATTTAACAAATAATTTAATTAATATAAATATATTATATTAAATTATTTTTAATAAATATTATAATTAAATTGTTTAAAATAATTTAATTTAATTTAATTTAATAAATAATTTAAAATAATTAATTTAACTAATATTAAATATATTTTATTAAATTATTTTTAATAAATATCATAATTAAATTAGATTAATTATTAAATTAATTTAATTTAATTAATCTATCTAATATGAATTATATTTTATCAAATTATTTTTAATAAATATCTTAATTAAATTATTTAAATCATTATGAAATATATTTTATTAAATTATTTTTACTAATAATATAATTAAATTATAACTAATATATTTTATATTTACTAGATTAAATGATATAATAGTTATATTTTATTCAATTATTTTTAATAAATAATATAATTAAATTAAATTAATATAAAATATGTTTATTAAATTCAAATCAATTTTTAAAAACTAATAATATTAAATATTTTATGAAAATAAAAAATTAGTGACTGTAAATAAAATTGTATTTCTAAACACAGTTTCAATTTTCATTTCAAAAAAAGCGAAAACAAAAAATTAAAAAGCAAAAAACATAAACATAGAAAAGTAAACAAAAAAAAAAAGACATCGTTACCAAACGGTTCCTAAACATATGCACGACTAATTCATTTTTTGTTAAGAAAAAAATTCAATTTTTCATCAATTTTGGAAAAGTTTCTTTCAAAGTTTCTTTCAATTCAATGTATGTCAAATTTAAATTATATCATCATGCATAACCTACCCCCAACTTAGAAGGCACATTGTCCTCAATGTGTTGAAAATGGTAAAATGAGAGTATTGCGTGTTCAATTTTCAAAAAAAAAAAAAGTATTGTGTGTGCATGTTGCATGATGATAGAAACTATGTATGTGATTCTAGTTGTAACCCCAACTTGTTGCATGCATAATTTTAGAAAAAGAGAAAATAAAATAAAATACATGACATATGGAAAACAAAATATGTGAAGGTTAAATATTGCCTCAAGCATGAACAATACTCATCCAAACAACGCATAACGCTTTAAAGGAACCTCTAAAGGTTTTATTGCCTCATTATCTGAGTCTAAATTGAAGAAAGAATCATCATCATCATCATATGTATTAGTGTCAGACTTAGGTCTATCCTCAAGGGCTGGTATGTCATCACAATTAGAGTCAGGTGTAGATATTGTAAAGTCTTGTGGCAAATCCAATCAAAATATTAGTTAAATTAGGAATGCTATTCAAGTTTCCTAAAGTGATGCAAATTGAAGATTTGAAAAATTCTAAACAATTAAGGAGATAAAATGAATCAAGTTGACCAAGATTTTGAAGAATTCTAATTGGTGTGAAGGATTACAAAACCTAATGGAATTCGGACGCAGCCTTCTGGAACATGAATGGAATTCCAGTGTACCTCGCAGGCACGGCGCGGGGAGCACGCGGGTGCGCCCCAAGCACGCAGGCAGCCCGAAGGGAGCGCGCGGGTGCGCCAAGGTGTCTCAGAAATTCCAGTGAGGTCCGCAGGCTGGAGGATGGGAGCGCGAGGGTGCGCCAGTGTTATTTCCTAAAGCACAAAAATTCCAGTGCAGGTCGCAGGCTGGAGGATGGGAGTGCGAGGGATCGAGCTATGAATATTTTGTTCGGATTCAATTTCCTATTTTGCCAAACTAGGGCAACTTTGTAATCCTATATATATATGTGAAACCAACTCTGTTATTGCAGAGAGGGGGGAGAACATATTATAGGGACCTAGAGAAAGAGTCTTTGAGTATTGAGAGCTTTCATGTTCTTTCTCTAAATTTATCTTGTATTTTCTTTTCACTTTCTGTGTGAGGCAGAAAGCCTACTTGTAGGGTTTATCGAGTGATTCGAGCAAGAGTGACGAAAGGATTCGTGCGAGTGATTCGTAGAGAGTCTGAGTAGAGTCTTGTAACCCGTTGATAGTGGGATTGTAAATAGAGGTTTTTCTCCCTGTGATAGGGTTTCCTCGTTATTCTCTTGTGTGATTACTTTCACTGTGTGTGTGATTGTGTGGGTTTGGAATTTTCAGATATAATGGGACAATCCGAAATAGTGTCAGTCTTAAAATCTAGAGTCATCAGGCCACTATGTAACTATGTCAACCTCAGACCATTCCATTTTTACTAGAATCTCAAGGTTAACCTCATCTCACCATTATGTCTTAAAAAATTGGTGCGGAGCCATCAGAAACAATGGGGGATGATGTAATGGTAGGGTAAGGGAATACCCTCCTCAAATGAGTCATCGGGCCACGTGTCTAAGTCAATCTCAAAATAGTTAGTCTCACCATCACCAATTGAGTTATTTATATGATATTCTCTCTTTCGCTCATTTGCTATGGGTTCAGGTTTGTCAAACATTAGTGACCTATTCTTTACATGGACTTTAAAATAGACTCAAAAAAGTGTTTAACAAAATCAAATATTGCCAACCATGAAGCACGTAAAAGATAAAATAAAAGGAAAGTAAACAAAAGGAAACAAAAATGACATTGATCATAAAACGAGAAATGAGTTTCAGATTACAAAATAAGAGTGGTCAGTTCAATCTAAACTTAGATCATGTCAACATAAAAGAAAATGAAAGAGAGAGTTTTAAGATTACAAAAATGTACGCTAGCTCAATTCCTAAAATCTCACAATAATTACATGAACCAAAATGAAAACAAAAGAGTACATCTATCACTAGATCACTATGGTAGAGGGAAAGGTGGCCAAAAATTAGGGAACTGGGCGAAGAAACTCTAAAGCCATCATCTCTACTCTTCCTGGTTTCTAAGAATATACTAAATTCCTCTCTTATCCTCCTCCTAGTTTTGTTCTAGGTGGCTGACTTTATCAGTGAGATCTCCAATGGCAGCTTGTGTATCTTGAATCATACGTACCAATTTAGCATTAGACACGTATGTCTCTTCTTCCTCTTGAACTTGAGAGTTACTCCCTTCCTCCACTGGAGTGGGTTTGGTCTTTCTCTTCTTGTTAAGAAAAAGATGACCACGAGATTTTGAAAAGGAGGTATAATTGAATGGGTAGAGAATAGTGGCCAGAGGAAGATCATTGGAGATACAAGCACCATTTCTTTTTTAGTCAAAGCACCACCAAAAGGGAGACCAGTCTAGGCACTGGGGTGCTCAAAAGTATAAAGGATATGTTACCACATGTATGTAGGTAAATCAATGGTCATTGCAGTTCCTATGGCATATATGAGTTTGGCTCTTAATGGGCTGCAATCAGAATTACGGTTCTGTGGCAATAAGTTTGTGCAGGAAAACATATAGAGAGCCCAATATTTGTTATTTAATTCTGACATTAGCTTCCTATGTTCCCCAGTCCATTCATGGCCTTCCCAAAGGATTTTAGCAGCTACATTGGCCATGGGTAGGGTTCCTTCAGAAGGGTAAGCAAACTTTGGGTGTTGGACTCTAAGGAGTTAGAATACTTGGACAGAGTCGTTAGATCTTAAAGTGATATCAACCCCCCTAACCCAATTGGTGGGAATCTCTCTCCCCCATCACTTATTAATAGAGTCCTCCTTCACATTGGAAAAAAACTCTCAACTATGTCCATTACACAATGAGGACATAATCTATTTAGGTGAAGCCATTGTCTACCTTCAAAGTTCTAGAGCAAAAGAAACTCCTCACTTTTAAAATGATCTATTTGCCACTATCTTTCAACCACCACTAGCTTATAAACCCAAGTGTCATCATAGGTTATTTCAGCTTTCTAGCACTAAAATAGATCATTATTGAAATACGAATCATTAATGTTTCTTCCAATAGCATGTTTAATTCATGGGGCCATTACATACTACACACAATAAGAAATATATGGATTGTAAATAAGAAAATCCAAATACCTATCTCCACACAATTTCAGTAGCCCAAACTAGAAGCATGAAAGAGTGAAATAGCTAGTGTGCTTTTCAAGCTTATAGGTGTGACAAAAACGGAAGAACGTACACAATTCAAACTAAAAAATGAACACAAGTTTGATTTAGGAAACATTAAAGTTACTTAAATTGAGTATGGGAAACATGTGTCTCCAATTTGTCAACAACCTACAATTTTGAGTTATATATCTTCCCATAATAAATTTTTGAAGAAAGGAAACATCCTGGATCTCACAAGTGAATAACCAGTAATGCCAGATGTTAAGAACAAAAATCTTCAGAAATTTAAAAAAAAAAAAAGACATCCAAAAATGTAATTGCAAGACCACACACACGGGTTTGCTATTTCACAATTGCATTTGTAATTTTAGACCACACAGTCGGGTCTATAGAGGCACTCACCTTGAGTTGTGGATTGACAAAGATGACAATGTGAAAAGTAGACCGGCAGACCTGGAGTTGCGAATGTATCCAAAAAAAGATGTAATCTAAGAATTAAAATTGCAGAAAAAGTCATTAGAGCATCAATGGATTGATGAAATAAAACCTGATTACACATAAAATCAAAGTTAGGGTAGTAACTTAAAGACTAAACCTAAGGTTTAAGATTGGGGAAGATGACTTACTGAATCTAAGAAGGAAGGATTTGGAGTGCGGAAATCCTTTTGAATTCAACTTGAAAACACTTGGGTAGGAAAATTTCTCAGATGATTTCAACATAGGTAATGGAGATTTAGAGATAATGAGAGAAAATTTGAACAAAGTTTTTGAATTGGGGACCTTTTAACACTCGCTGTCAAGTCACAGTGTCTGGACCACCCCTAAGGTGTTCGGACAGTAGAGAGAAGGGAAGCTTTTGAAACAGAAGATGTGAATCTGGTGTTTGGATCACCCAGTCGGGGTGTCTGGACAGTAATGAAGAAGAAATTTATAATTTTGCCCCCAAATTAAAGTGTCCAGATCGCCCGATCAGGGTGTTTGGACAGCAGTGAAGAAGGAATTTAAAAATTTTAGTGATTAATCAAGGCATCCCGGCCAACATCGGAGTGTCCGATTAGCAGGGAAAAAATAGACAAAAACTAAGAAAAGTAAGATTCAATCCTAGGAAAATTTAAAACTGAACTTCAAATCTAATTTTAAAACTCAAAATTGGAATTAATAAAGCTATTATAATACAAACAATTCATGGAAATCAGTCGTGATTTATTCATACAATGGAGGATCTAAAAGATCCCAAGATTCAATGACTCCAATGAAAGTCTCAAGGTATGATTTCAATCGGTGCCCATTCACTTTGAATCAATTCTTATTGTTTAGATTTTCTATCTCAACTATATCATGTTTAGAAACCCTTTTCATTATGAATTGCCTAATGTACTTAGATTGTAGTTTGCCAGGAAATAAATGAAGTTGTGAACAATAAAGAAGTACTTTTTGACCCTCGTGAAATGAATGTCAAGCGGCATGTCGGTCATATACTTTCTTGATATTTTCTTTTTAAATTTGTGCATTTTCATATGCATTATTTCTAAGTTCATCTATTTCTGCAATTTAAAGTTTACAGTGTAATTCCGCCTCGTCGATGTTTGCATTAAATGCTTAATAACCCAATAAGCTTTGTGTTCTAATTCGACAGGAAGGTGACACGGCTTACCATAAATCAATCTATAAGAAGACATCCCTAGTGTCATTTTGTCAGTTGTATAATACACCTATAGGGAGTTAATAAACTGTAGTGACCAATCCTTACAATTAGTATTAACTATTTTCTCAAGGATTTGCTTAATTTCTCTATTAGTAAGTTCCACTTGGCCACTTGTTTGTGGGTGATATGGTATGCCCACCTAATGAACTACACCATATTTAAGTAAAAGTGTACTCATCAGACGATTGTAGAAAGTTTACCTCCATCACTAATAATTGTTCGGGGCATTCCGAAATGTGACAATATATTCTCATGGAGGAATTTGAACATAGCTTTGCAATCATTAGTTCTCGTGTCTACTGCTTCAACCCATTTGGAGACATAATCAACCCCTACCAAAATATGAACATACCCAAAAGAAACTGGGAAATGCCCCATAAAATCAATTCCTTAGCAATCAAACACTTCCAAAATGAGAATAAGGGAAAGAAGCATCATATTTCTATGAGTTACACTTCCTAATCTTTGGCATCTATCGCATATGGTGCAAAAATGATAAACATATTTAGGCAAAGTGGGCTAATAAAATCCACATTAAAGAATTTTAGCTACTCTTTTGTTTGTGGATAAATGGCCACCACAAGATTGACAAAATTCAAATCTGCCTGTTACTTCCAACTTAGGAATATAACGTCAAATTACTTGATCAGGGCAGTATTTAAACAAGTAAGGATCATCCCAAAAGAAAACTTGAACATTACGCAAGAATTTCTTCTTGTCTTTAGAACTTCATTTGCTTGGGATTTGTCTTGTCACTAAAAAATTTGTAGTATCAGCATACCACAAAGGAGTTGCAAATGTTATTGCTACTATTTTAGACAACTATTCATCCAAAAACCTATCATTTATTTGAACTTTTGATTAAGCTTTTGCCCGTAAACATGATAGGTGATCAGCCACAACATTTTTAACACCATTTTTATCTCTTATTTTGAGGTGCAATTCTTATAAGAGTAATATCCAATGGATTGATCTTGGTTTGGCCTCTTATTTGGTCAACAGGTATTTGAGAGCAAAATGATCCATAAATACTATACTTGTTAAACCAATAAAATAAGGACAAAACTTCTCCAAGGTCAAGACAACTACTAACAATTTCTTTCTAGTTGTCGTATAATTTCTTTGCACATCATTAAGAGTTTTACTTACATAGTAAATGACATGTGCCTTCTTATCTTTCCTTTGCCCTAATACAGCACTAATAACATAGTCACTTGCATCATACATAAGCTCAAATCGAAGTGACCAGTTA
Organism: Vitellaria paradoxa; assembly: GCA_019916065.1. Lineage (NCBI taxonomy): Eukaryota > Viridiplantae > Streptophyta > Magnoliopsida > Ericales > Sapotaceae > Vitellaria > Vitellaria paradoxa. The sequence goes on along the minus strand of JAINTL010000102.1, from coordinate 33,675 downwards.
GGAGATTGAAGAATATGTGTTGTAGTTAAACAACCCTTGAGTTTTTCAAATGTCTCTTGACATTGTGGTGTCCATTCAAAAGGTGTGTCTTTTGTTAATAAATGACACAAATGTTTTGAGACTCTACTAAAGGATTGAATGAATCATCAGTAAAGCCCGGCATGTCCCAAGAATGATCTAATGTCCTTAACAGATTGTGGAGTGGAAAGTTTCTAAATTAATTCCACCTTAGCTTGTTCTTCTTGCATGCTTTCCTTGGAATATCCCCAACACAATGCCTTTAGTCACCATGAAGTGACACTTTTCCTAGTTAAGAACTAAAATTTTCTCTTCACATCATGTCAAAACTAGATCAAGATTCTTTAAGCATTGCTTAAACGAATAACCCTAAACAGAGAAATCGTCCATAAACATTTCCACGATTTCTTCTACCATTTCAATAAATATGCTAATCATGTAGTGCTGAAATATGGCAGGGGCATTGCACAGGCCAAAGGGCATCCTTTTATATGCAAAAGTGCCAAATGGACAAGTAAATATGGTTTTAGCTTGATCCTTTGAGGCAACTTCTATTTGATTATAGCCTGAGTAGCCATCTAGGAAATAGTAATAAGTATGCCCATCCACTCTTTCTAAAACTTAATCTAAGAATGGTAGAGGAAAGTGATCTTTTCTTGTCATTGCATTGAGTTTTCTATAATCAATGCATACTCTCCAACCAATTTGAATTCAAGTTAACACTAGCTCGCTATTCTCATTCCGAACTACTGTGACACCAAATTTTTTTTTTTTTTTTTTTTTTTTGTAACTACTTGTGTAGGGCTTACGTATTTAGAATCAGATATTGGGTAAATGATTCCTACATCAAGTAATTTCAACACTTCTACTCTTACCACTTCTTTTATGTTCGAATTGAGTCGTCTTTGCATCTGACAACTGGTCTGGCACCATTTTCCAAATATATTCAATGTGTGAAAAGAGTGGACTAATACTAGTTAAATCTGCCACTGACTAGCCAAAAACTTTCTTGCGGCTTTTCAAAAGTTTAACTAGTTGATGTTCTTGCTCAGATGTCAATTCAGATGAAATGACTACTAGATAAGTATCTCCTTTTCCTAGGAATGCATATTTTAAATTATTAAGGAAGGGCTTTTTGTCAAGGTTTAGTGCTTTTACTTATAATGATTCCGCTTTATTTAAAAGTGGTCCCAAATTTTCAAAGGTTGGTGCCCATTTTCCAACAGACATTATTGGGTAAATCTTCAACTAATCAAAAATTACTTTTACCTCATCACCTTGAGTCATGGAATTCAATCTCTCCTCACTGAAGCAAATTGCCTTCTCTAAGGATCCTCAATGAAATCACGATCTACGTAGTCTTGGACTATAGTTTCAACTAAGTCCGCTTCTTGTATATCAGGCACCTCTTTTGGTTGTTTACTTACATAAAAGATACTCATTTCAAATTTAATATTGCCAAAAGACATTTTCATTAATCTATTCCTATAATTTATAAACACATTAGATGTTGCCAAGATTGGTCTTCCTAGTATTATAGGTGTTTGATTTGGTGCTGATAAACTAGTTAGTGGTCGAGTGTCAAGGAAGATGAAATCTACTGGGAAGTAAAAATTCTCCACTTGAACTAGCACATCTTCAACTATACCTTATAGGACTTTAATTGATCTATCAGTAGGTCATAAAGTCACACGAGTAGGTTTTATTTCTCCTAAGCCCATCTGTTCATACACTGAGCAGGGAAGTAAATCTACATTTGCCCCTAAATCAAGCAATGTCGACTAATATAGTACTCCCCTATGTGACAAAATATGGTAGGACAACCAGGGTCCGTATATTTTAAGGGTGTATGACTTTACAATATAGCATTTGCTTACTCAGTGAGAAATGCTTTTTCCTTTACGTATAATCCCTCTTTACATTACATAATTCTTTACGAATTTAGTATATGAAGGGATTTGCTTAATTGCATCAAGCCTCTTTACATTACATAATTCTTTTACGAATTTAGTATATGAAGGGATTTGCTTAATTGCATCAAGCGAAGATATATTGATCTTTACTTGCTCGAATACCTCTAGCAATTCATCAATTTGAGCTTCCTTTCTTGCTTTCAAGAACCGTTGAGGGAATGATGCCTTGGGGATATATTCCCTAGACATAATCAATGGTTCTTTACTTCCCTCCTTCTTCTTTTCTCCTTTTTCATTCTTACTCTTTTCTTTTTTAGAATCTCCTTCATCAACTATAATTGGTTACTTTTCTGCCTTCTATCTATCTTCTAACATCCGCTTAAGTTCCAACTTTTCCCTAGGCACAACCACCTTAGGGTGAATTATTTTATTTATAATTTTTCCATTCCTAAGTGTCGTGATGTTTTGAACTTATTTAACGTTCCTAGGTAAGTTAGAAGATCCTTTAACTTGTTTAACTTGAGCCCCTAGATTTGGATGTAGCTATGCAGGAAATTGACCTTTTGGTTGAGAACTCAATACTTAACTTAAAAGTGTCAATTGATTCCTAATATCATCCAAGGCTCTATATTTTGGGCCCACAATGAAGACTGTGTATTCATGAATTGTTGAAGTGTCTCTTTGGTGGATCTTTTGTTTGGGGGAAGATATGTATTTTGAGATGATCCTGCATTCTGAGACAATCCTAAGTTATGGATTGGAACTTGAGGATAGATGGAGGTGGAACATGATATGGTTGCGATATTTATGCTCCCTCATTTCTCTAGCTTAAGTTATGGTTCTTCTAGGTTGGATTATATTTTAGAAAGGGTTTTCCCCGTGATTTTGTTCTCAATATGGTAGACAAAATTGATTCATAACATGAATAGGGAGTTTAATAGATTGCTGGTTTTGCACAACTTCTCTACAAACTGGGATAATAGGACAATCGTCAGTCTTATATGCTTAACTATCATACACAAGGCAGTAAACACTTGCCACAGGTTCTTTAATAGCAAGTGTGTCCTTTTTTATTTTTAAGGTCTCAATTTCTCTCGTTAAGGTTGCTAGTTTTTCCTTGAGGTCATCAGATTTATTCAATCGATGTATACCTCTACTAGATGTAATACTAGTAGCTTGGGTATTTTAAGACCTTTATTTTTCAATGAAAATGGAAAACGTCTAAGAAATACTAAATCTATTGGACAGTGTTGATCCTTAATTGTGACACATATGTTCCTAAAGCGAGTCAGATGATCATATGGATTTTTAGAGTCCATACCATAGAAAGTTGGCAAAAGTTGAATTATGCCAAGTTTAAAGTTAAAGACTCTTTGATTTTCTGGCCAAACTATATATGATTTAGAAGTGTGTCTACCTTATTACAAAATATCCCTCGTGGAACATCTTGCAACAACATTCTTGTTATCACCTTCTACTATTTCTATAGTACGAGCAGGAGAAATAGGAATTTGAAATTTTACGAAAAGATTCTCGGGATTGAAAGGAGGATCTATAGGTTCAAAACATCTCAATCTATCATTTTCCTTACGATTCCAAGCATTCATATGGTAAATCGATCTCTATAAAGGTACTAGCATCAGGACCACTCGTCAGGGTGCCTAGACAACAACAAGCTGCAAGCGTTTATATGCTAAATTGATCTCTGTAAAGGTACTAGCGACTGGACCACTCATCAGGGTGTCTAGACAACAGCAAGTTGTTTTGGGCAGTTTAGAAGGAAAATTAAAAGAAAGTTTTTTTTTTTTTTTTAAGAGGTAGTAAATTAACTTAAACCTAAACTAACCTAAAACTTAAAGTTGATTCCCTGATAAAGGCACCGAAAACTTGGTTATAATACGTCTAGAATAAACCCCCCAAGTGTAAGGGCGTGTGGTGTAGCTTTAACTTGGTGAAACCGAGATTGTACACTTAAAGAACCAAACGAAATAGTTTTTCTAGGTTCCAATGGGTGTAAGTTAACTACTACTAAGTTCAAAATGAAATGGGTTTCAAATATTTGTGTGGAAGAATCTTCTTAAATTACAAATAGACTTAATTTCTCAAATATGCCAAAGTAATTAAATAAAACTATACCAAACTATTAAGCACTTACAAACAATGAATAAACTAATTAAATGATGGAGTTATTAACAAATAAAGCTAAAACAACAAATCGATTCAAAATGATATGAAAATTAATTTATAGATTTCTTGATACAACCTTTAATTCCAGGTGGAATCATTATTTCTGTAACGACCCGCATCCATATAGTACAATATTGTCCGCTTTGGGTTTGGTAAGCTACTTCCCAGGAGGTCACCCATCCTAGTACTGCTCCCACTGGAGTACGCTTAACCCTGGAGTTCCCACTGAACCTAGTGCCCTCACGACTTTAAAACGCGTTGTACTATATTGATATCGAATATTACATATATGCCACTTCCTTCCACGACCCAAGCGATGTGGGATGGGAGGCATTGCTTCTCTACTTCACCTCCCGCTTCACTCTCCCGCTGGCAAAGTCCCTCACAGGCAGATCCCTCACAGTCCCTCACAATCCTCCCCCTTATAGGGCACGCATCCCCACGTGGCCTCCTGTTTCACTCTCCCGCAAGTAGAGTCACTCACAGGCAGGGCCCCCTACACGTGGGACCCACGCGTGATCCCACACTTCTGGTTGGGTATTAACTCTGATACCAAGTTGTCCCACGTGTAGGGGACCTGCCTGTGAGGGACTCTGCCTGCGGGAGAGTGAAACAGGAGGCCACGTGGTGACGCGTGCCCTATAAGGGGGGAGGATTGTGAAGGACTGTGAGGGACCTGCCCGTGAAGGACTCTGCCTGCGAGAGAGTGAAGCAGGAGATGAAGCAGACAAGCAATGCCTCCCATCCTACATCGCCTGGGTAGTGAGAGGAAGTAGCATATATGTAATATTCGATATCCATATAAGAATAACGCGTTTTTAAAGCCGTGAGGGCACTGGGTTCAGTGGGAACTCCAGGGTTAAGCGTGCTCTAATGGAAGCAGTACTAGGATGGGTGACCTCCTAGGAAGTAGCTTACCAAGCCCAAAGCGGACAATATTGTTCTATATGGATACAGGTCGTTACAAATGGTATCAGAACTAATACCCAGCCGGAAGTGTGGGATCACGCGTGGGCCCCACGTGTAGGGGGCCCTGCCTGTGAGGGACTCTACCTGCAGGAGAGTGAAATAGGAGGCCACACGGGGATGCGTGCCCTGTAAGGGGGAGGATTATGAGGGACTGTGAGAGACCTGCCCGTGAGGGACTTTGCCTGCGGGAGAGTGAAGCGGGAGGTGAAGTAGAGAAGCAAGCCTCCCATCCCACATCGCTTGGGTCGTGGAAGGAAGTGGCATATATGTAATATTCGATATCAATATAGTACAATGTGTTTTAAAGTCGTGAGGGCACTCGGTTCAGTAGGAACTCCAAGGTTAAGCGTGCTCCAATGGGAGCAGTACTAGGATGGGTGACCTCCTGGGAAGTAGCTTACCAAGCCCAAAGCGGACAATATTGTACTATATGGATGCAGGTCGTTACAATTTCGCAATCCAATATGCACTTAACCACAATTTAAATTTCACGTAATGGAAAAATAAATTGGAAAATATTTTCTTTAACACTCCATAAATTCCAAAACTCAGTGTTTTATACTCACGTTTAGGATTATAAAAGTGGTATATTTTTCATATATAATTTTTGGTTCAAACATAATTTATTTACTTCAAAACTATAAAAGAAATTCTAATCTGAAAGTTCTTATACGTGATTACAGAGAATGTGATCAAGAATTTTCGTTTTCGAAAGTTTTTGATAATGAATGAAATTAGATCTGAAAGATGTAGATCTATCCATGTATGCTTTCACACTGCATGTATGGATCTACGCACATCGTAGTGATTATAATGATCCACCCTCCCTTGATTAATTGAATCAAGAATAAGAGATTTAGCCTAGCACATATTTAACGTAAACATAATATGTAAAAACAATGGACAAATAAGAAATAAACTTTCTTGAATAATTGAAAAAAACGATTGTACTGTACTTTAAAGTAAAGCTACAATGAAATCTAAGAACAACGGAATAAAATCACTCAAAAACTAAACTAGGCTCTCTCTAAAGTGTATTCTAATATTCTAAAAGAGTAGAATAAATAGTGTACGGCTGCGACCGTCAAAACAATGAATTTATAGAATAAACTGCAAATCCTAGACCTAAAATTCCATGCAAAATAGCCACTGGTATTCAACTGCCCGATTGGGTGCCCGAGCAATAGTGAAGTTCATGCCCAGGTTCTATCTTTATTTTGTTTTTTTGCCAGCTGTCTCTTTGCTATTGTCCGAACTAAACATCAAAGAGTCTAAACAACAGGTGTTTTTTCATCATCTTCACCGTCACCAATCTCAATGATTTCTAGGCTTTTTCTGCGATTTAGAAATAAACTCAAAGTAAACATTAAAATTAACAAAAACTTTCCTAATTAATTAATAAACGCATGAACTACGATCTAATTCGAGCCTTGTAATTACACGTTTCAAGTGTTATCACTTCGCTTTGGTTATTTTTATTTTTATTATTATTTTTTTTGTTATGTCATATGGAAACACACTCTCTTACTCTCTCAATATTTTTTAAATTTTTTCATTAAAAGTTAAAAATAATATTTTTAAAAATGTGATAATATTTATAATAAATAATAAAATTTTACACATTTATTAAACACTATGTAGATACCTACTAAACAAAGTCAATTAAAATTTTTTATTAAAAAAGTGTAAATTACATCTTCCTCCCTTAATATTTGAGTAATTATACTTAGCACGCACAACATTTAAAAATTATACTTGCCACTTTTATTTTGAGATGTTATTAACATTGACTCCCTTCTGATAAAATTAACGTTAAAACTTAAAAAGAAATATTAAAATAATTAAAATTTTGGGTACTTTTCTTATTTTATTTCTTATTCTCTCACATTTTTGTCAATTTTCCGTACAAAAATGCTTAAAAATAAACAAAGTATAAGTAAAAACAAAACATTTTTGAGAATTTTTGTGAAGACAGTTGACAAGAAGTGAGAAGTGAAACAAGAAAAAAATCTAAAATTTTGATTAGTTTAACATTTTATATTATGTTTTAGTGACTGATTTATTAGAAGGGTGTCAATATTAATAACATTTCAAAATAAAGAAGGCAAGTTTAATTTTTAAATGTTGTGAGTGCTAAGCGTAATTACCCAAACGTTAAAGGGAGGTAGTGCAATTTACCCTTAAAAAATGATATTTAGACTTTAATTTTTTTAAAATTTCTTAAAAAATAAACATTTAAATTAAAAATTCAATTTTAATGTACATAAAGTTTAAAATTTTAAATATATATATTTTTACTCTCTATATGTCATTTATATAAAATTATATTTTCGTGTTCTTAAGCATGAGCAATTTCTGGTCTTTCTATGCAACCAGTTTATCTTTGACAAATGAAGACTTAATGGTAAAGCCCCGTTTGGTAACGTTTTCGTTTTCTATTTTTTTATTTATGTTTTCAAAATTTTGTAAACTCACAACAGAAACATGTTTGATAAACCTATTTACGTTTTTTTGTTTCCAAAAAAAATGAAAACATAAACAGAAAAACGTAAATAGAAAAAATGTGTTTTTACTCTAATTTTCTTTTTTTTTTGTCAATATTTTGTCAAATTTAAAATGTTGTCCATTTTTGTTACATTAAATAAAAATAAATTATTTCATTCAAATATTTTATTAAAATAAGTTATTTTAATAAGTAATATAATTAAAGTTAATAAATTAAATTAATTACATAAATTAATATAAATTATTTTTAATAAATAATAAAACTAAATTAATTAATTTAATTTAATTTAATAATTAATTATTGCTAAATTATCTGAAATAAATATCATAATTAATTTATTTAATTTAATAATTAAATTACATTAATTTTTAATTTAGTTTAATTTAATAATTATTATTAAATTATTTTAAATAAATATCATAATTAAATTAAATTATTTATGATTTCATTAATTTAATTTATATAAAATATATTTTATTAAATTATTTTAATAAATAATTAAATGAATTTAATTAATTTAAAAATAAATAATTTAATTTAATAATTAATCTAATTTAATTATTTATGTAATATGAAATATATTTTATTAAATTATTTTTAATAAATAATATAATTTAATATATTTTATATTTATTGAATTAAATGATTTTAATAAATAATTTATTGTATTAATTTAATTAATTATATTAATTAAATTAAATTAATATAAAATATATTAAGTTCTATTAATTTTTTAAAACTAATAAAATTAAATATTTTCTAAAACAAAAAATTAATAATTGTAAACAAACTTACATTTCTAAACGCAATTTCAGTTTTCATTTCAGAAAAAATAAACGGTAACAGAAAACAAAAAATAAAAAATAGTAACAGTAAAATAACAATAAAAAAACGACAAGGTTGTCAAACGGGTCCTAACTGTGCAAAAAGAAAAATAATAATTGAGGAGTGGAGATAATAATTAATTAAAAATTCAGCCCCTTAATTGCTAAAAAAAAAAAGGAAAAACCGTCTTGAAGTAAAAGTTGGCAAGAAGTTCAGGGCCATAACGTAAAATTTACACATTTGAATAATTCTTACATTTAATAGTTTTGAAAAATGATCTTCAGCATTGATTTCATGGAAAAGTATTTGGAGAGGACATTAATTAAAAGACTTTGATTTTTCCCATTGATTAAACCACCTTAAGGACCTGCCAAGCATTCTCCTTTCACACCTTCCAGATCAAGACATACAATGGCAACTATTCATCCCTTTTTTTTTTTTTTTTTTTGCTTCTGCAAATTTAACTCGCAATTAGAATTAGTTCTGTTATTGTTGCTGCATTAATAGTTGACTGAGTCATTTGATTAGGAAGTATGCTGCAGCTTTTTCTATTTCAAATGTGCGCCAAGCGAAATTGACAGTCAAAAAGAGGGATTAGCATATGATGGAATCTTAGGTTTGTTTTCCGTAGACATTGATTCAAATTTTATCAGGGTCATTAAAAAATTTATTTAGTTATTAACTTCAAAATTTTAGAAATTAGTTAAAATGTGCATAAATTGACCAGAATATTCTCAGGATGAATTCCAAATTCAAGAACTAGATGCAATTTTTCTGTAGTAACTAATATTAATTAATTGTTTCAAAAATGTGAAGAACAGCTTGATTATCACAGTAGAGCTTTATCGGTTGAGGATGAGATATACCAAAGTCCTAAAGAATCAATTGAAGCCAAAGAAGTTCACAAGTGGTGGTAGTCATATCACGATATTCAGCTTCTGCCTCCCTCCTTCCTCATCTTGAATGTGATAGATCAATTAGCCTATTAATGTAAAGTGAATATTAAATCATTAATATAAAATTTTGAATTTACCCTTAAAAAATGATATTTAGACTTTAATTTTCTTTAAACATATCTTAAAAAATAAACATTAAAATGAAAAAATCAATTTTAATGTACATATATAAAGCTTAAAATTTTAAATACATACATTTTTACTCTCTATATACCATTTATATAAAATTATATTTTCGTACATTTAAACATAAACAATTTCTAGTCTTTTTATGCAACTAGTTTATCTCTTAAAGTGAAAAGTTAAAGGTAAGAGTGCAAAAACAAAATAATAATTGAGGAGGGGAGATAATAATTAATTAAAAATTCAGCCCCTTAATTGCTATTAAAAAAAAGGAAAAAGGGTCTTGAAGTAAATGTTGGCATAAATAGTTCAGGGGGCATATGTAAAATTTACACATTTGAATAATTCTTACATTTATTAGTTTTGAAAAATGATCTTCAGCATTGATTTCATGGAAAAGTATTTGGAGAGGACATTAATTAGAAGACTTTGATTTTTCCCATTGATTAAACCACTTTAAGGACCTTCCGAGCATTTTCCTTTCACATCTTTCGGATCAAGACATACAATGGCAACTATTCAATCCCCCCCCCCCCCCATTCTCTTCCTTTTTTCTTCTGCAAATTTAACTCGCAATTAGAATTAGTCCTCTTATTGTTGCTGCATTGATAGTTGACTGAGTCATTTGATTAGGAAGTATGCTGCAGCCTTTTTCTTTTCTTTTTTCAAATGAGTGCCACGCAAAATTGACAGGCAAAAAGAGGGATTAGCATATGATAAGATCTTACCCTCGATTGAATGTAACTAAAATTCAAGGATGATTTATAGAGGATGTATAAGATAGTAAAGAAGTATTATTTATGAAGAATGAGCTTATATTAATATAATATTTATAAAAACGATGATAAATAGTACTTTGTTTGGATGGTTTTTTAAAATCGGTGTATAAGAATAGGTGTATGATGTAAAAAATTATCAAATGACTCTTTTACCCTTGTGCAGTCCCAAAATTAATTATATATTTATGTTAATTATATAATGTGAAAGCCAACTAATACAAATTCATTTTAGACAAACTAATTATAAATAAATTATGTTATTAATAATATATTTTTTAATCACACAACCCCTATTTGGAAAAAAAATTATATTTTTTATTTTTATTAATATGATTTTTTAATATATTTTTCATTAAATAAGAATTTATTTCTAATATATAAAATACATTTTGTAGGTGAGAAGGGAAGGGGGATGAAAAAAGGCAAAATGGACCAATTTACTCCATGATAAGGGGGATAATTTTTGAAAAGTTTAAACCCTCTCTAAAAATAATACACATTCTTCCAAGATTAAGAAGGCCAGATGATTTTTAGAGGGGGGAATCTTGCTTCCCAAACCATGCAAAAACCATCACATCAAAGCTTACACAGGGGTATTGTTTATGGAGGCTGCCTTTTGCAGCATCCAATCGAGCAGTTAGGTTTGTTTTTAGGGGCGTTTAGCAATGAAATTTTTAACAAAAAATTATCAACTTTGTATTTTTTGAGCGTTTGGCAAACCATTAATTTTTGTCACTTTTTTGTTATGTTACAATAGCTTCTCAACTAAAAAATTATTAAAAGTTACCAAAAATTACTAAGAATTATCAAAAGTTATTAAAAATTATCAAAAGTTATCAAAAATTTTACCAAACGTCCAAAAATTACTGAAATTTACTAAAAATTGTTACTTGTTCCACAAAATATACCAAAAATTACAACTAGTAATTTTTGATCAAATTTTGTTAAAAATTATTAAAAATTGTGCTTCTAAACATTTTTTTAGTAGTAATTAGTTCAACTCTTATCAAGATCATTAAAGTGAATATTAAATCATTAATGTAAAATTTTGAATACACAAGATTCTTGTGGAATTTTTTTTGTTAAATAATATTAAAATTTTCATTTCCCTACAATTTCCATCGAGCTTCCTGTATTCCGTCAAATCATCGCAGCGGCTCTATTTGTTTGTTTGTTTGTTTATTTTAAATAAGGCTCCCAAGTTAATTAATTCAAAGGTTGGCAGGACGCACACTTTCAATTGGAGAAAAGCGCAACTTAGGACCATTAAATTAAAATTTAATTTTATAAATTTGTGCACATATTTTTTTAAATAAAAATATAAGAATGTATTTAAATAATTAAATTTTAACAAAACAACTCTAAACTAATATTAGAAGTGATGTTAACCTCTCTTTTTTCTTTCATTTTTCAACTTTGAATGTTCCATGCTCTATTTTCCAAGGTGTATGCATTCTCTAGTAATCAGTTTCTTCACGTTTAGGCTTTTTCGTAGCATTTACAATTAGGAATATTTTTTTAGAATACAAGTAAAATTATTTTTTAAAAATTATTTTACATTAAAATGAGTGAAGGGCATAGATGGTGATTAATATTTTAAAGAAAAGCAATTAAGCTATTTGTCGCAACCAAGGTAGATCACAGTCCATATGTCATGTCTTAATTAACTAATGAGAGATTGATCTATTGTTCAAGACGACGGCTAAGTCGTCACATTTAACAACGACTGCCATTCTTTAGTATTTTTTTTATTTTAAAAAATAAATCTCCCTCCGATCTTTAATTTTCCATTTTTTTTTTTTGTTGGTAATTTCCAATCCTTCATTTTCATTTCCTTACTTTTCCAAAATTAGCTTAATCTTGTATTTCTTTTTTATTCTTTACCATTGTTAAAATATTTACTATGCCCAAGTTGCGTCAATTAAATACTAAACTTGAATTATTAACTCAGTGGTTTAATATTATGTTCTATAAAGAGTAAAGCACTTGAATAACATTTGATTCCCGATATAAGGTTGGACTGGATTAATAACCACTACAGAAAAAGAGAGTCATTTTTAACAGGTATTAAAATGTTAATAATAAGCAATGCTGCAACAATTATAAAAAAAAAAAAAAAAAAAAGAAAGGTAGCATTTGGGAAGCAAAAAAAGTAATTTTTTTGTAATTGACTAATAACTGATTATTAAAAAGTTAATTTTTTATGTTTGAGAAGGAAAAAAATAATTTTTTGGTAGTTAGTTTTTAACTTTTTATTAATTTAACATTTTTATTTTTTATAATTTAAAAAAATTAAAATATAAGAGAATAATTTTTATCATTAAAAAAATACCAAAAATCTAAGTAGTTAAAAGTTTTCCAACGCAATGTAAGTTTTAATTATGACGGTTTGCAAGGAAGAGTTGCGCAATAGATAATAATTTTGCAATGGTTAAGTTCCACTATTACTAAAAAATAAGGGTAATGCCACATTACAGATGGTGGGTCAATTGACCCCATTAGCTAATAAAAAATTTAAAAAGTTTTATATTTAAAATATTTTGATAACTTGACCCCTTTAAAAATTTTTTTAACCTATCATTTTATTTCTTTTGTAATTATTATTTAAATTTTTATATATTCTTATTGTTTAAAATTTTTGAAGCCACTACTGTTAAAGAATATGTACTTTCACTGTGGCTTCAATAACCCTTGCAATAGAAAACCTATTTTGCAATAGTTTTTTACAAACGTGTAAAGTGTAATTGTTTGCAATTGTTAAACTAATCGTCGTAAATGCATGTTGTTCAATGTCTATAATGTTTTTTTTTTACTATCGTCGTAAATAGTGGTATATTAGGAATAATTGTAAAACCTGTTACAAAAGATTTTTCTAATCGTTACAAATAGCATTAACTAAAGTCTAGTTTGGAAAGAATAGCTACTCACTTTTTTAATTTTTTTAAGATAATTAAATTTATCTTCTTATATTTCAAATTTTTTTAATTATGAAGAGTAAAAATATTAAATTAATAAAAAGTTAAAAAAAAATTAACTACTATAAAATTACTTTTTTCTTCTCAAACACACACAGAAAGAAAAACAAATATTTAATAGCTACTATAACCAACTACCAAAAAAAAAAAAGAACGAACGAAAGAAACCAACTTTTTTTGTCCTCAAAATAGGTCTAAATAACAATTACTTTTTCTAACAGATACTTATAAGATGTCTATTTGCAACCATTGTTTAAATTATTGACAAATGTTTAAAAACTATTATTAGAAGCTTTATTATAGAAAAAAAATGATAATACATTCTTTCACTAGTTTTTTCTACTCCACATTATTTTTCTCATTAAAATTATTGTAGAATAGGAAAAATTGATGTCATTATATATATAATGATTAACAAATTTAATTACGTGAAAGTAATAATTTAATATTAATTTTATCAGATTGATTAATTAAACAAATTAACTACTAATTATTAATTAAGTGATCATAATTTATTGTAATCCACATTTTAACTATTAGTTAAACACATTAAATACTAATTATTAGTTAAGTGATCATAGTTCAACATCAAGATGGCAAAGTTGAGAGCTTCTCTATCTAAAATCCATGGCTGAATCACCTCCGGTCTCTCCCACATCTAAAGCTCTCTTGACATTAGTATCTTCTTCTTCTTTCGTTGACAATCCGAGCAATGAAGATGTTAACAAGCTCTTGGAAGGTTCAGCACGAAGGCACTCGGACAGTCTAGCGCAAAGCCACTTAGAAGTGGGTATAGAGTCGGATGAGGCTTCATGGGTTGCTTCATCCAGCTCTATTCCTGCCAATTTTCAGGGAGTAATCGGCAAGAAAGCTGGCCAAGATGACTCTCAGCTAACAATGGCTACTAGTGTTTCATCATTCACAGCCCCTACTCGAACTCTTGATCAACTTAGAGCTGAAATCCAACAAATGATGGAGCAATATCAAGCAAAAGGAGGTAAGATTTCTATTGATTCAACCTCCAATTCATCCATTGCTGTAGACTCTTCATGCTCAGGAAAATATACCAACCCGTTGAAGATGACCCACGGTAAGTGCCATGAGCAGCAAGTATCCAACCCCCTCCCTTTTTATCCAGACCATGACATTATCCAAGATACAAACCACCCTAAGTCAACCTCACCTATACCTATTCCCTCTGCCATTCACCAGCTACCCCCCACCAAACCTTTAACCAATGTGCAAAGCCCTCCACATCCCTTTAAACCGCCAGAACCATTGGACTCAAACTCTCCCAATCAGCCACATTTCCCTCCAAAACTAATCAAACCTAACTCCCCCCCTCTAACCAAACTCCTACAAGCACCATTAGAAATGAACCAAAGGCTGATTTCCCGCCCCTACTTGGAATAAAACCGAGGAGCGAGAGTTGTGTCCCCAACACTACTATGCCCAGTCCTAAGTCAAAATGGTCCCAGCTTTTCAACTCAAACCGAATTAAGACCAGCGACTCTAAGCTTGAATTTATACCAAGCCGAGAAGACTCACATTCCCCTGTCTTGTTTACATTTGAAGAGGTGACGGATGAGCCAAGGAGATGGGACAATGCTCTAGTTAGCCATGTCATTGGAGCCAAACCTCCATATAAGCTAATGAAACAATTTGTGGAGAGAAGATGGCGTGCTTTTGGCTCTATTGATCTATTTATTCTCAAGGTTAGCCTATTTATTTTCAATTTTCAATATGAAGAATCCAAGCTCAAAGCTATGGAGTTAGGGCCGTGGAGTTACTATGATAAGCCATTGATTTTAAGCCAATGGTCTCCTAATGAAGTTTATGATAGAACTAATCCTGAAAATCTCCCCATTTGGGTGGAATTTCCTCACTTGAAACTCCATCTATGGTCAGCATCCTCACTGAGTAAGATAGCAAGCAAGATTGGCTGGCCACTATTCATGAATAGGATGACTTCTCAGAGGCAAAGATTTGGATATGCACGGGTTTGTGTAGAAGTTGATAAACAATCTGTTTTCCCTACAACTATTGAGATTGAGGACTTCAATGGGGTAATTTACAAGCAACCTGTGGAATATGAGTGGATTCCCACAATTTGTGAAGGGTGCAAGCAATTCGGGTATAGAATTAATCAATGTCCAAAGGGTGTAAAACAGCAATGGAGGCCAGTTAACACCACTATAAATAACTCAAAGGGTAAATCAGCTCAAGTAAATGCACAAGCTGAATCTTCCTCCTCTAAGTTCTCGGATGAGCATGAGAATTCGGAACATCATGTGATTGGAACCCATGGAAGCTGTGAAAATGATAGAATTGAAGATGGGAAGCAAACTGAAAGGAGTATTGTTCCAAGTCTAATTAAATTAGAGCAAGAACTTCCACTATCTGTATCTCCGTTAGCTATTCAAGTGCCGAGTCCAGATCATGAATCTTTTAAAGAGTTGGAAATAAAAATTCCCCCTGATAGGGAGTTGGGAATGGCAAGTGATAAAGAGTCTTCTCAACCATCAACTACTGATCTTGAACAAATTGAAGGCAAGGAAGACGCAAGCTCAGAATTTCAGCTTTCAAAGAACCAATTGAAGAAGCAAGCAAAAATCAAGTATGCTATGGAGCATAAGAACAAGGCTGGGCATGCCAAGTCTTCTCCCTCTTCCTCTTCCAAATGAATTTTGCTGCATGGAATGTTAGGGGATTGAATTGGCCCCTCAAACAAGCAGAAGTTAGAAAGTTGATCAAAAGCTCCTCCCCCAATCTTATTGGCCTTTTGGAAACTAAAGTACAAAGTAAGAACATTGATAAAGTTTGTAAAAACTTAAATTCATCCTTTTGCTATTTTGGGAATCATTCAATTGATATGGTAGCTAGAATTTTAATTTTGTGGGATCCCTTAATTATCAAAGTTCAAGCTATTTCAATTTCTAGTCAATCTATCCTATGCCATGTTCGCCATCATGCATTGTCCTTGGATTATTTTGCCACCTTTGTGTATGCTTCAAATGACAAGATGAGTAGAGAGTTACTGTGGAAGGAACTTCAAGCCAATTGTGAACTAATTGGTAGAATTTCACCGTGGATCATCTTGGGAGATTTTAATGTGGTTAGAAACGAAAGTGAGAAGAAAGGGGGTAAAGGAATTGACAAAGCTGCTGTAACAGACTTTAATGATTGCCTTGAAGCTATTGAAGTTGTTGATTTAAGATACTCGGGTTGCATGTTTACTTGGAACAACAAGTAAGATGATGGAAGTAGTATCTTCAGTAAACTTGATAGAGCTCTTGTGAATGAGAAATGGCTCACTTGCTTTTCCAATTCAGAGGCATTCTTCCCCACGGCTTGTACATCAGATCATAGTCCAATTATTATCAACATTCGGTCCAATATGCAAAGTGGTAGGAAGCCCTTCAAATTCTTCAATTATTGGACAAGGAACAAGGAATTTTACAAGATTGTAGAGGAGACTTGGAAAATTCAATCTTTGGGTTCCCCTATGTTTAAACTTTGTACAAAGCTCAAAGTACTCAAGGTGGCACTAAAGGATTTCAACTTCAAGCATTATGGTGGAATCTCTACCAAGGTAGGTGAAGCTAAAGCCAAGCTGGAAGCTATTCAAAGTGAGAGGCAAAAAGGTGATAAGCAGAGTTTAATTGAAGAAGAAGACAATGCCCTTGCAGACTACGTTCATCTTGCCTTAGCCGAAGAGGCCTTTTATAAGCAAAAATCAAGAGACAACTCTATCAAATTGGGGGACCAAAACACTTCCTTCTTCCATAGAAAGGTTAAAGCCCATTGCTCGAGGAACAAAATTCTCTCTATTCTAGATGATCAAGATGAAAGAATTGAAGACTATGAATCTGTTAAAGCCACCTTCATCAACTACTACAAGAAGCTCCTTGGAACTCCATTTCAGTACTTGAAAGATGCTGAGTTATATGTTGGAAGCCTCATGCAAACAAGCCTGCCAATGGATATGCTAAACTCTCTAGATGAGGACGTCACGGATGAGGAGATCAAATCCACCTTATTCTCTCTGCCAAGCCACAAGACTCCGAGTCCGGATGGGTATACATTCCATTTCTTTAAGAAGACATGGAATATAGTGGGAGAAGATTTTTCAAAGGCTGTCAAGTCCTTCTTCACTTCAAGTAAGCTGCTCAAAGTGATCAACTCCACTAGCATTGCCTTAGTCCCCAAAATCCCGAATCCAAGTAAGGTCACTAATTATAGACCTATTTCTTGTTGCTCTACTATTTACAAGTGCATTTCAAAGCTCATTGCAAACAGGTTGAAGAAGCTAATGCCTTTCATTATTAGCCCTTCCTAAGTGGCTTTTGTTAAAGGTAGAACCATCTCTGACCAAATTCTCTTAATGCAAGAGTTAGTGAGGAATTATCATAGATCAAACATGTCTCCCAGGAGTGCTTTGAAGGTTGATCTTATGAAAGCTTTTAACTCTGTTTCTTGGGACCTCATATTGGATGCTTTGGATGCATTAAAATTTCCTTGCAAGTATGTTGATTGGATAAGATCATGCATAAATTCTCCCCAGTTCTCAATCTCTATAAATGGTGCTCTAGAGGGATACTTTGAAGGTGCTAGGGGTCTCCGTCAAGCTGACCCGCTTTCCCCTTATCTCTTCCTAATTGTAATGGAGTTCTTTTCAAGACTCTTCAACAAAATGGTGGAAGGAAGTGAATTTACTTATCATCCGAAATGTTCTCATCCTCTTATAAACCATATTTGTTTTGCGGATGACTTATTTATACTTTGTACACCTAATGAGGCTTCTTTTCAGCTAATTCATCAAGCTCTCCTCCAATTTCACAAGTACTCAGGTCTACAACCGAATGGGAGCAAGAGCGAGGTATATTTTTCGGGGATTTGCAATCAAAGTAAGCAACATTTATGTGCAATGCTCGGCTTTCAACTTGGGGAGTTACCCGTCAAATACCTAGGAGTGCCACTGATTTCTACTAAGCTCAAATATGAAGATTGCAAGGAGTTAATTGACAAAGTCACCAAGAGAGTCAAAAGTTGGACCTCTAAATGCCTCTCATATGCTGGAAGATTGGTTCTTGTCAAATCTATTTTATTCAGCATACAAGTTTATTGGAGCATTCATTTTGTTCTTCCTAAAAGGGTTAGTGAAGCCATTGAACAAGTTTTGAGAAGATATTTGTGGTCAGGAGCTAAATTAAGGCAATGGGGAAGTAAAGTGGCATGGTCAGAAGTTTGCAAACCCAAGAATGAAGGTGGCCTTGGATTAAGAAGACTTGCCGAATGGAACAAAGCCTCCATGATGAGACACATATGGGCTTTATGCACCAAAAACCCTTCCCTTTAGGTAGAGTGGTGTCACCATAACCTGCTCAAAGGAAAGTGTTTTTGGGAAATAAAACCACCTGCAGATTGCTCATGGACGTGGAGAAAGTTACTAAAGCTCAGAGATGAAGCTAGACCCTTATCCAAATATGAAGTTGGCAAAGGTGATTCAATTTCTCTATGGTATTCTAATTGGCACCCCCTAGGTCCTTTGATTCCAAAATATGGGCCACGAGTAGCTTATGATGCTGGAATTTCCAAAGGAGCAAAAGTTAGCCACATCATTGAAGATGGAGAATGGAAGCGGCCTTACCCATGCACATGGGAATTAAAAGAGATAATCATAGACCACCCGGCCACATACAAGCCAAGAGTTAACTTTGTAGACAAGTTTATTTGGGAAGCTTCGAAGAATGGGGTATACAATGCAAAAGCTACTTGGAATGCTATTCGGGGAAGAAACCAAAAGGTAAATTGGCATTATTTAATTTGGTCTAGCATACACATCCCATGGCAAAGTTTCATTCTTTGGCTCGCCATCAAAGGAAAGCTGAATACAAAAGATAGATTGATTGGTTAGGGAATGAATGTAGATCCTAATTGTGTTCTATGTTGCAATGCTATGGAAACCATGGACCACCTCTTCTTCAACTGTCCATTTGCGGCTGATTTGAGGGCTAAAGTGTTACACAAATGCTCCATTGCCAAGCCTACACAACCGTGGAAGCATGAAGTCTTATGGGCTATGGGGAAGTTCGAGGGGAAGCACATCAATCAAGTTCTTTGCAAGCTCGCATGGACTGGTTTGGTGTACCACACATGGGAAGAAAGAAGCAAAAGAATTTATGAGGGACATTCCTCATTCGTGGCTAGCATTATGCAAAGGATTGAGCATGTAGTTAGAACCAAGCTTTTACAACATTATGTAAAGATGGCTAGTGTAGATCATAGTTTACTTGACAATTGGAGGATCCAATAGCTATTATGTAATTTTGATGTTTAGGGGTATGCCCCCTAGATATTGTACATAAACTTCCCATTTAATCCAAATTTATACTTACCAAAAAAAAAAAAAAAAGTGATCATAGTTCCCTGTAATCCACATTCTAGCTATATAGTTCAAACCATGTTTATGGGGTTTTTGGCCGGCTTGGTCTTTGCCTACTTGTGGACGAAGGGAGGTTAGTTGAGTATTAATTCTGCGTATTTGACTTTTTTTTATTATATTTCTGCTAGTGTAGCGTACTATATATATACTAAGATGCATTTGAAGTGCTATATCTTATCAATTTTTTTTTTAAATTTCCAAAAATTTTTTAACTTTTTGTCTCATTTTACAAATTGTAAAGTTATAATTTTATCAATTTTTACTAACTTTTGCTACTCCAAACTTACCCATATTAGAATTACTAATGAAAATTTTGCCAACACATCAATAGATGGGTATTGAAAATAATCGATCTAAGCCTACGAGGTAGCTTAATTGGTAAAACCTTGGTTTACACTTACTAGTTCAAGTCTTTTGAAGACCTCTAGGGGGTTTATACGACCTTTAACTCTAGGGTCTCAGAGATTAGTCGAGAAACGTACAAGTTAGCTTAGTATTAAGTAACAAAGAAAATGAATAAATAAATAAATAAATATGATCGATCTAATGTATGTTGGGTATGAATTGAAAACATATATATTTAGTAGAGGTGATATATATTTAAAAACATGTAAGTAGAGGATATATATTGAAAATATATATTTGAGAATATATATTTAAAAATATATAACTGGAGTGAACTGTATTGAGTACGGTAGAGGTGGATATATATTATTAGCGAATAACTTGTACCACTACTAGAAAAAAGTTGATTACCAACTGACCATTACCAACTGAATATAATCAGTTGGTAAATACCAACTGACTACGAACACATTACCAACCGATGTAAAAATTGCTAAAATTTAGATAATTATCAACTCCTTACTGACTGATCCAATTCGGTTGCTAAATTTTCGGTTGGTAATCGGTTGGTAATCAATTGTTATATTGGCGGGAAACTTTTTACCAACCGATTATCAACTGCTTACAACTGGTTGGTACATATTTTAGTAGGTAATCTGGTGAGAAGATTTTTTTCACCAAATTACCAATGGATTACCCACTGAATAGTGTAGTTGTTAGATATTTCAGTTGGTTCTTCGGTTGGTAATTTGATGGTTAAATTATTACCAACTGCATTACCAACGGCAATGTTCGGCTGGTCATGTAATCACCTGATGGGCAAATTAATACCAACTGCATTGCCAACTTGTAGGTTAGTTGGTAATTTATTTAGTTAGTATTTAGTTGGTATTCCGTTCGTAATTCGATAGCAATGTATCGAGAATATGTTTAGCAACCCAATTATCAACTGACGGTATCCTTTATTAATTTATTTGGTTGGTTATCGATTGGTAATCCATTAGTAATGAAGTGTAAATATATTTACCAACTGCATTAACCACGGCCTTTAGCAGTTGGTAATGTAGTCGGTTGGTAATCTGCTAGTAATCCGTTGGTAATCAAGCAGAAAAAGTGTACTAACCAAAATACCAACTGGATTTTTTGGTTGGGAATCTATTGGTAATCGGTTGGTAATCTATTAGGAATATATATGCCAATAGAATAATGTATTCCATTGGTAATTAGTTAGTAATCTAGCGAGAATATATTTACCAACCAAATTAACGACTGAGCTTATTGGCTAGTAATATAATCAGTTGGTAATCCAATGAGAAAATATTTTACCAACGTAATTACCGACGGAATGGTTTTGTTGATAATGTCATCGGTTGGTATTTGGTTGGTAATAGGGTCAGAAAATATTTTTACCAACCAAATTACCAACTAATTATCAACTAATTACCAACCAAAAATTTTACAATTTGCATTGAACATTAAAAATAAAAAGAAATTTTTAATTTCAATATTTTTATAATTAATTTTATATTAAGAAATATTTGTAATTAATTATATATATTTATATATGGCATGAAATTGTTTCATGATTTATTTGGTTCATGTGATACAACCTTTAGATAAGTAAATTCATGCGTTTTTTGATAACATGGTATGGTTCATACATATTGGATTCGGTGTTTATATATATATATATATATATTATATGTATGGTTCATACATATTGCATATAATTTAATTGACTAGGAGAAAAAGATTTTATACAATTTATATTGGTAATACTAAATTTTCATATTAATGAATTAGTCATAAATGCATGTTAGGATTATAATTGTTTAAGACACAGGGTTTAGGGTATATGATTTTCAAAATCGGACAAGTTTAGGTAATCAAATCGTTTATAGATTCTAAAATTTACTTCCATTTTTTTAATCTTTTTCCCTGTATATATTTTTTGCTGTAAGAATTCGTGTGTAAACGCCTAAGTTAGTAAGGTCCCGTTTGGTAACGTTTCCGTTTTCTATTTTTCTGTTTATATTTTCAAAATTTTGTAAACTCGCAACCAAAACATGTTTGATAAACCTGTTTATGTTTTTTTGTTTACAAAAAAAAATGAAACAAAAACAAAAAAATGTAAACAGAAAAAATATATTTTCACTCTGGTTTTCTTTTCTGTTGTCAATATTTTGTCAATTTTAAAACTTTGTCAATTTTTGTAACATTAAATAAAAATAAATTATTTTATTCAAATATTTTTTAAAGTACGTTATTCTAATAAATAATATAATTAAATTCAAAAAACTAATTAAATAAATAAATTAATATTATTTTTAATAAATAATAAAACTAAATTAATTAATTTAATTTAATAATTAATTATTGCTAAATTATCTGAAATAAATATCATAATTAATTTATTTAATTTAATAATTAAATTAATTTATATAAAATTATCGAACCTAGGAGCTTAAGGTAGTAAAGCTTAAAAATCGAAAGAAAACCCAGTGTATAAGTGATATGTAACAAAATTTAGACAAGAACGAAAAAAAAAAGTTATTTTTTTAATTAATACTAACTAGTTTCTAAAATGTTAACATTTTAATTTTTTGTTAATTTAATATTTTTACCCTTTTAAAGCTTAAACAATTTTTAAAACAAAAAAAATAAATTTAATAATTTAAGAAAAAAAGTTAAAAAGGTAAGTTAATAGTTTTTTTGACTAAACGTTATCTTAATTATAAAAAAAAAATTATTTGCCAAAAGAAAAAGGTCAAAAAAATTTGTTTGTAAATTTTAGTTGATTTTGCCAACTAAACACCACCTAAATGTGTGGTGCTTGGTTTAAAAAAAATAAAAATAAAAATTAGTGTGAAAATATAATATAAGTTAGAAAAATTAATAAAATTTAGAATAATTGTTTAGTGTAATTTAATATTAATTATATTAAAGTAACATTATTTTAACTTTAAAAATAAAAATAACAAATATTATTTATTAATTTTAAGTAATTTTATTTCTTTATCTTTTTAGAACTTATTTTCAAATATAGTCAACTAAAATATTTTTTTATTAGAAATAAATTCTTAAAATAGTTTTCAAAAATTTTGCTTTTTAAAAATAATTTTCTAAAACTAAAACTAAATGCGACCAAATTATTTTTAAGAATATATATATAAAATGAAGAAAAAAATATATATAGTGAGCCATGATATAACTAAATTAAAGATATGTATTAAATATGTGCTACACATACGAATTAGAGGAAAGTAAAAAAACATTTAAAATTATTTTTAGTTAAATATAATAGTTATTCATAAATTATTTACTAAATATCTATATAGTTTCATGTATTGTTTATGATTTCAAATTATTGAAACAAAAGTTAAAATAATTAAATAAAAATAATAAATTTTTTATCACTTTTGCTAACTAATTAGTCTATAAAGGGGCACTTCTTGCAACCAATTAGTTAGCAAAAGTGTTAAAAAATTATAACAAAAAAGTTAAAGTAATTAAATAAAAATTATAAATTTTTTTATCATTTTTGGCGACCAATTGGTCGCTAAAGGGGTACCTTTGCCAACCAACTGGTCGCCAAAAGTGATAAAGGTTTGTTTATATATACAAAAAAGTGTAAAATATATATACAAATAATAGCTTGACCTAGTGGCCAACCACATGAACTTCCAAAGAAATGGCACGAGTTTGAATCTCAGCAGCAACAATCAAAATCTCAAAAATATAGATTTAACATGTGGTGCGTAATCGTAGGCCGACACGTGGCTGGCAGAATCATAGGTCGACACATGGCATAACACAAGTTGCCATGTGGCATGATGACATGTCAGCAAATGATGCCACGTGGCGCCATATTTGAATTTTTATTTTTTTAGCAGTTGGTAATTACCAAGTACATTTCGGTTGGTATATTACCAACTGACATTTCGGTGGGCAAAATACCAACTAACATTATCGGTTGCTACAAAGTAAATTTCGGTTGGTATATTATGAAATATCAATTTAATATTCAATAACAAATTACCAACCAAAAGTTAAACAATACCAACTAACAAATCGGTTGGTAATTACCGACTGAAGAATCAGTTGGCAACAACAACTTCGGTTGATAACTACCAACCAAAATTTTGAAACTTAATTTCATACCAATAAGAAATTACCAACAGATTTATTTAATTTATTAAAAAAAAATTCAGTTGGTAATTACCAACCGACCTTAAAAATTTTGGTTAATAAACATTACCAACTAGGGTTTTTGCCACCGACCAAAATCGGTTGGTAATCAGTTGATAATCCATGATTACTAACCGAATTTAGCTTATTACCAACTGATTTTGTCAGTTGGTAATCAGCCTTTTTCTAGTAGTGTACCTACAACACTTTTCAATTAAAATTAGATATATACACATTTGAAATTAAAATATATTAGCACATTTTTCTTTTTTAAAAACCTAAAATAAATACCCTTTTTCATTATATTTTTTTCCTTCAAAAAAACTAAAACACAATTCGAAAAGTATCAACTAAACACTCAGTACAAACTTAAAACTCTATATCATCATCACATTTATAATTCAACCAAAAGATCAAATAATCATTATTAATACCAAGGAGCAAAATTTTGCCTTTCTCATTACAATTTTTCAGATATCATCATTAAGTACAATTTAAATGTCAATCAGAATGTGAAATAACCCAAAGATTGGGTAGAAGTTTGAGAAGAGTTAAAAATAACAAAATTCTATTTGGCACAAAAATTTGTGAAAATAAAAAAATAAAATGGTGAATATAGATAGTGCTAAACAAAATTAAGTAACAAATTTTGATTAATTTTATAAAAATAATTTAAATTAAAAATATTATTATTAATCATACATTGTACTTCATAAAAAAATAATCAATCTTACAAATTTAAATTTAGAGTTTAGAAAAAAAAACTACCCCATGACTAATTTTATTCAAATATTTGTAAAAATAAAAAAAAAATAGAATAACGAATACAGAGAGCGCCACATAAGATTTGATAATAAATTTTTAATTAGTTTTATAAAAATAACTCAAATAAAAATATTATTATTAATCATATGTGCTTTATGAAACATAACCAATATAATTTAAATTTAAAATTAGAATTTAAAAAAACAACTACTTCTGAATATAATTAATATTTAATATTTTTCACTTCTAAATTTTAAAAATACTAAGAGTTGTTGTTATAAGAAAAATAATTTAATTATTATTTAAATTTTTTTATTTGTGTTTTTAGTTCAAATCCATTTTTTATCTGTATTTTTAATTTATTTATTAATGTAATTAAAATATATAAATTTAGCAATCATATTAAATTTTTAACTAAGTGGATCCCTTTTTGGAACTCATGAGCAAGTGAATTCCTTTTCAAAACCGAAAAAATTAGGTCCCTTTTAAGGACCTAAGAGTTTTTTTACCTTTATTATTATTAAGATCATATGCCACAATTTTAATGCTTTTATATATAAAAGAAAAAATAAAGTCTTTATCTTTTAGCGGCATGGGACAAAGACACATTATGAATGTAAAAGATCTTAACTATTCGTTGAATAATAAAACACATTTTTAACAACTGAATCTTAATATGTGAGGAAAATATTTTCAAAAACTATTTTGTTGTATTTTATAAATTTTCAAAAATTGTCCTATTTTATTATATGAATACATTGTCATAAATACTCACTACAAGAGAATTTTCATATTTGTGACACTTTTTCTTGCTGCGCCTAAGAAAAGTGTAGTGTCACGAAAATTTTTTGTTCGATACTAACAAATAAACCCGTAATTTACGGTATTTATTTGAAAATATTAAAATTATGACTACATTTACTACACTTTATTAAAAATATCACAATTACGACTTGCGTTTATGCCGCTTTCTTTAAAAATACTGTAATGGTGACCCTATTTGCTCTCTTTTAATGGTTTCTTACACTCCAATTTACTTTTTTATTAAATAAAATTACACTACTACCCTCATTTTCTATTAAGATTTTTTGTATAATTTGAATGCCATAAATACCCTTCTACCAAAACATAATTCCTATTACTTTCAAAACTACATTTGCTATTGATAATTAATTCTCATTCAACTAAAAATTATATTTTTAATCACATTAATTTATTATTAACAAAAAATATAATAATGTATTTATTTTAATATTTTTAGCTAATTAATTAAAAACAGTATTTGATTAAAGGATAGGCCTATTTACAATTCAGAAATAAATTTTGTACTTCACTTTACATTTTTAAGTTGACATGAATTCAATTCTTTTTTAGAAAAATATTTATGGTATTAAATTATATAAAATATTTTAGTAAAGTAATGAGGGTAATTATGTAATTTTATTTAGTGAAAATTTAAAGTGGAATGCAATAATCTATTCATGGAGTCCAAGTGAACTCACCATCCATATATAATTTATCAGTTAAAAATAAAAAATCATAAAAATTGCTAATTATAAATCTTTTATTAGTTATAGAAGTATAGCACTACTAGGAAATGAGGGTAGCGGTCGCTAATAAATTTTAACGACCACTTGGCAACCGTTGGACAAAGGTCCCAATTGCATCATCGCTAATAATTATTAGCAACCGCCACGGCAATCGCCATAGAATTAGTGACCGAGCTAGCGGCCGCTGATAAATTTAGTTGGATACTTTTTGCAACTGCTTTTAGCGACCGTTAGACAAAGATCCCAATTGCGTCGTCGCTAATAATTACTAGCAACCACCTCAGCAATCGCCATAGAATTAGTGACCGAACTAGCGACCGCTGATAAATTTAGTTGGATACTTTTTGTGACTACCGGTGGTAGTTACTAATAAGACACCAGTGGTCACTAATTCTTTTCCGTGAACTTGACGCCAATTCCCGCAATTTAGCATGAAAAACAATAGCGGTTGCAAAAGAATTAATTTTTTTATTAATTATTATTTTTTATTTTTTACATTTACTATTATTTTCATTAACAACCGTATATGGCGGTCACAATAAGCTTTTTAATTATTTTTAAAAAAATTATTACTTTTTTAATTATTTTAATTACTTTTTTATTAAGTTTTTAAATTCATTTATTATTTATATTACTTTCTTTTAAATATTTATTTCTAACAATTACAATAATATTTTTTCATTAGTCCTTAAATAATTGAGGTCTTAAATAATAATGATTTTACATGTAATATAGCATATTGATAACAAAGTTTAAAATCTACCTCCTCTAAAATAAAATGAATTAATTATTGATTAAACTATTCTAAATTTTATTTTAAAATATTATTTAAAATTTAAATATATAAAAAAATTGAATGAGCATTTTTATATTTGTTTTGAATTTCATTCATTATTCTTATTTTTTCCAAAACAAAAATAAAAAATGCATTTCTACCAAGTAATTAAAGCATTATAGTAGATAATCATCAAGAATAGAAATAAAAATTAAAATAAAATTAAAAGTAAGAGATATTTAATTGACCATGGGTTATTTCACATCCTTAAAATAATTATGTAAATATTTTTTAAGTATACCAAATGAGCAATTGTATTTTTTTTCAACTTTTTTTTTTTAAAGAAAAAATAGAATAAGAGTGGAGTGAATTCTTAAAATGCATAAAATAAAATAAAAACAATAAGTGTGAAGTATCATTTATAAGTTTATAAAGACGTGACAAAAGTGAAATAAAAGGGTAATTTTAATAAAATAATTTTTTTAAGTTGCAAAGGAATGAACTTGATAAACTAATTAAATTCCAATATTAAAGAAAATCTTACAAAAGTTATGATTTCACACTTAGGTATAGCTGTAATTATAGTAGTCTATGAGGTAGGTTAGTTACATCATGTGATAATTTAATCATATATAGACTCACCCATTGCATATATTATTTTGTATAAATGTCAAATAATTTAATTAATTACTTTTAAATTAATTAGCTAATAAAAATTAAAATGAATACATTGTTATACTTTTTGTCAATAATAAGTTAATGTGAGTAAAAATATAATTTTTAGTTGAATGAAAATTAATAATCAATAGAAAAAGTAGTTTAGAAAGTTGATATGAATTAGATTTATATAAAAGGATATTATGATATTAAAATTATACAAAGTATCTTGATAGAAGAATAAAGGTAGTAGTGTAATTTTATTTAATAAAAAAGTGAAATGAAGTGCAAGAAATCATTAGCCGGATTCAAATACACTCATCCAACTATAATTATGACTTGCATTTACAATACTTTTTTAAAATTATCGTAATTATAACTTGTATTTATAACATTTACATACTTTTCTTTGTGCCTAGGGTTAAATTTATTTATTGGAGAATTTTTTTTTTACTAGTTCTTAGTCCGTGTAGTAGTGTCCCAGCGTTGAACACTGCCATTTTTTTTAGAAGAAAACACAGAACCAAAATCCTTGCAAGTTTCACCATGTTCAATGATATTTATTATTATATATAATTTTATTGTGTCTCACGGATTTATTTTAAATTCATATGTATTGAAAGAAGAAAAAAATATTTAAGTTAGAGAGTGTCCATAATGAATGGAGTCACTGCACTTACGGCCGGTGGAGGTGATCTCCCGTCCACCCTCTAATCAAATGCAAAAATATAGTATTGAATTTGATACAATGGTGGAGTGGCGTAACCATAGACCCTCGGCCTGATTAACAACATAGAAAGAATATTGCGACTAGAAAGAAAAAGAAAAGTTTTTTTTTTTAGTTGGCTGTAGTTAATTATTAAAAAATTATTATTATTTTTTTTTGTGTTTGGAAAAATAAAAAAATTAGCTTTCTAATTTTTTATTAATTTAACATTTTTTTCACTTTAAATTTAGAAGAAATTTAAAAAATGAATAAATTTAATAATTTAAAAAAAAAAACTAAAACTTTAGTAGGTGATAACTCGACTGCTAAGACCCCCCCCCTTTTTTTTTCCTAAACGAAGATTAAGTCACGAAAATGATGGAGAATGTCCTCCGGGTATGCAACTAATGCTCCAACTAACTTCCGTCTACCCTCCACCAAATGGATTTGGGGCTAATGAAAATTATGAAAATTGTCCTCTGCATATGCAATTACTGCTCTAATTAATTTCCCTCTAGCCTTCACGAAATGGACTTGGGATTAACGTTACCTGTTATATCAAAATGGTGAGTCTTATGATTAAAATTAAGAAAGCGTTTAGAGTAGTAAGAAATGAAATAAAATGAGATAAAATAAAATATGTTATTAATTTATAATTAATAATGTCAAATAAAAAATAAATAATTTTTAAAAATTTTTATAAAAATTAAAGGCGCCAAACGCGCGCTAAATATTTCGTAACAAAATTGAATGATTTATAACCCTAATATTACATAATGAACATCAAAATTGACGTTACTTTCCTTCATTTCTAAAAAGTTGGCTTTTGTAATACAGTACAATCTAGACGGTTAAATTGCTTGGGTCAATGCTTATTCTCTTCCCTTTTTTTTATTTTTTTTTTTTTTTGGTGTTTAAGTCGGAGAAATTTGTAAATTAATAAGCACAAATAAGTCATGTATTAAATTCATTTATTCTTGAATAATTTTTTATTAATTGTTTATTTATTTTTAAATACTGCTCAAGTTAATTATATTTTCTTATTAAATTCGAGGGCTGACAGTACGTATACTTTCAGTTTGAGAACAGTGCAATTTGGGGCAGTTAGATTATAATTTAACTGTCTAAATAGATTTACACATTTTTATTTCTAAAAAAATATTGCGTGCATTTGGTACATTAAAAAATGTTGAAAAACTCTAAAAATTTTAAAAATTTTTAAAAGTTATTTACTTTTTATTCACTGCATGAATTCATAAATTATCTCAAATTATTCACTTTCTAACATTCTAAATACCTCAATTATATGAATCAATTTAAATAATTAGAAAACAATTTCAAACTGACATTAGAAGTGATGTAAACCTCTTTTATTTTTTTTTTTCCCCTTCATTTTTCAACTTTGAATGTTCCATGCTCTACTTTCCAAGGCGTCCATGCATTCTCTGCAGGTAATCAGTTTTTCTTCACGTTTAGACTTTCCCGTAGCATTTACATTTAGAAATATTTTTTAGGATATGAGTTTTTAGAATTATTTTATATTAAAACAAGTGAAGGGTATAAATGATAATTAATGTTTAAGAAGAAAAGGAATTAAGCTATCTATTGCAACCAAGGTACATCACAGTCCATATATATGTCAAGCCTTGGATTCTATTTTTTTTACTCTAATCCTTTAAAAATTTTTAAAAATTTTTAAAAATTATTCATTTTTTATTTCACTACACGAATTACAAATTCACAGTTTATTTTATTTTATTTTACTTTTTATCACTCCAAATACACTCTTAAATAACTAATGAGAGATTAATCAATCATCCAGGATGACAGCTAAGTCTTCGCATTTAACAATGATTGCCATTCTTTAGTATAGTTTTTTCTTTTTATTTTAAAAAATAAATCTCCCTCCAATCCTTAGTTTTCATTTCCTTACTTTTCCAAAATTAGCATAATCTTGTATTTCCTTTTGATTCTTTACTATTATTAAAATATTTACTGTGTCTAAGTTGCATCATTAAATATTAAATTGGAATTATTATCTCTTTAGTTTAATATTATGATATATAAAGAATAAAGCACTTAAGTTACATTTGATTCACGAGATAAAGTTATACTGGACTAATAAACACTATAGAAAAAAGGGAGTCATTTTTTAAACAGGTTTTAAGGGTAGACTAAAATATTAATCATTAAAAAAAACAAAAAAATGTCATTTTAACAAATTTTAAAGTTTTCTAATAAGTGATGTTGTAACGATTACAATAATAATAATAATAAGTTTCAATTATAATGGTTAATTAGCAAGGAAGTGTTGTGCGATGCCTAATAATTTTGCAATAGTTTTTTACCAACGTATGAAATGCAATTATTTGTAATTGTTAAACTAATAACTGCACACGCAAGTTATTGATTATATGTATTGATTTTTTACCATAGTTATAAATAATTGTATATTAGGAATAATTGTAAAAATCAGTTGCAAAAGAATTTTCTAACAGTTAGAAATAACATTAATTAAGGTCTAGTTTGAGAAGAGTAGCTATTTAATTTTTTTTATTTTTTTAAAATGATTAAATTTATCCTTTTATATTTTAATTTTTTTAGACCATGAAAAATAAAAATTGTTAAATTAATAAAAGGTTAACAAATTAACTACTAAAAAGTTACCTTTTTTTTTTTTGACTAATCAACTAAAAAAAATTAACTTTTTTTCCCAACTAGGCCTACGTAAGGATTATTTGCCTATTTGCAATAATTATTTAAACTATTGACAAATATTTTTTTTTTTTTTTTTGAAAGCTAGGTACTATTAACAAATGTTTAAAAACCATTATCAGGGACTTTATTATAAATTGATGCTAATATATATATATATATATATAGAATGATTAATAAATTTAGGTGATAGCAATAATTTAATATTATTTTTATTAGATTAATTAATTAAACAAATTAAATACTCTTATTAATTAAGTGATCATAGTTTATTGTAATCCACATTTTAACTATATATATAGTCTACAGCAAGTGTATGAACCGCGTTTATTGGCTTCCAGCCCCCTGGTCTTCACCTACTTCCTTTAGTTGGGTATCAATTTCGCTAGTTTGACTTTTTCTTATTATATTTTGCTGCTGCAGTGTAGAATATATTAAGTTTCGTTTGAAGTATTATATTTTATTAAAAATTTTTGAAATCTTCATAACTTTTTAATTTTTTGTTTCATTATACGAATTATAAATTATAATTTTTATCAATTTTTATTAATTTTTTGTTATTCTAAATGCACCCATATTGAAATTACTAATGAAAATATTTTACCAACACGTCACTAAATGGGTATTGGATATGATCAATCTAACCCTAAAGGGTAAATCAATTGGTAAGACATTAAGTTTGCTCTTCAATAATTATTATTTCGAATTTTTTCAGAGCCATTAAAAGTTTACTCGGTCTTTAACTCTAAAATTTTAAGAATTAGTCGAGATGCATACATATTAGATAGGACACCCTGAGTTGTCCAAAAAAAAAAGGAATTGATCGATCTAATGTATGTAGGGTATGAATTGAAAACATATATATTTTGTAGAGACGGTATACATTTAAAAACATATAAAAAAAATTAATCGATCAAATGTATGTAGGGTATGAATTGAAAACATATATATATTTAGTAGAGACTATATACATTTAAAAACAGATAAGTAGAGGATATATATTTAAAAATATATAACTCAAATGAACCGTATTGAATACGGTATAGGTGAATATATATATACCTTGTTACAGAAATCTTTTTTTTTTTAAGAATGCGTGCACTTCGATTAATTGCTGGAGGCTCTAAAATTAACAATTGGATGAGTCTCCAGTGATCTTGAGAAGATTTGAATTAGCAACCACTGAATAACAAATCTCAAGTTTTATTTGTTGATCTACCCTCGTGGTTCTTATCATATAAACAAGAAATTATCATTTTTATGACACCTTCAATTTTAATTTTTTTTTTTTTTTTGGTGCTGTACTTGAGATAACTACAATGCCACGAAAGTCTTTTGTTCAATATTAACAAATAATTGCCCGTAATTTTTGGTATTTATTTAAAAATATTATAATTATGACTTTATTTACTACGCGTTATTAAAAGTACCAAAATAATTACGACTTGTATTTATGATACTTTATTTAAATTTAAATTGTCGTAATTATAATATGTATTTACCACATTTACAGATACTTTCTTTTTGCCTAGAAATTTTATTTGCTGGAGATTTTTTTTTTTTTTCACTTGTTCTTAGGCCGCGTAGTAGTGCCACTACATTGAACACTAACATTTTCTTTAAGAAATGTATGCCACATTTGATTATCTGTTTGTTTATTTTATTGAAAAATAAAAAGAATAGGAAAAAAAAAAAAGAAAAGGTGCAACCTTTTTTTTTATAAAAATCATTCAAAAAAAGATTTATAATTGTAGTTTTTTTAATTAATGTGGATTTTAAAATTTTAAAAATTATAATTGAAAGTTATAAAAATGAGTAGCTAAATTTTAAAATAAAATGACTAGTTAAATTTTAATTTCAAAACGAATTTTTAGAAAATAATACAAAACCAAAAATCTTGCAAGTTTCACTATTTTCAATCATATTTATATTGTTATGCATAATTTTATTGTATCTTACAGAATTATTTTAAATTCATATGTATTGCATGGTTTTATCTTAATTGAAAGAAGAAAGAAAATATTTAAGTTTGAGGGTGCCCTAAACAAATGGAGTCACTGCATCTGCGGCCGGTGATCTTCCGTCCGTCCTTTAATCAATTGCAGAAATATGCTATTGTATTTGATCCAACGGTGGGGAGGTTTAACTGTAGACCCTCAACCCCATTAACAACACCGAAAGAGTACTAAGACACGAGAAATGACAGAGATTGCCCTCTGTATGTGCAATTAATGCTCCAATTTATTTCCCTCGTAGCGTCCACAAAATGGACTTGATA
>JAINTL010000101.1:0-137913 GCA_019916065.1 Vitellaria paradoxa | reverse complement strand
CCAAATAATCAAACTCCATAGTCTGTGTATATCCCTTAGCAACCAAACGAGTTTTTAGTCATTCAAGGATCCATCTGCCAAATACTTGACGGTATATACCCATTTACACCCACTGTTTTCTTCCAGGTGGGAGAAAAAGTAGCTCCCGATTGTTATGATGCAATGCACGCATCTCCTCATCCATCACTGCCTTCCAATTCGGTAGTAATAGTGTCTGTTTGTAAGAGGTAGGAACAGAAATAGAGGATAGGGCACAAACAAATGACTGTAGACGAGGAGCACACGATGATAAGATACAAATTTAGCAATGGGATGTGTGCAGGTTCGTTACCTCGTCGTAAGGCAGTAGGAAGATCATCACTAGAAGGTGTATGTTCAGGAGCTGCAGTTTATGCTCTTCAGAGGTCACAGGAATCGGTGGCAGGTAACTCAAATGGTCCAGAATCCACAGGCGCAGAGTTGACCGGAGCCATTGGAGCAGTAGGATTAGACCGAGAGCGACGTTGGTATACCTTTAAAGGAGGAGGCACTTGCAAAGAAGGAAGACTAGGACTAGGATCGGAAGCGGGGAGAACAGGATCAACGAAGGGACTTGACTCCCCCTATCGAGGAGGAGGAGAAAACTCCCCCTCACGACAAAATACGAGGTAGATTCAAAAAGGTACACCACTCCGAAGCCGCGTCTAGTGGGAGACATAGCATCGGTAGCCCTGTGAGTGCGAGAATAGGCAAGAAAAATGCAATGTCTCGACGAGGGAAGTTTGTCCAAACCAGGATCAAGGTTATGAACAAACGCGACACAGCCAAAGGTACAGAGGAGAAGAAGAAGAAACGGGGACGTTGAGGGATAAAGAAGAGAAAAAGATGATTTGTTGCCCAGAATAATAGAGGGAACCCGATTAATGAGGTAACAAGCAGTCAAAACCGCATCACCCCGATACTATTTGGGAACATTCATATGGAATCTCAAGGTACGAGCAACATCTAGCAAGTGACGATGCTTACGCTCAGCAACACCATTTTGTTGGGAGGTGTGAGCACAAGTACTCTGATGAATAATTCCCCTTTCAACACAAAAACGATCCATAGTGGATTTAGTGTATTCTAAGCTAAGTTACGCGGACCCCCCAAAACTGTGGAGTACCCACTCGGGTGTGGGTGGGGTGCAGGCGTGGGTGTGGGTACGGAGTCGGGTACGGCACTTTCAATCCAGATACGACTGTGATGATTAGTTGAAAGAATCATCCATTTTGAATTTCTCCGGCAATGGCATTTTCCGCCATGGTGTTCTCCATCCAAAGGGTTCTTTGGAAGGCTTCAACCTTTTGTCTTATTTGTGTTGATTACATAAAGATAATTAAGTTTTACAACCTTTATGTATATTACATAGAAGTCACATGTCCCAAGCAAGCTTAATTACATTAACATTAATTACACTGATAGAAACATTCCCATGTAAAACTTTTGCTCTTCCATTTGTGTATATAGACTTTTTCTCTTCCATTTTGTGTATTATGTATAGAGAGAGAGAGAGTCAGTAGACGAAAGGACAAACGACAAATAATTAAAAATATATACTTATAATATTAATTTATAAAATAATTAAAAATTACATGGGAATACGAAAGGGCAAACGACAAATAATTAAAAATATATACTTATAATATTAATTTATAAAATAATTAAAAGTTATATGGCGTATCCTAGTACCCGTATCCGAATTCAGATCCATATCCGCGTATCCTCTATTCTCTAGACTTGCATTATCCGATACCTAGATTCACACCCGCACCCGATTCGAGTCCGGGGTCCGAGCAACATAGATTCTAAGGCATTGTCAGATCAAAGGATTTTGATGTGTTTGCCAAATTGAGTAAGGATTTCATTATAAAATCGTAAGACAATAGCAGGTAACTCAGAACGATTTTTTATTAAAAAAAGCCAAGTCATACGAGAAAAATCATCCACAAAGATAACAAAGTACCAATATCTATTATAAGTTGAAACTCGTGAAGGACCCCAAATGTCCGTATGGACTACATCAAAAGGTTCAGACTAACGAGTATTATTACGACTAAGAAAAGAACTACGGTGATATTTCCAAACTGACAAGCTTCACACTCTAGACTCGAAACAGACTCTAAACTGGATACTGCCAACTTGAGTGAGCCAAAGACGGATGACCCAAGCAACAGTGCCATTGAAAAGGAGAATCAGAAATACGAAAAACAGAATGAGAAATACAGAAACTGGTAGGATCAAGGTAATAGAGTCCATCCCGCTCACATCCCGAACCAATCGTCCTCTGTGTCCTGAGATCCTGAAATACACAAGAAGAAGGAGAAAAGGTTATGGAGCAATTTAAGGATTTAGTGAGCTGACTAACAGATAATAAGTTAAAAAGAAACTTAGAACAAGGAGGCTTTAGGGTACAGATAGGGAAGGGGAAGGCTAAAGTAGTCCATTATCGGCAACAAACCGGCAAGACCCATCAGCTAAGGTGATACGGTGTGTAGTGGTAGTTATATCAGAAAATAAGTACGAGTTATCTGAGACATGGGCACTTGCTCCAGAGTCAATGACCCATTGTGGAGTAAAAGTAGTAAAACAAGCAGTACTACCTGAATGAGCCAGAGTAGCAATGGAACTGGAGAGAGTGAGAAATGCGAAGCGCTTGCATAATAGCATCTAATTCAGCTGTAGAGAATGGACCCTGTGAACCAGAATGAGAAGTTGATGGTTCGTTCTAACTAGCATCACCAATCCCATAATCAGAGTTTGTTGGCTCTACAGCAACATGATGGGTTTGTTCGGGGCGACCATACTTTACCCAACAGTAAGGTTCTGTGTGATTACTACCTCCACAATGATCACATTTCTTTATACCTCGCCCAGAGCCTCTACCACCACTGCGAGAGCCACTACGAGAATTACGACCACCACAGGAACCACCACGAGATGTGCCACGAGAACTACCTCTTCCACCACCAACAAGAGCAGCAAAATCTGAACCACTAGGAGCAATAGGTAATGTGCGAGAATGATGTCCCAAAGAAGAACGCTGCAATCAGGAATATGCATTAGCCATAGAAGGGATAGTTTCGCCAGCTAGAAGCTGATCCCGATAGCCGCGAAGATCATCATCAAGACTAGCCAAAAGTAACACAGTCATGAGTTCCTCCCATTGCTTTATCATATCGGCCTTAGTTTCGGGAAAGGGGCGAAACTGTAATAATCTGTCGCCAAGACCTTTGAGATTGCTATAATACTCAGAGAGAGGTCGTCCATTCTGTCGGAAGGAAAAGAGTCGTTCCTAGGCTTCAAAGATTTCAGAGACATTACTTCGTGAGAGGAGTCGGCTAAAGAATCCCAAATAGGCTTCAAAGTTTCACATAATGATACTGTGTGCAAAACAAAGGGCTTTAAGCTATGCCATAACCAATTCATGATAACAGCATCTGCAGCACGCCATTGTCGATAAGTAACAGATTGAGAGTCCGGAGGCATGTCAGTGAGGAAGTGATCCATCTGTCGGCCGATGAGAAAAATTTTTACAACATGAGACCATGTTAAGTAGTTTGCGCATTCAATTTCTCACTAGAAATTGATCTAGGCAGACTATCTGGTGGAATAATAGGTACTGTAGAAACAGGAACCAAGACTGAATCAGGAGAGTCTGACTTATTAAGAGCAGCCATACCCAAAATTAGGTCACGGAATCAAGTCTGATCAACGGAATCAAAGAATTGCAACAAATAAACTAGATATTCACAACTCCAGTGAACATCCCACGAGCATCAACAAATCCCACGAGCATCAACAAATCAGATGTTTGGCCCAAAGCAGATCCAAAGCAGCAAGACTCCAAGTCAGGTGGCTCTAGTGAACATCCCACGAATATCAACAGATCAAAACATCGACCCAGGTCAATCCGACGACATACAGATGGCTGGCAACAACAGTGACAGCCAAAGTTCAAAGGAAATGATGTACCCAGAGCATCCTAGGACCGAGAGTCAATAGATCGGCAATGGCAGCAACAGAAGAGAGTTTAGAACCAAAATCAGTGACGTCGACCTTCAATCAGCAACATTCGACAGCGGAAACTGACTCTCCTACATCAGGCGACCTCCACCGAGGATCACCGGAGAGATGGGTTTGATTCACGCGCCGGGAATCACGTCACAAGCAAGGCGCGTGAGATCAACGCGCTAGCCTTGTTGCCGGCGCGTGGGATTTCGTCAGACGGCAGAAGGAGAACAGCGTTCTGCTACCTTGATCGTCGGCGAGAGTGGCTCCTCGGGGGAAGAAGATTGGCCGACGCCGACGGCCAGTGGATGGCCGGAGTACCTCCAACAGAGAACTGTACACACCCCTCTCTCTCCTTTTTTTTATTATTAAGAAGAAAAGATAAAAAAAAAAAAAAAAAAAGAAAAAAAGAAGCGCTCTGATACCAAGTTAGAAATTGGGTAGATGAATGAAAGAGCTTAATTAGCCCTCCTTCTCTTCAATTATATTTATAACCTCAGATTACAACGAAAAAGGAAATTGAAATCAATCCTAAAAAGGAAAATACAATCAATCAATAATCAATCCTAATTACTCAAATCATGCTCGTAATTTATTCTAGAATATTCTGACAACAAGAACTCATCACAAGACTTGATTGACTGCATTGAGAAGACTAATATTGTTGATCTAAACTATACTGGTTGTTTCTATAAATGGAGCAATAAACAAGAATCTCATCTTCAGCGAGCTTGATAGAGTGATGATAAATGATGCATGGCTTGACAAATTTCCAAAATCCATAGCCAACTTCTTGCCAAAAGGAGTCTCAAATCACAGCCCTGCAATGATCACGATTAAAACTGAAGTTAAAACAGGGAGAAAGCCTTTCAAGTTCTTCAACTTTTGGATCAAACATAGAGATTTTGCTACATTGGTTGCTGATTCTTGGTCTAAGTCTGTTCAAGGCTCCCCAATGACAAGATTATGTACCAAGCTTAAAGAATTGAAGATAGAGCTGAATAAATTTAACAAGCTGCACTATGAAAACATTTCAGAGTGAGTCAAAGCAGCAAAATTGGAGCTGGAAACCATCCAGGTCAGACTCAACATGAACAAGGAAAACCAAAGCACCATTGAAGAAGAGAGAATTGCAATGAAAAGTTATTGTGAATTGGCCATGGCAGAGGAATCTTTCAACAAGCAGAAAGCTAGAGAAAATTGGATAAAAGTTGGAGATCAAAATACAAGCTATTTCCATAAAAAGGTTAGAGCTCACAGATCAAGAAACAAGGTTCTCTCTATAATGGCTTCCCATCAAGTCAGAGATGAATATGAAGAGATAAAGAATACATTCATTTATTATTACAAGGGGCTGCTTGGCAAGTCTTTTGCTTACCCTTCAAACGGAAGAGAAAAGGTGAATGAAGTTATGAACCAAGTTCTTTCTGATGATTCAGTCAATCACTTAGCTAATGAAGAAACTGAAGAAGAAATCAAAGAAACTATTTTCTCCCTTCCTAGCAACAACGCGCCTGGACCTGATGGATATTCAGCTCTCTTTTATAAGAAAATGTGGCATATTGTTGGTGAAGATGTGACTCAAGCTAGCAAATCTTTCTTTGAGACAAGCAGGATTTCAAAAGGTATTAATGCAACAGCCTTAACCCTCATTCAAAAGGTCTTAAATCCTACTTATGTCACAGATTTCAGACCAGTATCTTGCTACACAACAATATATAAATGTATTTCCAATTATTGCCAACAGGCTCAAAACCATCTTGCCTCAAGTAAGCAACTGTCAAACAGCCTTTCTAGCTGGGAGATCCATTTCTGATCAAATCTTACTTAAGCAAGAACTTGGAAGAAACTATCATTGTCAAAACATATCTACAAGAAGTGCCATGAAGATTGATCTAATGAAAGCTTTTGATTCTGTCTCTTGGGACCTGATCATGGATATACGATCTACCATTAACTTACCAAGGAAATTCATTGACTGGATCAGAGCATGTATCACTACTCCCTAATTCTCTATTTCTATCAATGGTGCGCTTGAAGGATATTTTCCTGGTGCGAAGTGTTTAAGACAAGGTGACCCTTTATCCCCATATCTTTTTATTTTGGTTATGGGATTCTTCTCAAGAATGCTTCAGCAAAAAATTTTCAACAGGTTCATTTACTTATCATCCAAAATGCAAGGAGCTCAACATTAGCCATATATGCTTTGCTGATGCTTGTTCATAGGATGCTACCACTAACGAAGCTACTTACAGGATTTATCAGCCATAATACTTGGGATTGTCCCCAAATAAAGGAAAAAGTAAAATCTATATTGCAGGGATAAGTCAAGAGGAAAAAGCAAGGCTGTGTAATATTATGGGTTTCCAGCTTGACAGACTCCCAATAAAATACCTTAGAGTTTCTCTCATTTCAACCAAGCTCAAAGCCATCAACTGCAAGGAGATGCTGGATAAAATGCTTAGACGAATCAAGAGCTGGACTAATAGGAAACTTTCATATGCCGGAAGGCTTACCATAATCAAATCCATCTTATTTAGCCTACAGGTGTACTGGAAGAATATTGAAGATTGGAACAAAGCTGTAGTTATGAGGCATCTATGGTACATCTGCATAAATAAAAACTCACTGTGCATTTATGGTACATCTGCAATTGGGCATCCTCTTGGCCCCCCTAATTCCAAGATTTAGCCCTAGAATTGCCTATGATACAGGTATCTCTAAAGCTGCCACTTTCTCAGCCATTATTAGAGACAATTCTTGGAGTTGGCCTTTCCTTACCACTCTGGAACTCCAAGAAATTAGTTGGCATCCTCCTGATTACAGCCCACTCAACAATCAACCAGATAGATTCATATGGATGGCTTCCAAGAATGGTATCTACAATGCAGCTGCAACATGGAACCACATCAAAATGCTCACCAAAAGGTAACATGGCACAAACTTGTTTGGTTTTCCAAAAATGTACCAAAGCACAGTTTCATCATGTGGCTAGCCATAAGAAACAGACTAAACATAAGTGATAAATTAGCAAATTGAGGCCTATTAATAACACAATGTGCAGCCCTTGTAATGAAAAGATGAGGATATAAACCACCTGTTCTTCAATTGTAAGTTCTCAAGGGAGTTAAGAGATAGTATAAGCAATCTATGCTTACTCATGAAAGATCATCAAAGCTGATATGAAGAGATTAGATGGATGACAGGGAAATTCAGTGGCAAAACATTTGCAAGCTTGATCGGGAAACTAGTTTGGTCAGCGATGCTATACTACCTCTGGAGAGAAAGACACAAAAGAATCTTCAAGCATCTCTTCTCATCCAAGGATCAGATTTATGCGCTATAAGGGAAGAAGTTAGACGGAAGGCATCCCATTGTTTTGATGTAAAATGTACAGATGTAATTGTTTTGTTATGTGAAAATGGGGCATAGTAAGAAATTAAACATATATGTAAACCCAATTAAAGAGGGTACGCCCTCTATTACTTGTAAATTTTCCAATTAATTCAAATTATACTCAATTACCCCAAAAAAAAAAAAAAAAAGCTCTGAAAGAAACCAACTTAAATTTTGAGAAGCACTCATTTTACTTGTTAAGTTTACTGAACCAAGTTTTAAAAAAGAAGAAATAAGAAAAGAAAATAAATAAATAATGTTCTGAAGAATAGCATGTAATAGTTCTTATTGGTCCAAGAAGCTTTACCATCACAATCAATGTAGTTTAGCAGTATTAAAATAAATAAATAATGTTCTGAAGAATAGCATGTAATAGTTCTTATTGGTCCAAGAAGCTTTACCATCACAATCAATGTAGTTTAGAAGTATTTCCCCAGCTCCCAACTCTTTAACAGCTTTTGCAAGTTCATAAGCTCTTATTGGTCGACCCTCTCGTCACCTTTTACCTAAGGAATTGATCAACAAATACTTCTTTCAAGTATGCATAGGGCTGCTTAGGCAAGGAGGAATTGCAAGAGAAATGGAAAACAGTAGCACTCGCTGAAGGGAGATATTTGATCTCATTAAGTAAAACAATACAACATCCCGAACACAAAAACGAATTCGAAAGGAATAGATTTCATAAAGCTTTCACAAGATGAACAGTTCTCCAAGTTCAAAGAAAAAGCAGACTGCAACTGTACACGGATTCAACCATTCCTCTATCAAAGCTTTATGCAGAAAGCTCCTTGACAAATGACCAAATGGAAAAGATCATTTCAAGTATTTTGGACATCACATACTTGCAGCTCTTTTATCCTAGTAACAGCTGAAAGCTATGATCAATAATACATCTCAACCTCATGATGTTCCATTTTTCAGCAAAGGTTATATTGAAAATTAGCATCAAGGGGATCCCACCCACTTACAAAAGATAAACAAAGACCCCACCATGCCCATGTGCTCCGTCCCAATGTGAACTATTTAATCTCCACATGTATCACTTCAATTACCCAGAAGTCAAGATATCAAGTAGGCTCAACTACCAAAACATACAAATCTCACCAATATTCTAATAACAGATGCTCAGAGCACACGTGAAACCGCTAACTATTAACAATTCTGTTAGCAATTTAATAGTTAGGGGCATCCAGTTTCCCATTTACTTAGAGCTAATCATGGACCAAGAGGCCTGATCAAACAGCTTTTTGGGCTTGCTTAGTGGAAAATATGGGTCTAAAATTTTTTTCAGACTAGGCTTTGCTTTATAATAAATATGCCCATGTCCGATCCAAATTTAATATAAATTATTACAATTTCATATATAATACATAACATATTTCATTTTTTATGTATTAGGTTTACGTTTAGTGTTGAAGTGAGGATTTTTTCATATTATATTTTCTGTATATAAAACATAATATATTACAAATAAATAAATTTTGTTAATGGAAGCATCAAGAAGATGCCAGCCAATTAATAGAAACTACCCCAATTAAAAGAACCATTTAAGACTCAAATGCTCCAAAAAGTCCAAAAACTTATGCATATCCAGATCAATTCGCTCTAGATAGCCAGCTAAACAAAATAGACAAGAAAGCACTTTTCACTTTGAACAACAAAAATTCAGTATTTTGAAAACATATTCTATTCCTATCACTATCCACCTTAAGCAAACAAGGATAAGACGCCAAATTTTCCCCTTCTTTGGCACGAGAAGCACCCCACCAACTCTCAAAAGCCATCTTCGCCTCCTTAGTGAACATAATATATATTTTATTTAATAATTTTCTTAACCAGCTCGTTCAGGAGTTTGAGATTTGATATTAATTGTAGCGTTGGGTTTGGGATTTAATTAAAGCCCAAAACAAGGGGGCGACTCCTAATACCCCTACAAAAGCCCCATCTCAACCCGGCTTTAATCAACACTACTTTTTCTCTCTTGGAATTTCTTTAACTTTCCTAAAATCTAACAGTGGGCTAGGTTATATTTTAAAGAAAATTACAGGAGTCACTAACTTCAGGAATAAGGACTGGAGTTGAGATTTATTTAAAATAAATGAAACAGATATCATGAAAGATGAAAGGCTAACCGCGTATTGATACCAAGCATATTCTTCACCTTTTGAACCTAAAACAAAATATAAAATATATGTCAATATTTAATTCATTTTTTATCTATTTTCCCCCTTTTCAAGAAAGAAACCAGGTTTTGGGTGGAGGTGGGTGGGTTGTTTGTTAGGGGAGGGGTGGTGCTGCTTGAAATGATAATGACTAGGATATCATAGCTTAGAAGACAAATAACAATCTATATAAACAAAAACACAACTCTCTTGCGCTCTCATTTGTAATTTCACATAAGCTGAAGTTGATGTTGCTTCATGTAGTTGTGATCCTCTAGAAACCTACCTACATCATTTCATGCTTGATTTTAAAGGTTTTCGTGTTATTTTTAGCCTGAAGTTAGCTGATAGAACAAAGAAAATTAGTTCTTCCATTACAAATTCTCTTCATTATCTATGCAAATTGCTTGATATTGTCTGGATAAGCTGTAGGATTCATATTAAATCAAATCTTATGATGCACACAAAATGATATGCAATGCAAGAAATTAAATACCTCTGCAAGTCACAATTATTTCCATACCAATTGCAGCACTCTATGTCTCTCCTGAGCATAGGTTTTCTGTTACTTGTTGGCTAAGAACTAGAAACTCTTCTTGGTGAGACAGGACAAGACAGGAGCAAAAATTGAAGATTTGAATTTAGACCATGTACAGAACCATTTCCAGATATAAAGTTCTGTAATACTCTCTCTCAACAAAATTCTCTCCCTGAGTACCTCGAAAGAAAATTCAAGGTTTTATATCACAATTTTTTCATTGAAAATTCTTAAATCCCACTAAATAATTCCTGATCAAATCGGATTCTCAAGCTTGAATTCAAATTTAAAATCAGACAATATAAAACTTAGCCAAAAAAAGCCAATCTACGAGGTAACTTGTAGGGTGACAAAGAATATTTCAATCTAATTGTTACAATGTTAGCATTAGAATTTCCTAGTGCATGAGAATTGCAATTGACAAGTGCATAAGAATAGCAATTGACACATTACTGGCTATAAACAAGAGTCTCAATGAACACTGGCAACAAAATGGCGAGCTTGTAAGCAGGAAGTTCTGAATCAACCAAATAAAAAAGAATATGCATTAGTCTTCCTTACCAGTGTTGCTTACTTTAGCAACCATGAACTCTACATCATCCGGATTCTTCAAGCAAACCCTACGAGGATCAATACTCACAACCATTGCTTGCAATATAAATGACAAATCAACTAACTACAGAAGCAAGAATATACGATAAGAGGTAATTCTACAATTAG
Organism: Vitellaria paradoxa; assembly: GCA_019916065.1. Classification (NCBI taxonomy): domain Eukaryota; kingdom Viridiplantae; phylum Streptophyta; class Magnoliopsida; order Ericales; family Sapotaceae; genus Vitellaria; species Vitellaria paradoxa. The sequence continues at coordinate 127,068 of JAINTL010000101.1, read as the reverse complement.
TCAATGGATGCATGTCTGTAGTGCATTAGTGCATAAGATTTACAAGTGCAATATGGTGCATCTAATAACAAAGGAAGCTATACCTTGTAAACATAAAATGCAGTTTGAAATATAAAAGTGGCCTCTCCCAGCAGAGAATCCCATCAATCGTGGACCCAATTAATAAGGGTATCAGTAATAGAGCTCAAAAAATATGATTGTAAAGTGGATATTTTATTCCTTCCAGACATTAACATCAGCAATTCATCCTTTCCTCTTACTTGTTTCCCCTTCAGGAAGGTAATTGTAACATTCTTTCCCTTTTTGTATGTAAACGAGAAATTCTATGCTAGCATGATTTGGTCATATAATTTGATTCGAACTCTTATGGATTTCTAGCAGCAGTTTTCACTACCATTATCTAAATACAATTCGTATGTAAAAGAAAATTTCTATGCTAGCATGATCTAGTTATATAATTGATTCAAACTCCTAGTATTTTTTCATTACCATCGTCTACATATGGATCTCTAACAGCAGTTTTCATTGCCATTATCTAAATATGGATGGATGACAGCAACCTTATTTTCCTGGGGTTAATTACATTTACACATGATTGGTCATTGAACATGTTTTTGAAATTGCAACTTATACATAAAGTTTTCTAAGATAGATTTTAGGTATGCTCACACAAATTTTCTACCATGTATAATGTACTCAACTCAACTCAAAACCGTTTTCTTTTTTCCTTTTTTTTTTTTTTTTTCCAAACTAAATGGGGTTGGGTAAATGGATCCCCTGAACATTAAGCTAATTACACGTAGACCTCCTGAATATTTAAATCTTATATTTAGACCCCTTATTCCCAAATGTTTGTAGCACTTAGGTCCATCCGTTAATTTTCTACTTTAACTGCATTGTAAATGATGAAAATGCCCCTGGCTCATCAATACCCCCTCTCTCTGGCTGGGTAGATGGATCCCCTGAACATTAGACTAATTACACGTAGACCCCCTAAATATTTAAATCTTACATTTAGACCCCTTATTCCCAAATGTTTGTAGCACTTAGGTCCATCCGTTAATTTTCTCCTTTAACTGCATTGTAAAATGATGAAAATGCCCCTGGCTCATCAATACCCCCTCTCTCTAGCTCATCAGTATCCCTCTCTTTCTCTCTCTCTCATGGAAACCCACCCAAAAAGGAAAAGAAGGAAAAATTCCCCATTCTCTTAGTCTTTCCCTCTTTGTATTGTGTGTTGAGTAATCTCCTCTGCAAAAATTAAACACCCTTTTATTGATCACCCCAATCCTCCAATAGCCGCCACTTAAAAAAGGAAGAAGAAGAAGAAGAACCCCAAGAGTTGCCGTTAGATTCAACTTTCTTTCATGATTTTCCTCCTCTTTCTCGAGAAAATGATTTTTCTCCCCACTCTTACTCCCTTCCATTGAAGATTGAAGAATTATTATTTCTTCTTATACCACAAACTGAATTACAGACCTGTATATATAGATATACATAGGATGGATAATCCTTCCTAATTTGCAGCTATCGCTAGCCTAGGATTAGGAAGCAATTCCTAAAAAACAGGAATCTAATTTCTATAAATCAGAATTCCAGAAACTACATCTACATTATCTAATAAAGGAAATAACTAATTAGCTTAATTCTTTCCTAGAAATTAGGAACCAAAATCGTAGGAGAAAATCACAAACAATCTCTCCTTTTATTCCTAAAATACTTTCCTAAAAATAAATTCCATAATCTTGGCTTCTGAATATTCAACACTCCCCCTCAAGCTAGAGAATATATATCATATAATCCCAGCTTGCAAATTAAGTCTTCAAAGTTAGGTCTGGATAGAGCTTTGGTGAGGATGTCTACAGTTTGTTGCTTGGTAGAAATGTAGTTCAATTTAACAGTCTCACTAGTCACCTTCTCTGTGATGAAGTGTCTGTCAATTTCAACATGCTTAGTCCTGTCATGATGCACGGGATTCTTTGCTATGCTGATAGCTGCCTGATTATCACACATCATCAGAATAGGAGATGAACTCATTTGTCCCAATTCACTAAGAACCCTTTTTATCCAAATCCCTTCACAAATTCCCTGTGCCAATGCTCTGTACTCAGCTTCTACACTACTTCTGGCTACCACTGATTGCTTCTTACTCCTCCAAGTAACAAGATTACCCCAGACAAAAGAGCAGTATCCAAAAGTTGACCGTCTGTCAATAATGTTACTTGCCCAATCTGCATCTGAGTACACTTCAGTGTCACGATTCTCTGTCTTTCTGAAGAATAGGCCTTTCCCTAGTGTCATCTTTAAGTATCTAAGAATCTTGTAGACAGCTTCCATGTGTTCTTCTGTAGGACTGTGCATGAATTGACTTACAACTCTTACTGCAAAACCAATATTTGGCCGAGTGTGTGAAAGATAAATCAGGCGTCCAACAAGTCGCTGATATCTCCCCTGTCTACAAGTGTACTTTCTTTCTCAGTGCCAAGTTTCTTCTGACTGTCCATAGAAGTATCAACTGGTTTGCATCCAAGCATACCAGTCTCCTTAAGAAGATCTAGAATATATTTCCTTTGAGAAACAACAATGCCCTTCCTTGATCTAGCCACTTCCATTCCAAGGAAATATTTAAGATTTCCAAGATCTTTAACTTCAAACTGACAAATACTTCTTCAAATTCTGTAATTCCTCCACATCATTCCCAGATAGAATATTATCATCAACATAGACTATCAGTATAGCAATTTTCCCAGCGTGAGATTTCTTGACAAACATAGTATGATCAGCCTGACCCTGTATGTAGCCAAGCTTTAAAATAGCCTTTGTGAATCTGTCAACCAGGCACGGGGAAATTGTTTAAGGCCGTACAAGGACTTCTTGAGTTTGCAAACCTGATTCTTTGCCATACTTCCTTCAAAACCAGGTGAGATTTCCATGTAGATTTCCTCTTCAAGGTCACCATTCAGAAAGGCATTTTTAATGTCCAGTTGTTGCAAGCACTAATCTTGGTTGACAGCCAATGAGAGAAGAATGCTGATAGTGTTAAGCTTTGCGACAGGAGCAAAAGTTTCTAGATAGTCTATCCCATAGGATTGTGTAAATCCTCTAGCAACCAACCCAACCTTGAACCTTTCAACTGATCCATCTACTTTGTACTTTATAGTGAAAATCCACTTGCACCCCACGGGCCTTTTCCCAACTGGCAAATCAGTAATAGTCCATGTTCCATTCTTCTCTAGTGCATCAATCTCATCTTGTACTGCCTTCTTCCATTCTGAATTTTGTAATGCCTCTTATATTGTATTGGGAACCTGAATATCATCGAGAGAAGTAGCAAATGCTCTGTAAGATGCTGATAGCCCTTCATAAGTAACATAATTCCCAATTGGATAACCTATACATTTCCTCACACCCTTCCTCAATGCAATCGGCATGGTAGAGTCATCAATGCTAGGAATTGGCACATCTCCAGTCCTATCCTTACCTATGTTTTCTTCAAGTGGACTTGAAATTGAGTCAATATCTCGGCCACATACTGGTTGTGATCCGTGCTCTAGCTCTCGTCTTTTCCTCCTCCTGATGTAGACTTGAAAATTCTCATTAGCAAGTTGTGGAGCCATAGCAAGTTGTGGAGCCACAGTTTGAGCAGGCACGGAAGAAGAAACATTTGTGGGATGGACTGATGACTGAACAGGCACGGGTGTTAATAAGTCCTGTGTACTGTCAGTAGGCACAAGCACAGGTTGAGAAGAACTTGGTGACTCTGAGTGGGCAAAGGGTACAGACTCAAGAAGGAACTCCCAAACTTGATGTTCATTCATACTCTCCCCCTGAACATGAGATTTGGGATAGAAGGATACATGTTCAAAGAAAGAGACATCCATGGTGGTGTAAAATTTTTTGTTGGTTGGAGAATAACATTTGTACCCTTTTCTAGTTGGAGAGTACCCTAGAAAAATGCACTTATTAGCTCTAGGATCAAATTTGCTACGGTGTTGAGGATACACATGAACAAATGCCGTGCAACCAAATACCTTGAGTGGTAAATCAGATGAAGCTGCATGGGTATGAGGAAAATTTTTTAGAAGAAGCTGACGTGGAGATTGAAAGGTAAGGACTCTGGATGGCATACGATTGATCAAATAGGTAGTCGTGAGAATGGCTTCCCCCCAGAAATAATTTGGAACATTAGAAGAAAACAAAAGACACCGGACAACCTCCAAGAGATGTCTATTCTTGCATTCAGCTACCCCATTTTGTTGAGGGGTGTCAACACAAGAACTTATGTGGATAATTCCGTGGTTCTGAAGATAGGTATTAAGACTACTAGTGAAGTATTCTCTAGCATTATCTGACTTGAGAACCTGAATTCTAGAGTTGAATTGATTTTGAACCATAAGATTGAAAGTTTGAAAAATTTTCCTAACCTCTGACTTTTCTTTCATAAGGAAAACCCAAGTTACTCGTGTATGATCATCAACGAAAGTCACAAACCATCGGGTACCAGAAACATTTTTTATCTGTGAGAGACCCCACACATCACTATGGATCAAAGAAAAAACAGTTGAAGGTTTGTATGGAATTTGAGGATATACTGTTCGAGCATGCTTTGCAATCTGACAAATTTCACAATGAAAAGATGCTGGATTTTTATTGATAAATAATTTGGGAAACAATTTTGCAAGATACCCAAAGCTAGGATGACCAAGACGATAGTGTAACAATATAATATCACTATCTTTATTGACATTGGAATTTGATATAGAATTGAAAGACTCTAACAGATTTTGAGATTGGACATAACTTGCTTGAGAAACTTGGTTTGAAGATCGGTCACATGAGAGAAGATAAAGCCCGGAGCACAGTTCAGCATTGCCAATCATCTTCCCCGATTTCAAGTCCTGAAAAACACACAAGTTTGGATAAAATTTAGTAACACATTGAAGGTCACGAGCCAATTTGCTAATGGACAAAAGATTACAATCCAAGTTTGGAACATGAAGAACAGAGTTGAGATACAACTCTTTAGTAAGTTGGATGGAACCTGTCCCAGCAATTTTTGAATTTGAACCATCAGCTATACGAACAGAAGAGTGACCACTACGTGGCTTGTAATTTTGGAGAAGATCAACATCTCCTGTCATGTGATCGGAAGCACCAGTGTCGACTATCCACGGCCTCATTTCTCCTTTGTTAGCAGTGAAAGCTGTATGTGATTCTGTTTGAGCAACCAAACCAGTCCCAGTAATGTTACCACTGCCAATTTGACTAAATAGTTTCTACAGCAAATCCATTTGCTCTTTGCTGAATGGGCTAGACTTGGGAACAGGAGTCCTATCAGAGTTGGAAGCCACATGTGCTTTGCTGTCTCTATCAAACCTTGGCTTTGGTTTCCAATCAGCTGGTTTGCCATGGAGCTTCCAACAAGTCTCCTTGTGATGGCCTGGTTTCCTGCAGTGATCACACCAAGGCCTTTCCCGTTTCTGTCGATCTCCACCATTACTGTTAGATGATCGGACAGCAAGGGCAGATGCATCCAACATTGAGGTAGGTTGTTCCTTAGATCCCATCATCACTTTCTTTCTACTTTCTTCACGCCTAACCTCGGAGAAAGCCTCCCTAAGACTGGGCAGTGGTTTTGTGCCCATGATTCAACCTCGAACATCATCCAACTCCCTGTTAAGTCCTAAGAAAAACTTGAACAGCCTTTTTTGTTCCACAATCTTCTTGTATGTTGCTGCATCTTCCGAACATTTCCATGAGTGAGTCTCGAATAAGTCAAGTTGTTGCCAATACCGTGTGAGTGTGTTGTAATACTGAGTAACAGACTGCTCTCCTTGGCGAAAGTCATGAAGTACTGATTCAACCTGAAACAGCTCTGAAGTATTTTCAGAGCTGGAGTAAGTCTCTTTGGCTGCATCCCATATTTCTTTTGCAGTCCCAAACAGTAAGAAATTTTCACCTATTTCATTGTTCATGGAATTGATAAGCCATGACATGATCATACTATTTTCAATCTTCCACTTTCTGAAACCTGGATCTATCGTCTCTAGCATGGTTGCTGCTCCCGTGAGATAGTAATCTTTTCCCTTACCACAAATGAACAGCAACACAGATTGTGACCATTACAAATAATTATGGCCATTTAATTTGTGTCCTGTGATAAGAATAGAAGAAGAATCACTACCACCAAGGTTTGGAATTTCTGAACTGCCTCTTGATTCTGGTGCTGTGATGTTGGATGTTTGTGATGAAGCCATTCCGTATTTTGTCATGCTCCAAATATTGTGAAGATGAAGATGAGTGAGAAGAACAAATAAGGTTTTTTTTTTTTAAATAGAGAAGAAGAAGAGGGCAGGAGAGAATGATGGCCATGGAAAGAGATGGCCGAAAAGAATGATGGCCAAAGAGAGGCGGCCTAAAGGGATTAGGGTTCAAAGAACCACAGCTCTGATACCATGATGAAGAATTATTATTTCTTCTTATACCACAAACTGAATTACAGACCTGTATATATAGATATACATAGGATGGATAATCCTTCCTAATTTGCAGCTATCACTAGCCTAGGATTAGGAAGCAATTCCTAAAAAATAGGAATCTAATTTCTATAAATCAGAATTCCAGAAACTGCATCTGCATTATCTAATAAAGGAAATAACTAATTAGCTTAATTCTTTCCTAGAAATTAGGAAGCAAAATCGTAGGAGAAAATCACAACCAATCTCTCCTTTTATTCCTAAAATACTTTCCTAAAAATAAATTCCATAATCTTGGCTTCTGAATATTCAACAAAGATAATTATGATAGATTACATTTAATGAATTTTGAATTACAAGCAACTTTTGTTTCATGCACCCAACAAGTTCCATCAAAATCAATCACAACAAAAGCATAAAACAATAACATCTACACAATTACAAACAAACCAAACTCATACTCCTTGGTGATGAAACTGATGAATTCTGAAACGCACACTAGCACCGTCTCCTTCGCGATCTCCCATTCATCAGAACCTTCTTCGTATTTCAACTAATATTCGTGATTAGGAGGTATCTGTCTTGCTTGCAAATGTTCAATGTGGGGCTTTGCTTGCCCTCTCATTGAAGCAACGTCGACCATCGTTGCCGAAACCCTAACTCAACAAACCCAAAAACACTGGAGAAGAGGGGGAATTTGTATTTGTGTGCGAGATTCAAATCAGTGGCTATGGAGGAGGAGAGAGAAGGGGCTAAAGAGAAATCAGACACTGGAGAAGAGAGACTAGAGGAGATGGCAGCCATACATTGCAGTTTAGATTGCAGAGAAAGGAGATGACAGCCAACCGGATTTGAAATGTATGTATAATGTATATATATAATTTGTTCTATATATATAGGACATAAAGAACGTATAGGCTAGGGCTTCGAATAGAGATGAAATTCTAGTAATAGAAGTGAAAGCTGGGGCAAATAAATCTTCAATTCTCAATTTCTCTTTGTCGTGGTTACGGTTGGGGTTTGGAGAGATAGAGAGAGGGAGTGAATGAGTGTTATTGATGGGTCAAGAGCATTTTCATCATTTTACAAAGCAGTTAACAGAAAAAATTAATGGATGGACCTAAGTATTATAAACATTTAGGAATAAGGGGTCTAAGTGTAAGGTTTAAATGCTCAAGGAGTCTACGTGTAATTAGCCTAATGTTCAAGGGGTCTAGGTGTAATTTGCCCATAATAATTTATATATATAATACTTAATAAAGGTGTAAATGTGGATTAAAATTTATACACTATCAAATTAATATTAAGTTTTACAACTGAATTTTCAATGGCACTAAAATTGTGATTAGATTTCTAAGAACTGCTATTCAATACTGAAATATGCTATGATATGTTAAAAATAAGATGAATAAGTGTTCGTTGTGCAACAAATAGTAATTAAAAATGAACAAACTGTAACGACAATGGAGACAAGAAATTATAAAAGATGACTCACTCATAGACATTATTTGTAAACTTTAACGAGAGAAAGGTGAAATCTAAGAAAACATTGATTTTGGGAAAAGGGAGGACACTATACAAATAAGGACTGTCATGAGATACCTTTAGGTTGAAAGACCTCAAACTTGCACAAAATTGGGTAACCATGCCTGTGGACTAGTAATACACAACGACGACGAAAATGGTAAGGCTCATTGTGGCCCATAAACTCGAATCTATAAACGACGACACAAGGGTACTTCACGACTCATATATTTACATATAAACTGGCAATAATTTGGACTACCACCTTTATGGTGGGATAGTCTTGCACAGTATCCTTCCCCACTTCAAAAAAAAAAAAAAAAATGAAGAAAGGTTGAATTAATGTTGTCCTATCCTGTTATGTGTTGATGTATTCACTGACTTCTTACTATATTCGTTATTTTATGTGATTCATAAAATGCATTAACAAAAATATATTTCTATATATCGTGAGCACAAGCGGTTTTCTGCTCACATCCCTAACTGTATTGCAAGTGTAAAGCCCGAGACTTAGGAGGGCTAGTACAACCATTTGAAACCCTATAGTTTTATTGAACAACTTTTACAACTTAACTGTGATAACTTTAAAAGTTCATGTATATGAAAATATTGCTTTGCAAGTAAATGAAACTTATGTTATTTGGTTTTAATTTAAACCTAGGTGTGTATTTTATTAATAAAATAACCATTACCATTATTTATATTAGTGAATAGGATGGTCACTAGCTCTGAAAAATAAATAGTAACTATAATGGACTAGGTGCATTAAATTTTACAATCGAAACTCACTCCTCGAGATCTCGGGATTTTGGGGGTGTGACACATTTAAAGGGTGCAATTAATGTTAATTGTATCATTGATCCCCCTACTAAACAAAATAAAATAAGAAAGCAAAAATCAAAAGTGCATAGAAGGAAAGTCTTCACTAAAAAAAACGTTCAAGTCACATGACACGTGTATTATTGAGGGGGTAGGTTATCTTTAGCCATTCAATCCTATATGACAATACATGATATTACATCATGTGGAAAGAAAGAAAATTGAAAGAAAAAATTTCTATACTTTTCATTGATCTGTATAAGGCTGTTTATATACACTCAACATTAGCTGCAGAATAGGAAAACTACCTAAATTACTCTAATCAAATAATAATTAAATCTCTTAATTATGGGAATTCAAATTCCTCCATTATGGAATATGAAGTCCCTTAATTATGAGAGAATAACCGTTACAATATTTTCCTACACTCCCCCTCAAGCAGGTGAATAGATATTTTTCATTCCCAGCTTGGATGTATTTGTTTCAAACTTTGTGCTACTCAAGCCTTTGGTAAGCACATCTGCAAGTTGCTGATCAGAAAACATGTAAGGTGTATAAATCAAACCACTGTCTAACTTCTCTTTGATGAAGTGTCGGTCAACTTCAATATGTTTCGTTCGATCATGTTGCACAGGATTATGTGCTATGCTAATTGTAGATTTGTTGTCACAATAAAGTCTCATAGGGCCATCCCATTGAATTTTCAAGTCTCCTAGGATGATTTTCAGCCACAACAATTCACAAACACCCTGAGCTATTGCTCTAAATTCTGCTTCAGCACTTGATCTTGCCACCACCTTTTGTTTCTTACTTTTCCATGTCACAAGATTTCCGCCAACAAATGTGCAATAACCAGAAGTTGACCTTTTGTCAATTACTGATCCAGCATAGTCTGCATCTGTATAAGCTTCAAGTATCAACCTTGTGCTCTTTTTGAACAAAATCCTTTTACCTGGAGTTCCTTTAAGTTACTGTAGAACTCGATTTGCAGCTTGCATGTGGACTTCCTTAGGGTTGTGCATAAACTAACTGATCACACTGACTGCATAAGCTATATCTAGTCTTGTGTGAGAATGATAAATAAGTCTTCCTACCAGACGTTGATACATCTCCTTGTCAACTGAATCATCTTCCTTGGCTTCTCCAAGCTTGTAATTGGGGTCTATTGGTGTACTTGCTGGTTTGCCTGCCAATTTTCCAGTTTCTTTCAGTAGATCCATGAGTGCGCAACTTCAATCCCTAGGAAGTATTTTAGCCTCCCTAATTCTTTGATCTCGAATTCTTTGGCCAAACATTGCCTTAAAGATGCTCTCTCCCCCTCATCATTTCCGGTTACAATTATATCGTCCACATATACTAGAAGAGCTGCGACACCCCCTGAGCTTGAGTGCTTGACAAATAATGTATGATCCCCTTGACTTTGTTTGTATCCTATGCTTGTCATAACTGTTGCAAATCTTTCAAACCATGCCCTTGGAGATTGTTTGAGCCCATACAAAGCTTTCTTCAATCTACACACTTGATTATTAGCTACATTATTTCCAAATCCAGGTGAGATTTTCATATAAATCTCCTCTTCAAGATCTCCATGCAAGAATGCATTTTTCACATCAAATTGTTGCAGCCCCCAATCATAATTCACCGCCAGTGCCAACAAAACTCTGACAGTATTCATTTTGGCTACAAGAGCAAAAGTTTCTTGATAGTCCACACCATATGTCTGTGTATATCCCTCGGCTACTAATGTTGCCTTGTACCTTTCTAGTGACCATCTACTCAATATTTCACTGTATACACCCATTTACAGCCCACAGGTTTTTTTCCTGTAGGTAGATTCACCAGCTCCCATGTATTATTTTTTTCTAAGGCCTCCATCTCTGCATTCATAGCTTGCTTCCAATTTTCATTAGATAATGCCTCAAATAATGTGGTTGGAATGGAAATGTTGTTGAGACTCGCAAGGAAACTTTTATGTGAAGGTGAAAATTTCTCAAGTGATACAACATTAGAGAGCGGATATAATGGGGTTTTGGTACATTTCCTGGTTCCTTTCCTAATTGCAATAGGAAGATCCTGATCTGAGTTGTTACAAGAGTTATTTTTCTGACTCGGTTTGCAAAGGTAAATCAGAAATTGTTACCTCATTTCCAGAAGTCGAGTCAGATTATTGGATCGGCGCAAGTTCCGGGACTGAATACTTCTTCCTCGAGTACATATTAGCAAACCGAGGCAACTAAGCAGAAACAGTTTCAGGGGCATGTTCAGCAGGAACTGGTTCAGTGGCATGTTCAGCAGGAACTGGTTCAGTGGCATGTTCAGTAGGAATAGAAACAGGAGCATGTTCAGGTTCAAAGGCAGGTTCATTAGATGGCACAATGTTGGGCAATGAAGAAAGCTCAAGAAGAAAGAAATCCTTATCTTCTATGTTTAGATTCTCCCCCTGAAGATAAGGAGTGGAAAAATAAGATTCATGTTCATGAAAAGTGACATCTGCAGAGGTATAGAATTTCTTGCAAGGTGGATGGTAGCACTTATAACCCTTTTGAGTTGGAGAATATCCTACAAAAACACATTTGATTGCCTGAGGATCTAGTTTACCCCTGTTTAAATTGTGAACATGGACAAATGATACACACCCAAATATTTTAGGGATGAGACGATTGGAAGTACGCAAGTCAGGATAGAATTGTGAAAGCATTTCCATAGGACTTTGAAAATTCAATACTCTAGAAGGTAACCTATTTATGAGATAAGCAGATGTAAGAACTGCTTCCCCCCAATAATACTTAGGCACATTGTTTTGAAATAAGAAAGCTCGAGTCGTGTCAAGCAAATGACCATTCTTTCTTTCAGCGACTCCATTTTGTTGTGGAGTGTTGACACATGAGGATTTATGAATTATCCCTTCCCTTTGGAAAAATGGAGTCAAGGTTTGATTAAAGTAATCCCTTGCATTGTTAGAACGAAAACGTTTGATTTTGACACCAAATTGATTTTGTATCATGACATGGAAATTTGGGAGAACAAAACTCACATCAGACTTGTTTTTGAGTAAGAAAATCCAAGAGACTCTAGTGCAATCATCAATGAATGACACAAACCATCGAGCACCAGAAATATTAGGAATAGGAGAAGGTCCCCAAATATCACTGTGAATAAGATAAAAAGGAATTGAACTTCTTTTATTACTGATAGGAAAAGGTACACGTTTGTGTTTCGCAAACTCGCACACATCACATTGAAAATTCTCAATCTCTAACCCCTTACACAGAGAAGGAAATAAGATTTTAAGAGTCATAAATGATAGGTGCCCTAGTCTACGATGATACAACGAGACCTTTTCTTTACTGGATAAACAATGCTCAGAAAGAAATGATAGGGAAGGTTTACTTTTGTTGTCCTTCGGATTGCTTTGTATCTCGAGATAATAAAGTCCATCTCGTTCCTTAGCACGTCCAATCGTCTTCCCCGAATCCCGGTCCTGAAATATACAATTAGTGGAGTTAAAAATGACATTTGCAACACAAATCTTGAGCAAGTTTTTGTATAGAAATAAGATTAGTAGACAGCTTGGGAACATGAAGAACATTTTGTAGGACAATTGAGTCATTGACTCGAATATCGCCTAGACCAGCTACTGTGGTTAATGAACCATCTGCTGTAGCAATTTTCCGAGTGCTCGAACAAGGGTTATATGTTTGAAATTTTTGTGAGGAGTGTGTCATGTGATCAGTGGCCCCCGAGTCTAGGACCCAAGAACTGGCAAAGGCTTCATCCGAGACATGCAATCCAACGAAAACAGGAAGCTTATCTGAATGTGCCAGAGAGCAGGTACCTGAGGGTTTTTCAAGTGTTCCAAGTAAAGCTTTCAACTTCTCGATCTCCTCCCGATTAAAATCAGCTTGCTCCTGAGTTTTTGTCTCACTTTGCTGCACCATGGTCATGTTTGCATGCCCACTGTTTTTCTTCTGTCCCCCTCTATTTCCCCACTCTTTACTAGGGGGTTTTCCATGAAGCCTCCAACACATCTCCCGAGTGTATCTTGGTTTCTTGCAGTGGGTACACCATAAACTATCCTTGTTGCCCCGGTTTTGTTTCATTGATAGATCTGCTCTCCCATTCTCAGATGCTACTAATTGCTCCAAGCTGGCTTTGGGATTTCCTCTGCTAGCAACCATAGGCGAGCCTTCTAGGGTCTGAGGTTGAAGCATGACTCCTCTCCTGCTCTCTTCTGCTCGAACAATAGAAATCACTTCGTTCAGAGAAGGAACTTCATCCTTACCAAGGATTTGAATTCGAACTTGATCAAATTCAATATTAAGCCCGACAAGGAAGTCATATACTCGATCTTTCTCAATGTAGTACTTGAGAACTACTGCATCTTCAGGGCACTTCGTCTTAATACATTGGTAATGATCAAGTTCTTGCCACTGATTTTTCAATATATTAGCATACTCCGTGATAGATGTGCTTCCCTGTTTTGTTGCTGCAGTCTTAACTTTGATCTCGTACACCTGAGCCGCATCTCTAGCTTTTGAATACGTTTGTTGAACAGCTTCCCAGATATCCTTTGCAGTGGCCAAAAACATACAGGTATCACTTATCTCAGGAGTCATAGAATTCCATAACCATGCCATAATCATTGAATCTTTCTCGTCCCAGGCCTCAAATTTAGGATCGCTTGGCTTTGGCCCTGATCCTATGAGATAACTTATCTTACCCTTACCTTTCAAAAGGGTTCAAATAAGTTGGGACCATTTCAAGTAGTTCCTTCCATTTAATCGATATGTAGCTTGGATCTGTTGTAACTCTCCAATCTGAGCAAGAGGCTGGGTGGCCATAGCAGTATCTTTTATTTCTGACATATTAATAAAGAACCAAATTGATTGATCTGATATCAGCCTTACCAATCTGACCCACGGTTAGAGGCGGAACACCCTTAACACCAATCTGGAGATCAGCAGCAATTACACCAACAGTGGCTGACGATGAGAAAGCAACCTACTTCCTGTCGACTAGGGTTCCGACCAACCAGGACAGAAGACCAATTGCGAGAATCGCAAAGCAGCAAGACTGATCACAAAGAGAGAGATCGATCACAGAGACTACGATCGCGAAGAGAGAGATCGATCGCAAAGACCGATCGCGAAGAGAGAGCGCACGGAGTGCTTCCATTAATCGGCGAGGTTTCTCTTCACCGGTCGATTAGCGACGGGACCAGTCAACGAACAAGGCAAACAGCAGTTGGCCAGGTTTCGCTTTAACAGTTAACGGAACCTGGTCAGTGAATGAGCAATCAACGTCGATCGACTCTGGTTCTGATGATTCGATCGATGGCTGGAGCTTAGCTACCTTCGTCAACCGACAGGTAATCAGAACTGTAGATCGGTCGAAAGAAATTGACGCCAATGAAAGGGATCAACACCGATGGAATTAACCGTGACTGAGAATCAGTCGATGTTCGGAACTGAACTGCCGGCGATCAAGCCCTAACAGCAATTAAGGCTGTAAAAGAAAAAAATGTCTGGCAATAAAGGCCAAATAGGTAAAAGAAAATATTTTGCCCAGAGAACTTAATGCTCTGATACCATGTGGAAAGAAAGAAAATTGAAAGAAAAAATTTCTGTACTTTTCATTGATCTATATAAGGCTGTTTATATACACTCAACATTAGCTGCAGAATAGGAAAACTACCTAAATTACTCTAATCCAATAATTTTTTTTTTTTTTTGGTAAGTAAGCGTATTTTGGATTAACAGGAAATTATGTACAATGTCTTGGGGGCATTCCCCCGTGGTGCAATTATATAACAACTAGTGGATTCCCCAACTATTAAGCAAAATAGAATTTACGTTAGCCAACATGACATGAGATTGGGATAACTTTCTTCTAACTTCATTTTGGATTCCATGGACAATGGCTGCCATAGGTGTAGATTGCCTTTTGAAGATTCTCTTGTTCCTTTCTTCCCAAATGTGATAAACCAAACCGGCCCAAGCAAGCTTGTAGAGCACACAGCAGGGTTGCTTCCCACTAAATTTGCCCATGGCCCAAGCAACTTCCCTTTTCCAAGGTTGTGTTGGTTTGACAATAGAGCATTTCCTTAGAATGATGGTTCTCAACTCAGCCGCAAGTGTGCACTTGAAGAAAATATGATCCACGGTTTCAAGTTCATTTCCACATAATACACAAGTTGGATCAATGCTCATTCCCCAATTAACCATTCTATCTTTGGTGTAAAGTCTTTCTCTAATGGCAAGCCAAAGAATGAAACTATGTCTAGGAATATGTTGATTGAACCAAATCAAGTGATGCCAAGGTACCTTGTTGCTTTTTTCGCGGATGGCATTCCATGTTGCAGCTACACCATATATTTCATTCTTGGAAACACTCCATATAAGCTTATCTTCCAGGGTGGTGCTCGGCTTGTAGTTAGGAGGATGCTCAAGGATTATTTCCCTTAACTCCCAAGTGCAAGGAAAAGGCCACTTCCATTCCCCATTTGCAACTATTCGGTCTACCCTTGCATTTGTAGGTAGCCCCGCATCATAAGCAATCCTAGGACCATATTTAGGAATTAAAGGCCCAAGAGGATGCCAATTTGAGTACCATAAAGAAATTGAGTTACCTTGCCCGACCTTATATTTGGATAAGCGAATGACCTCCTCTCTAAGTTTGAGTAGTTTCCCCCAAGTCCATGAGCAATCGGATGGCTTCTTGATCTCCCAAAAACATTTCCCCTTAAGGAGGTTAATGTGACACCATTCAACCCAAAGGGAAGACCTTTTAGTGCATAGTGCCCAAATGTGCCTCATCATGGATGCTTTGTTCCATTCTTCAAGTCTCCTTATTCCTAGACCTCCTTCCTTCTTTGGCTTGCAAATTTCATTCCATGCAACCTTGCTTCCCCATTGTTTTAGCTCAGAACCCGACCATAGGTATCTCCTTAGGACTTGTTCTATGGCATTGCAAATTCTTTTTGGGAGTATAAAGTGGATGCTCCAATAAACTTGCAAACTGAACAGAACAGATTTGATTAGAACCAATCTACCCGCATAGGATAGGCATTTTGCAGTCCAGCTCTTGACTTTCTTGGTGACCTTGTCAATGAGCTCCATGCAGTCTTCATACTTTAGCTTTGTTGAGATGAGTGGAACACCTAGGTACTTCACGGGAAGCTCTCCAAGCTGAAATCCGAGTATTGAGCATAGTTGGAGTTTTCTTTGGTTGCTAACACCTGCCATGTAGACTTTGCTTTTGGTCCCATTGGGCTGCAATCCCGAATATTTGTGAAATTCTTGGAGGGCTTGATGAACAATCTGAAAAGAGATATCATTAGGAGTACAAAGAATGAATAAGTCATCTGCAAAGTATATGTGATTGATTTGGGGAACCATGCACTTCGGGTGGTAAGTAAATTCACTTCCTTCAATCTTCTTGTTGAATAATCTTGTGAAGAACTCCATGGCAATGAGAAAGAGATAAGGGGAAAGTGGATCACCTTGGCGAAGGCCTTTGGCACCATGAAAGAACCCTTCAAGTACTCCATTCATAGATATGGAGAATTGAGGGGTAGTAATACATTCTCTTATCCAGCCCACAAATTTGCTTGGTAGCTGAAAGGCTTGCAAAATATCCATAATAAGGTCCCATGACACCGAATCAAAAGCCTTCATAAGGTCAATTTTGAGAGCACTCCTTGGGGATGTGTTTTGCCTATGGTAGTTTCTTACAAGTTCTTGCATGAGAAGGACTTGGTCTGAGATGCTTCTACCTTTAATAAAAGCTGCTTGGGAAGAACTAATCATCAGGGGCATAAGCTTCATAAGCCGATTAGCAATGATTTTAGAAATGCATTTGTAAATTGTATTGCAACAAGAAATGGGTCTATAATCAGCTACCTTGCTTGGATTAGGGACTTTAGGGATTAGGGCAATGCTTGTGGTGTTGATCATCTTTAGGAGCTTACCCGAACTGAAGAAAGACTTGATAGCATTTGTAAAGTCTTCCCCAACAATGTTCCAAGTCTTCTTGAAGAAATAGGGAGTGTATCCATCAGGTCCAGGAGCTTTGTGACTTGGCAAAGAGAAGAGAGTAGCCTTTATCTCCTCATCCGAGACTTCATCCTCAAGAGAGTCTAGGAGTTGTGATGGCAAGGATGTGTGCATGATGCTATCCACATATGCCTTTGCATCTTGCGGATATTGGAAGGGAGTTCCCAAAAGCCTCTTGTAGTAATCAACAAAAATTTCTTTGACCTTACCATAATCTTCAATCCTTATGCCAAGATCATCTTGAATTGAAAGAATCTTGTTTCTTGAACAATGGCCCTTTACTTTTCTATGAAAGTAGGCAGTGTTTTGGTCCCCTAGCCTTATCAAATTGTCTCTAGCTTTTTGCTTGTAAAAGGCCTCCTCGGCTTGAGCAAGGTGCAAGTAGTCTTCAAGAGCTTTGCTTTCTTCTTCAAGGAGATTGGGGCTAGACTTGAGTTGCAATTCGTATTGGATGGCTTCAAGTTTGGCTTTAGCTTCATTGACTTTGACCGAGATCCCTCCATAATGCTTGAAGTTGAATGCCTTTAGAGACTCCTTAAGTGACTTGAGCTTGGAAGCTAGCTTAAACATAGGGGTGCCCGAAACTCTTATACTCCATGCTTCTTCTACCACTTTGTTAAACTCCTTGTTCTTTAACCAATAATTGAAGAACTTAAAAGGCTTCTTACCGGTTGGGACATTGGGCCGAATGCTTACAATAATGGGGCTATGATCCGAGGTACAAGCATTAGGGAAGAAGGCTTCTGAATTTGGGAAGCAAGTAAGCCATTTTTCATTCACAAGTGCTCTATCAAGCTTGCTAAAGATACTACTTCCATCTTCTTGTTTGTTGCTCCATGTATAGTAGCATCCAGAGAATCTTAAGTCAACCATTTCAACAGCTTCAAGGCATGAATTAAAGCTATTCACTGCATTTTTATCAATTCCCCTACCTCCTCTCTTCTCTTTTCCATCTTTAACTACATTGAAATCACCCAAGATGATCCAAGGAGAAGCTGTCCCAATCATGTCATAATTAGCTTGAAGATCTTTCCACAAAAGCTCTCTAGTTGCCTTATCATTTGAGGCATACACAAGAGTTGCAAAAAATTCAATTGAAATTGCATGGTAAGCAATATGGCAAAAGATTGATTGACTAGTGCTTGCAATAATTTGAACTTTGACAATTGAAGGATCCCACAAAAACAAGATTCTAGCAGGTGTATCATTGGAGTGATTCCCCACATAGCAAAAAGAAGGGTTTATAGACTTGCAAACTTTTTCTACATTACAACTTTGTACCTTGGTTTCAAGAAGGCCAACTAGGTTGAAGGAGGAGTTCTTGATCAATTTCCTAACTTCAGCTAGTTTTAAGGGCCAATTGAGGCCTCTTACATTCCAAGCCCCGAAATTCATTTGGATTTGGAGGAGGAACCCGAGAACTTGGCATGTAGTGCCTTTTCCTTTCTCTCAACAGCAAACATCATTTTCCTTTGTTTCTTGCGTTGTGTCTTTGAAAGCTGAAAATCAGAATTCATTTCAAATTCTAATCCTTTTTGATCATAGGAAGGAGTTGAAGGCCGATCCTTATCATCATCACTTGCCAATTCTGAAAATTCATCTATGTGCTGCAATAATAAGACATCCTCTTGGCTGGTTTTAGGCTTTTGAATTGCTAATGGAGTGGTATTGAGTGGAGCTTCTTCATGCAATTCCATTGGGCAGATAAGCTGAGCCTCGGCTTCTTGCAACATCAAGGACTTGTGTTCTTCCAAATTGCTTGGAGCCTTCTCTATTTGAGGATCAACGGAGCTGGAATTTGTGGAGCATTCGGCTTCATTGGGAGCTTGCTGGTTAACACTTACTTTAGGCTTAGCTACCGGTCTCCATTTTTGAGTAACATTCTTAGAGCATTGACTTATTTTGTGGCCTTATTGTTTGCAACCTTCACAGATTGTGGGGATCCATTCATACTCCACTGGTTGTTGATACACCACTCCATTGATATCCTCAATTTCAACAAAGGATGGAAATGTAGCTTGATTATCCACTTAAATGCATACTCTTGCATAAGCAAGTCTTTGCATTTGAGCTGTCATTCTATCCGTGAACAATGGTTTACCAAGTTGACTAGCAATCTTGCTCAATGACCTTGCCGCCCATAGGTGGAGCTTTAGGTGAGGAAATCTGATCCATATTGGGAGTAATTCAGGGCTTGCTCTATCATAGAATTCATTAGGAGACCATGGCCTTAAGATCAAAGGTTTGTCATAGTAACTCCAAGGTCCCAATTCCAAAACCTTGAGCTTAGTTTCTTCATCTTGGAAATTAAAGATGAAAAGACCAGCTTTGAGGATGAACAATTCAACATGGCCAAAGGCTCTCCACCTTCGTTCAATAAATTGCTCCATCAGCTTGTAAGGAGGCTTTGCACCTAGCACATGCCCGACTACGGCATTGTCCCATTTCCTCAAGTCCTCGGCCACTTCTTCTGGTGAGAAGGAGACTGGTGCTTTGGAGGTGCCACGGGTATTTTGAGGGGGAATAAACTTGAGCATAGACCCATTAGTTTTGACACGGTTGGAATTGAAGAGTTGTGCCCATGTAGGCTTTGGCTGGGTGTTTATTTCAGTTGGTTTTAAATCTGGTTTGGTTTCATTAACTAAGTGGACTTGGTTATTTGGGTCGGTTGAGGGTGAGAGGTTGAGTGGCTGGTTAATGGGATTTGAATGGGGTGGTTTTGGCGGGCTAGCAGGGGTAATAACCAAGTGGGAAGGGCATTGCACGGGAGTTGGAAGGTTGGTATTTGTGTGCTGACTTGTGGCAGGTTGTACAGGTAATTGGGAAGTTGACTTATGTAGGTTTGTCTCTTGGGCATTGGCATTAACCGGGTAAAGGACTAAAGGATCAGGTACATGAGGTCCATAGGAGTTATGGAGCATCTTCTTCTTCATTTCAGGTAGCTTGGAAGCCGAGGAAGTGCTGGACAATGGAAGAGCAACTTTTGAGGGGCTAAGAGGAGACTTACCTCTATCATTCTTCTTTTGCTTCCATTGCTCTTCTTTAGGATTTTCTGATTTGCTGAGAGTGTTTGCCTCACAGGTGACCAGCTCTTCTCCATTGTAGGAATTTTTTAACACCTCAATCTCAGCTCGCAACTTCTCAATGGTTTGTAAAAGGGTCTTGCTTTGAAGATCTTGTTGTTCATCATGCTGAGATGGAATAGAGGAAGATGAAAGCCTTAGGGTGTTCTCATCTTGGACTATACCTTCCCGAGTGCAATCAGCCTTTAAGTTTGCTTCTTCATCTTTCAACGGTTGACAATGGAGAGAAGGAATAGAGGTGGATGAGACATGCAAGGAGGTGTCATCCAGCCCTATACCTTCTTTTTCCCAGCTTGCGGCTTGCTTCTCATTGGCAATCTTGCTAGAACCCGTGACTAAGGAGCATGACTTAACTTCTTCTACCCCAACCGAACTAGGATTGACATTGCTTTGGACTGAAACGGAAGAGGATGAGATTAGGGACAAGAGAGCTTTTGATGTAGGGGAGGTTGAAGGTGAATCGGCCATGGAGTTTTAGAGAGAGAAAAATCTAGAGAGAGAAGCTCTCATCTTTCCTTTTACTCTAATCCAATAATAATTAAATCTCTTAATTATGAGAATTCAAATTCCTCCATTATGGAATATAAAGTCCCTTAATTATGAGAGAATAACCGTTACAATATTTTCCTACACATCACATGCACCATGCCCTTCTATCAAAATGAATTGCACCAACAGGGTAAATAAAACTCAAGCATCCAAAAAGAAATATCATGAGGACAAAATTCTGTCCTAATTGAGACAAGGCACATTAAGAACAACAAAACAATTGATAAACCTTTAGTATCATCAGAACCTAAGGGTTTTATTGGTCTAAAATGATTGAAGACTCTCTATTCTCCACTCTGTAAAATTTGAAAATCAAATCATAAACCAGATGAGCAAATTGAAGAAATAAAGAAGGAAAAAAAAAACGGATCACTTGTCTAGTTACTATTATCTTAAATGGTAAATACAACATATCTTTAATAGAAATAATACAACATTATCACACTTTGGGAAGCTCTGGAGATTGGTTTTTGGCTTAAATTTCTCTGTCTAACAAAGTGGTAAAAAACCAGCATTGCATAGGCAAAAGAAGAAGCATTAATGTTTGAATAAATGCAACGCTGGTTCAAGCACTAGGCATTTTAAGTAATTGCCTAAGACCTCTTCCAATAAGAAGCCCTCAAATTTAAATAAAAAAAATATAAATATATATTTAGTTATTTTAAATTCATTCTCTCCTTAATTTCAATGCTTATCTTATTCTCAAATAGTTTTAGAATTTATCTTAATTCATAAAAATAATACGTAAGAATATCACAATTAAGTGATTCGTATGCATGTGTGTGTGTGTGTGTGTGTGATCTCTAGAATCCTCCCAAGCTCAACGCTTCTATCTTTGGGGCTAAAGATGAAAAAGAAGACAAAGATGTTGATCCTGAGCTGGAGGATATTCAAAGAGTGTTTTCTAAAGGTCTCTAATATAATTCCTTATTTCTTTACAATGCATGTCTCCTCTATGAGAATTACAATTCCTTCTCTTTCCAACACTTATTATTTATCTAAGATGTGTGTGTTGTAGGATTTGTTTGCCCGAGGGGTGATGTGGGGGCCCTTATAGCCGACCCCACCTAGTGGGAAAAGGCTTGGTTTGGTTTGGTTTGGTGTGTGTTGTAGGATTAGACATTGAAATCTCTCATTTAACTGACATTACATGTTTTTACCTGCTGTATTCACATCACGAGGAATGATCAACCTAGGAATACTTTCACAACATTTGAAGTTCTTGTTCATTTGTTATTTGTGTGGTATGATGTTTTGTAATCCATGTTCGTTGGATAAATTAATGCTTTGTTAATATATCATTTTAATCAATCCCTCTGGACTATGTACGTTTATTAGTGTGTAGCGCTCTCTCTCTCTCTCTCTCTCTCTCTCTCTCTCCTCCCCCCCCCCCACCTATTCAACAAATTAAATATCCTTGTAAGAATTCCATACGAACCAATAATGAAATACAATGGAAGGTGAAATTAACTATATACAATTTTTGGTAAATTTTAGATGGTTGTTCCTTCTTATAAATTTGTTTTTGAGTGATCCAGATTGGGAAATAGGACTCGTAATGATCACATTATATACATGGGACATTGACTCACAAAAGGATGTCCCATTCATTGCATGAATGCTTAGGATAAAAGATAATTTGTTTAGTGTTAAAACAATGCAACAACATTATTATTGGGAATTGAGTAGGCACCTCTATCTGGTATGATTATTAGCCCCCTCAAGGTGCAATAATCTCAAGCTTAGGGTTTGGGTTGAGGCAAGCGTGGCTAGCTCGCATCATTCGGAGCAATGCCAGCTATCAATTGAGTTATTAGAATTGACAAGAAGATTTCCACTAAACAAGAAGAATTCGCCAACTATCAATTGAGTTATTAGAATTGACAAGGAGCATTTCGCAATGAAGCAAGCATGGATCTCTCTTTAGAACTGTTTGTAGCAATGTTCGTTAGTGCTAACAGAGAGAAGCAGAGTTGGAGTTACCTCTCAATGTCATCAAGGATGATAATGCTTAATGGTGACTTTTAAGCATCCTCAAATACCTTGACAATCTGAGCACATTTACTGCTTTCGCTAATCCCCATCATTGATTCAGCTAATATCTATCATGAGCAAAAAAGTAGAATAAAGAAATTGAAGCAACAGAGAGAAGCAGAACACCCCAAGGAAAGATTGTGAAGATTACTTACTATCTTAAAATAGGGAAAATCACAATTAACACCAACAGTAGCTGCCAATGTCGCCTTACCACTGTTCAAAACAAATAAAAACATAGAAAAATAAGCATTAGCCGATGAAAACAGGAAACCGAGAAGCTTACACCCCACTTGGACTTTCCAGAAGACAAGTAACAAGTGGACTTCCTTTGCTTACTCTCACGTGCTCAGCCAGTAGGATAGTTCTCTTATATATATGATCATGTCGTGCACCACAATCTAACATGCCATTAAGTCTGTAAATCTCATTCAGTAGGTGACAGGAGAATAGAGTAGTTAGAGAAAGAAAATTAGTAGTTTTCAGAACTGAAAACTTTTTTAAGCTACCTGTTGTACAAAATTTCACATTGAAATGGCCAAAGCATTTCTTCAGCCCAGCATGATTAGGGAAATGTTTCCCAATAGAATAGCTTGCCGCTTTGCAAGTTAATTGTTCATTTGCATGACTGAGTCTTCTTCTCCCCAAACCTCACCCCCCCCCCCCCAAAAAAAAAAGAAAGAAAATGAGGAAAAATAAAACAATGCCCTTTCCACCTAAAAAAAAAAAAAAAAGGTAAAAAAAATGGACGGAAGGAGAGGTGCAGTCTGCAACCTACAGATAGCCTTACGAGTGTTTACTGTAAGAAAACGCCTGTTTCCATCCACATAACATTCTTCATGTGCCAAAACACACTAAAGTACATACCTACACAGATGTGGTCCTTATACTATTCTGAGCATGTAATAAATTAGCAGTGCACTACACAACGCACTTGTTATTGGAAGTTAGATATGATGAGATAGCTAACGGGGAAAAGTGATAAAGGCAACACAGACAGCCACTTAGGGAAAAGCAATAACTTGGTTATCATCTGATAAAGAAACATAAATAAGTAGGAACAGGAGCGTCAACTCTTGTGTCTAGTCAATAAGCAATAGTATAAAGGTGGGGTAGCTAAATAAGACCAAAATCTAACCTAAATTAAGAATGCAAGAACTCTGAACAATTACAAGCTACAATACATTTTAAAGCCCTACTCCATACAAAAGTCTCTAACAATCAGATCAGAGTTAAATGGGTCAAAAGTATAATAACAAATCAAGAATGAAACTAACTACACTTACACAGAGAGAGGGGTGGATAAACGAAAGAAAGCAAATAATGACAAAGAAGTTAATAACCTAGCCCTACCTACAAGATTATTGGTGGAAGCTGCAAATGCAGGTAACTTCTTAGAAGGCATTTAAAAAGTCTTCCATTGTAACTTTGATACTCTCCTCACCCGCCGGCTTAGTTAGGTCATCCATGCTCAACTACCGGTTTAAAGCAAATGATATTGCACTCTTTACAACACCTTCAAACTCTGCCCCACTGTAATTTTTTGTCTGAGTAGCAGCATTTTTGGGCCAAAAAAAAAAGTTTCTCAGTAAATTTTATTAATGAATTTAGTAAAATGAGACGACCGCTTCTTGTCATACATGCCCATGTAATTAGATATCCCAATGTGGAGAATAAAAAACTCTTTGAGTTGAGCTTGTTAACCATTACACAAGAACATGTTGAATCACAATGAATAATCACAAAAATTGGGGGGAAAAAAAAGGTAACAAGTTTCAAGTTTTTGAAGTTAAATCTTAAGGTATTGATATCAAAGTTATATTCAAAGGATTAGGATTTCTTTCTGAAGAACTTGATCTAAAACTCTAACCCTCTGTTAATGTATATTCATGTACATGTATTACTAGTATTTATGCATCTAGAGATGATGTATCTAGGGATGATATACTTCTAGCTATTAGTTTAACATCCCACAATTTCAAACTTTGATGAATGTAAGTTTGAGAACTCCTACCTTACAAATTGCATCAATTTCATCAAATATGACTACATGTCAATCACTTTGATCCCTTGAAATGAAGACATGAAAGCATTAAATATCAAATAAAATGACCATAAGTAACTTGTTCCAGTGTAAACCTCTTACCTCAAGTTCTCTGGTCATGTTCAGCATCAACAAACAAATCCTTCACATTCTTCTCAGTTTCACCAACAAATTTGCTTAACATTTTAGGGCCATTGACGATCTGGAGTTCACATAATTATTGAACAGATTGCAGCAAAAATCAGAGATTTGGCATTAATTACACAAAAGATTGCAGTACTAAAATATAGTTCCAAAGAATCAAACATAATTCAAGAATATTTAATCAACTCAAAAAATAAAAGAACTATATAATTAACATCAAAAAGCAGGATGCCAATGCATCTGCAGCATGGCATGCATAGAAAGACATTCTCCCATTGACAGGGTTACAGAGTACACTTACAAGCCCAAGTCTGCAAAGATCACAAGAAAGCCATCATCACCAAGGCAGAGGTTACAATAGAAGAAAAAATTATCAACACCCATGCAGTGGAAACAATAAGAAAATAATACCCAGCAAGAACGTCACTGTGTTTAACCAGTATTCATGTAATAGCATATGCGATAAAAACTAGAAAAAAGACCAACTTTAAATATCTTAGCTGGATACTTGAAAGTAGCCATCAAAAATGCCTTCCAAAACATTTTAGTACATTATCTTCCTTTTCTTATAAGTAAAAATTCTCATTTTGGGACTAAGGCTTTGTTAAGTTGAGAGTTTTAGGGAGAGGTGCTGACTTGAACTCACACCATTGAGAAAGTTTAATGACAAATGTCAACCCCACTTGTCTTCTAATGCATGATCAATTTAAAAATTCAGTTAAGTGAAGCATCCACTTCTCTTCTAACTGCACATTTTATTTATTTATTTATTTGATAAGTAAAAATAATTTATTACTAGAAGGCATGGAGGGAATGACGCCCAATTACAACAACTAGCCAGCGATACGAGCCATTATTAAACTTCCATTTGATCATTAAAGGTCAAAAACTCTTGAAGATTTAGATCTCTTCTCCCCTCCCCCCCCCCCCAAGAAAAAAACTCACAATTAAAACATAATAATAAAAATAATCATCCGTATATATGAACTAAGAGATTCTTCAATCAATACAAAGAAAATTCCTTATCCTGAAAAGATCTTTGATTCCACTCACCCCCAGATCATCCATCCAAACACCATGCTTTCCTTTTACTCGTTTGAATTCTGGTCCCCAAATGGAAATACCCAACTCAAACCGAAGCAAGTTAATGCCAAATTCCGAAACTCTTGAGGCAATTTACAATGAACAAAAAGATGATCCACAGACTTGTCTTTCTTATGCAAAAAACACAAATTTACTAAAATCCTTCTCCTAGCAATGAGATTATCAATAGTTATCACACACCATATAAAGCACGCACTCTCAAGAGATGCATCAAACTTCCAATTTCCAAATACTTCGCCAAAGAAAATTCACTTTCCTGCTACCAACCAAAGCATTCTAGAAGCTTCAACTTTAAAACACCTGATTTGGAAATTGTGCACCATAACCAATGCTCTCTAGCTGCCACATTTTATTCCCAATCAGAAAATTGGAAAGCAAATTTAAGACTGATCTTACTCAGATGGTCCAAACACTATGTTTCGGAATTTGTTAGCATCTTTTGTTAAGGGTCCTCTCTACTCCTTTTTCATCATTTATTCATATCTTCCAGAGTTCAAATCTTGGTTAATTGGTGTAGAAATACTGGAAATCAGAAAATTAGGAGATTATGTAAATATTCCCTCAACAATTTTAGCACTCATCACAGGGAAACTTACCATGTATAAACATATTTCCTCAGAAATCTCAATATTCATCATAGGGAAACTTACCTTGTATAGATACTAGAGTAGGTTATAAGTAGGAGAATTTGTGTAACCTTTTTCATTCATTCAAAGAATTACAGAAATAATTTTCTTTCTTTGTCTTCATGGTATCAGAGCTTAGGTTCACAAAACCCTAGCTCAGATGGCCGCCATACCTCCCGGCAGTCAGGATACATTCTCCTCTGTCACTCATGAACGAGAAACAGAGGACCATTCATCCTTTACTACCATGGGAGGGACAGACCTCTCATCAGTCCAGATCACCGTGGATAAGTTCAACGGAAAAAATTTTCGTGAATAGGCACAGTCAATCATACTAGTGATTGACGGCAAAGGGAAAAGAGGCTACCTGACCGTCGCTACCAAAAGACCCAGCGAAGGAGACATAGTGGCTCTTCAAAGATGGCAGTCGGAAAATGCAGTGGTGACCTCTTTACTGGTCAATTCCATGATTCCATCAATAAAGAAAACCTACCTCTGGCTGCCGACGGCAAAGGACGTTTGGGATGCCGTACACGAGACTTACTCAGATAAGGAGAATTTTTCTCAGGTCTTTTGACCTAAAGACCCGATTGTGGCAGATGAAACAAGGGGACAAAGAAGTAACGGAATACTATCTGGAGATGACGGCTATTTGGCAAGAGCTCGATCAAAACTTTGACGACAGCTAGGAGTACACCGGCGACAGTGTGCGCTACAAAAAGAGGATTGAAAACGAGAGAGTGTTCAAGTTCTTGGCCGGTTTAAACCAGAACCTGGATGATGTGCGCAGCCGGGCCCTCAGCCGTCGCCCCTTACCGCCGATCCGAGAGGTCTTCGCCGAAGTTCAAAGGGAAGAAGCCAGCCAATAGGTGATGTTGGGTCGTGAACCAAAGACGATGAGCAGCGGCCATCTGATTGAGGGTTCAGCCCTCATAACCCAAAACAATCCAGCCAGGTCGGGTTATTTAACCCAAGCCGGGTCGGGAAATTTGAACCAAACTGGGTCGGGCTATTTGAACCATGAACTTGCTGGAGGTTTGATCCGCGGGTCTGGTCATTTGACCCAAGGTCCATTGACCCGTGGATCCGGATCAAGCTCAAAATCAACTAAAGGGAGGGTATTTTGTGATCACTGCAAGAAGACTGGCCATTCCAAAGACACCTACTGGGAAATCCATGGAAAACCTGCAGATTGGAAACCCAAACAAAATAAAAATAAGGGTTATCAAGCTACAATTGAAAATTTCTCAGGAGGAAGTGGTGCACAAGCAAATTCATTCAGCCTTGAGCAATTGGGAAAACTTTATGAGTTACTTTCCGTGCTTCAAAACCCGGGTCAGTCTACCACAAATGTTCCCTCTGGATCTCTAGCCCAAAAAAAATAATTTTTTTCCAAGCTTTAACTACCTCCAGTACCAAAACTCCATGGGTCATAGATTCAGGAGCTTCTGATCACATGACTGGATCTTTCAATTTATTCTCCACATACTTCCCTTGTGCTGGAAATCTGAAAGTCAGAATTGCAAATGGATCACTTTCATCTGTAACAGGAAAAGGGAGTATTCGTCTCTCAAACTCATTGTCTTTGAAATCTGTCCTCCATGTCCCCAACCTCTCTTGTAATTTACTAATATTAGTAAATTACAAGAGATTCGAACTGTTCAGCTAACTTTACTTCCTCTCTCTGTACTTTTCAAGATCTGTCATCGGGGAAGACGATTGGCAGTGCTAGAGAATATGAAGGACTCTACTACTTTGACGAGGCAAATGCGAGTAATGATTTCAATAAAGTTCTTTGTAATTCTGCATCTATTTCCCAGGATAGTGAAATTCTGTTGTGGCATTTTAGAATGGGCCACCCTAATTTTCCTTATTTGAAACGGTTATTCCCAGCTTTGTGTTCAAATAAGAAATTCATTAACTTTCAATGTGAAACATGTGAGTTTGCAAAACATCATCGTGTTCCTTTTCCTTCGTCCACTTATAAACCATCTACTCCTTTTGCCATGATTCATAGTGATTTATGGGGACCTTCTCGAACTTCCAACAGAACACAAACTAAGTGGTTCATAACCTTCATTGATGATCATACTCGTGTTTGTTGGGTATTTATTGCATGACAAAACAGAAGTTCGCTCAGTTTTCATTAATTTTCGCAGGATGATACAAAACCAATTTCAAACAAAACTCCAAGTTTTGAGAACCGATAATGGAACTGAGTACTTTAATCAATCTTTGGGCCCCTATCTTTGTGAAAACGGAATTATTCACCAGAGCTCTTGTGTTGATACCCCACAACAAAATGGGGTGGCTGAGAGGAAAGATAGACATATACTTGAGGTTGCTCGTGCATTACTTTTTACAATGAACATGCCCAAACAGTTCTGGGGAGATGCCATTCTGACTGCTGTCTATCTTATAAATCGGATGCCTAGTCGAGTCTTATCCTTTGCTACACCCCTACAAAAATTGCAAGAGTCCTTCCCATTCTCCAGACTACACTCAACAATACCTCTCAGGGTGTTTGGGTGTACGGCATTTGTCCATCTTCATCCTCACCAACGTAGCAAAACTTGATCCTCGAGCTCGCAAGTGTGTTTTTCTGGGCTATTCTCCTACTCAACGAGGTTACAAATGCTATGACCCCATACATCACAAACTCTTTGTTAGCCTTGAAGTAACCTTCTTTGAAAATACACCCTACTATACCTCATTCTCCTCTCATAAAGAAACCCTAAGTACAGATAAAACTCTGGATTTGGGTCTCTCCATCTATGAGTCTCTCCCATATACTTTGCCACCAATAGAAGAACACTTAAAATCAGGGGGAGATACAGAAATACAAAAAACTAAAGAAATATTGGTTTACTTGTGAAGGCCAAGATCAAAGGAGTCAGAATCTCTCAAATTCCCTGCACAAAAAGAGTCAGAACTGATGATAGTTCCAAGTCATGAGCCTTTTTCTAATCCAGAACAGGTAACTGAACTTTCCTCTGATGATAATTTGCCAATAGCTCTTCGAAAGAAGCCCAGATCATGTACCCTCCATCCTATATCACACTTTGTATCCTAAAATGCCCTATCCACACAGTATCGTAGTTTTGTTTCCAAAATTGATCATACTACAATCCCAAAGAACATTCAGGAAGCCCTTGTTGTTCCAAAATGGAGAGAAGCTGTCCTAGAAGAAATGAAGGCACTTGAATAGAATGAAACCTGGGAATTGGCAGAATTACCCAAAGGAAAGAGACCAGTGGGCTGCAAATGGGTCTTTACTGTGAAATACAAGGCTGATGAAACAATTGAACGGTATAAGGCACGACTAGTTGCAAAGGGCTTCACCCAAACATATGGAATTGACTATGTAGAGACATTTGCACCAGTGGCCAAACTAAACACTGTGAGAGTCCTTTTATCATTGGCAGCTAATCTAGACTGGCCACTTCAACAACTAGATATCAGGAATGCATTTTAAATGGAGAACTGGAAGAAGTATTCATGGAGTTACCCCATAGATTCTGCAAGGAAGGAGATAGTAGAGTGTGTAAACTGAAGAAGTCCTTGTATGGACTCAAACAGTCCCCAAGAGCCTAGTTTGACAGATTCACAAGGGTGATTAACGGACAAGGGTATAAATAAGGGCAGTCAGATCATACTATGTTCATTCGGCTAGCTGAAAATGGAAAAAGGACTATTCTTATAGTGTATGTTGATGATATTATCTTGACAGGTAATGATTCAACAGAGATGGAAAGATTAAAGAAAGTCCTGGCTAATGAATTTGAGGTAAAGGACCTTGGTCAACTACGTTATTTCCTGGGAATGGAAGTAGCCAGATCACGAAAAGGGATCAGTGTGTCTCAAAGGAAATATATACTAGATCTCCTTTCTGAGACTGGGATGCTAGGTTGTAAACCTAGTGAAACTCCAATTGAACCCAAAAAAAAGACAGAGGAGGCAGGACAACCAGTTGACAAGGATAGATATCAGAGATTAGTAGAGAAGTTGATCTATCTCTCACATACCAGACCAGACATTGCTTTTGCAGTAAGTACTGTGAGTCAACACATGCATTCACCAAAGGAGACACACCAAGAAGCAGTATACAAGATTCTAAGATACCTCAAAGGCTCTCCAGGGAGGGGCCTACTGTTTAAAAAGGGAGAAAATAAAGGAGTTGAAATATTTACTGATGCAAATTGGACAGGTGCTGTTAGATATTAATGTAAATATAGTAGGAAGATAATTAGTTTCCTAATTTCTTAATTTCCTAATATGTATAGTTTCCTAAGAAGTAGGACTCTTGTGTATATAAATAGGACCATGAACCTTAATACAATATACACAATTTTCATCTTTTCAATTTAATTCAGTTTCATCTACATGGTATCAAAGCAAGTCATGAAACCCTAGCCGTTCAATAAAAAAAAAAAATTTCAGAAACCTTAGCCGGCATAAACCCTAGCAGTCCATACCTGGAATCATCGAAAACTACCTCGTCGACGTGAGTCTCGTCAGCGTGAATCTCGTCCTAGTCTCGGCGTGAACAGCAGAGCTACTTGCTCGCTGTCGGTAGTCCTCTAAGAGCTCGCTTGATTGTCCCAGAGCTTGCACGTCGTCGCTTCTTATCGCCTAGTGATCGTCGTCGTCGTTCCTCGTCGCTCCGTCGGGAAGCAGTGGTTCCTCGTCGTTCCTCATCGCTCGCTGCTTGCTCGGCGCTACTTGCTGGAAGACTCCAATCAGAAACCCTTTACGTTGCACAGAGAAAAAACCACTCCAGTAGTCCCTCCGTGTATTCTTTTGCTGTAACCAGTCCACTGAGCAACTTTTACTGTGTCCAGTCCTCTTTTCCCTTTTTCCAGAGAACAGTAAGTCTTCCGTTTTATTTAGACCTCTATGGAGTCTAAGTCTGATTCTACCACTGTTGGGACATCTACTATTTCAACCCAGCCTATTGCCCAACTTACTACCAGAAAGTTGAATGGAATCAATTATATACAGTGATCTAAAACTGTTAAAATTGCTTTAACGGGATATGGAAAACAAAAATATCTCACTAGTTCACCTCCACCATCGACTGATTCTACCTATGATACACCTCATGTGGCTGATATGTGTACTCACTTGGATACATGTAAAGAGATTTGGGAAAATGTTCGTTTGCTATTTTCTAGTGACTTAACTCGCATGTATGATTTGTCACGTGAGTTTTTCCAACTACAGCAGTCTGGCAAGTCAGTTACAGATTACTTTGCCTTGTTAAAACGAATCTCTGAGGAATTGAATTCTATTCGAACCTTATCCTTGGATATGAATGAGATGCAAAAGCAGCGTGAGCAGATGGTGGTTCTCCGATTTCTCACTGGTCTTGATCCTGGATTTGAACCAGTGAGAGCCCAAATACTTAGTGGGGCTTCTCTCCTACCACCGTGTGTCTTTTGCTTCCTGAGTCAATCAGAGGTCGCCATGTCCTTTTTATTTAGTTCATTTAGATGTTTGGGGTCCTAGTCGAGTCACTTCAAAGTTAGGATTTAAATATTTTGTCACATTTATTGATGATTTTTCAAGACTTGGATTTATTTAATGAAAGATCGTTCAGAATTGTTTTCTATTTTTCAATCCTTTTGTGCTGAGATTAAAACTCAGTTTAATGTGCCTGTGCAAAATCTTCGTAGTGATAATGCCAAAGAATATTTTTCTAACCCTTTTACTGAATTTATGACTTCTTTGGGCATTATTCACCAGTCTTCTTGTTCTCACACACCACAACAAAATAGAGTTGCTGAAAGAAAGAATTTGCATTTAGTTGAAACTGCTCGTTGTCTTCTAATTCACATGAATGTTCCCAAAATTTTTTGGAGTGATGCCATTTTAACTGCTTGTTATTTAATTAACCGGATGCCCTCGTCTGTTCTTGATAACCTTATTCCATATTCTGTGTTGTTCCCAAACCAACCATTATACTCTATTCCACCTCGGATTTTTGGTTGTGTTTCCTTTGTCCATCAGCTTACTCCAGGATCTGATAAATTAGATCCTCGTGCTCATAAGTGTATTTTTCTTGGTATTCTAGGGTACAAAAAAGATATCGTTGCTATAGTCCTTCTCTTAATCGCTTCTTTGTATGTGCTGATGTTACTTTCTTTGAGTCTATCCCATTTTTTACTCAATCACAACCTTCAGCTATTCTTGATGAAAGTCTTCCTTTACCTCTTCTCTCTACTGAACCTGTTTCTCCTCCCAAGTCACCGAGTCCAGCTCATCACTTGTCTCAACCTAATTTGCAAGTCTACACTAGACGTCGAGCAGCAACTGCTCCACCTAAAGCTTCATGTGCTCCACTATCGGCCTCTCCTATGTCATCAAATCCTCCCAACGAGTTAGATCTTCCTATTGCTCTTCGAAAGGGTAAACGTACTTGCACTTCTCATCCTCTTTCTAATTTTGTATCTTATGATGCGTTATCCCCTTCTTATCTGTCATTTGTTACATCTTTAGCTTCTATTTCTATCCCTAATTCTCTTTTTGAAGCACTGTCTCATTCTGGTTGGCGTTCTGCTATGGAAGAAGAGATGTCTGCTCTTCGAGCTAATGGTACTTGGGAATTGGTTCCTCTTCCTCCTGGTAAGTCCAAGGTTGGGTGTCGATGAGTATACGCAATTAAAGTTCAACCTGATGACACTGTGGATAGACTAAAAGCTCGTCTAGTTGCAAAAGGGTACACACAGGTTTATGGTTTGGATTTTTCTGAGACTTTTTTTCCTGTTGCTAAAGTTGCTTCTGTCCGTCTTATTATTTCTTTAGCTGCAGTCTATGATTGGTCTTTACATCAGCTGGATGTAAAGAATGCATTTCTTCATGGTGATCTAATTGAAGAAGTTTATATGGAGCAACCTCCTAGTTTTGTTGCTCAGGGGGAGTCTGAGTTAGTTTGTAAATTGAAAAAGTCATTATATGGGCTAAAACAATATCCTCAAGCATGGTTTGGTAGGTTCAGTACTGTTGTTACTGAGTTTGGTCTAAATCGTTGTAGTGCAGATCATTCAGTATTTTATCGACATTCATCTAATGGCAGAATTTGGTTACTAGTGTATGTAGATGACATTGTTATCACAGGTGATGATACACAAGGTATTATTAATCTGAAAAACTTCCTCCAAAGTAGATTTAACACGAAGGATTTGGGCCCATTAAAATATTTCTTAGGGATTGAGATTGCCAGATCACGAATAGGTATTTCTCTTTCTCAAAGGAAGTATGTTCTTGATTTGTTATCTGAGACTGGTATGTTGGGTTTTAAACCGGTGGACACTCCAATGGATCCAAATACTAAGCTGGAGGCAGATAAGGGAGAGCTGTTACATAATCCTGGTCAATATCGCAGGCTGGTTGGGAAGCTAAATTATTTGACTGTTACGAGACCAAATGTGACATTTGCTACGCGTGTGGTTAGTCAGTTTCTGGATTCGCCTCGTAGTTGTCATTGGGATGCAGTTATTTGAATTCTGAGATACCTAAAAGGTGCACCTGGTAGAGTCTTATTATATAAGAACAATGGGCACACTCTAGTTCAAGGATACACTGATGCAGACTGGGCTGGATCACCATCAGATAGAAGGTCCACAACTGGATACTGTGTCTTTGTTGGAGGTAATCTGGTGTCTTGGAAAAGTAAGAAACAGACAGTAGTAGCTCGATCAAGTGCTGAATCAGAGTATAGAGCTATGGCATATACATCTTGTGAGTTGATATGAATACAACCATATGTTGGAGGAATTAGGAGTTCATTATTCACAACCTATGGAATTATTGTGTGATAATCAAGCTGCTCTTCATATTGCTTCTAATCCAGTGTTTCATGAGAGAACCAAACACATTGAAGTTGATTGTCATTTTGTTAGAGAGAAGATCTTACAGAATATAATTAAAACTGGTCATGTGAAGTCTGAAGATCAACTTGCAGATTTATTTACCAAAGCTTTGGGAGGATCTAGAGTGAGATTTACCTATACCAAGCTAGGAACATATGATATATATGCTCCAGCTTGAGGGGGAGTGTTAGATATTAATGTAAATATAGTAGGAAGATAATTAGTTTCCTAATTTCTTAATTTCCTAATATGTATAGTTTCCTAAGAAGTAGGACTCTTGTGTATATAAATAGGACCATGAACCTTAATACAATATATACAATTTTCATCTTTTCAATTTAATTCAGTTTCATCTACAGGTGCGATAGAAGACAGGAAATCTACCACAGGATATTGTACCTTTGTATGGGGTAACTTGGTGACTTGGAGAAGCAAAAAGCAGAACGTGGTAGCTAGAAGTAGTGCTGAAGCAGAATACAGGGCCATTGCTCAGGGAATGTGTAAAAGACTGTGACTAAAAAGACTCTTGGAAGAACTACATCTTACAGTAGAGTTTCCCATTAAACTATACTATGATAATAAGGCTGCCATTGACATCTCACTCAATCCAGTTTAGCATGATCGAACCAAGCATGTGGAGAGAGACAGGCACTTTATCAAAGAGAAGATTGAAGAAGGCATCATTTGCATGATATATGTGCCTACACGGAAGCAGGTGGCAGATATTCTAACTAAGGGAGTACTCAGACCGGTATTTGAGGAATTAATAAGCAAGTTGGATCTAATCAACATCTACGATCCAACTTGAGGGGGAGTGTAGAAATACTGGAAATCAGAAAATTAGGAGATTATGTAAATATTCTCTCACCAATTTTAGCACTCATCACAGGGAAACTTACCATGTATAAACATATTCTCTCAGAAATCTCAATATTCATCATAGGAAAACTTACCTTGTATAGATACTAGAGTAGGTTATTATAAGTAGGAGGATTTGTGTAACCTTTTCCATTCATTCAAAGAATTACAGAAATAATTTTCTTTCTTTGTCTTCAATTGGTTTCATCAATAGTGCCATTTCACCAGGGCTTTTATTATTTTTTATTTATTACCGAATCTCACTGCACGATTGAGCACATCATTTGAACTTCTTGGAATTGTTAACTAATATTAATACATGAATTTCTCAGCTCATGGGGAAAACAACTAAAATATAACTGAGAATAAATTCAAGAGAGAAGAAACATAACACAAAATTTAAACAATCCAAGTCAAACTTGAACTGCCAGAATCTGGTGAATGGGGAAATGCTACATTATTGGAACCTTTAGGAGAAATGAAATGACACAGAACCTAAGCAATCAAACCAAGCTTGAACTGCCAAGAAGTGTGATGAAAATCAGTCGTGATGGACTACCTAGCAATTAATATGGTAATCAGTAAGCTGTAATGATTACAATTCAAAAAAAAAAAAAAACATAAAAAATT
This sequence comes from Vitellaria paradoxa, assembly GCA_019916065.1. Classification (NCBI taxonomy): domain Eukaryota; kingdom Viridiplantae; phylum Streptophyta; class Magnoliopsida; order Ericales; family Sapotaceae; genus Vitellaria; species Vitellaria paradoxa. Next base: position 91,252 of record JAINTL010000101.1, on the reverse strand, counting down.
AAAGAGTTCCACAGAAAAATTGCAGTTTCCAAAAAAATCAGCTGTTTTAGAGAGAATTAAGACTCAACTCAATGCAACAAAGCCTTGGTCCCAGAATATTTTGTCTTCAGCTTTGATTTTTGCTGTCCCTCAACAACAGCTTGATTAACAGTGAAAATAAAGCCATCGCCATGATAGTCAAATGTTACCCTCTGTCCTGTTGTCATAACTTGCATCTTAAGAGGACTCAAAAGTCAATTTCCACAAAAATATAAATCATACTATCACAAATGGAAAGGCTAATAAAGCAGTTTGATCAATCACAGTATTCAAGTTTGCATAATTGGACAGTTTCTGCTAAATTACTTTACTTCAAGTTACGAGGACTCAAAAGTCAATTTCCACAAAAATATAAATCAAACCACCAACAATGGCAAGACTAATAAAGCACTTTGATCAATTACAGTATTCAAGTTTGCATAATTGGGCAGCTTCTGCCAAATCACTTTACTTCAAGTTCCAACATGTAAGTGATAAATCTGTTCCCTTAGATTAGCCAAACATCTTCCAGTTGCAAGTCAATAGGCCAATGATACATGCACAAATTTATTTAATTTAAAGAAAAAGAACCATTTGGCTCTTATTTCCTTAGGGGTGCTGGTTAAGAACATAGTTGTAAATACCGCACCAAATAGAGTACCATTTAGAATATTTCGGGAGGGCAAAAAATTACCTAATTGATGCTGATGGTGCGTAAAGGAAGAAAAATCTATAAATTATCATTCCAGTGTTGCCGAAGGTAAATTTATGGTGTTTTCTTCATTCTTTGTTTGAGGTTCACTGGGTGACTCCCAAATGACAAACTAATGCCAAAACAAAAATTCTTTTTCATCCCACTTTTTTGGTGATAAAAATTCAATTTTTAAAGGGGTGCAAGTGAGCAGGGAAGGTCATGATAAAAAGTAAGGAATATAACTGAAGTGAACCAACTTCTTGATTGATAAGTTAGAAAATAAAAGAGAAGAATGAAAACAAACGAGTTTGATTCGAGAGCAACTCTTCTCTCCCAAATGACATATTAATCCCAAAACGAAAATTCTTTTTCATCCCCCTTTTTCCTTACAAAATTTCTCTATTTATAGACTATCACAACAATTAAAATAACGAACTAATTTGACATCCTAACTAACTAATTTAGTTTCATAACAATAACACATGAGATAGAAGAATAAAATTTACTTGCTAATGTTCAAGGTGTTGCACAAGTAAGAGGCATTGATTATCTGGGAACCAACTGAAGAACAATGGTGCAGGAATAGGAGAAGAGAAAGGAGGAGGCAGTGAATTAGAAGAACAAGTTAGAGAAATACTATAATGCTAATTATTGAAGAAGATAGCTCAACTGGTAAAGGGAAAAGTAAAGCAATAGAGACAAACAGTTGAAACTCAGAGAACTCTCTCTTGGGCTTCTATAGGAAACAGATAGTGGGTTAAAGAAAATAAAGAAATGAGGCAAAAACTTCTAAAACAGTTAATGTGGGAAGACAAGGGTAGCAAGTTCATGGTGATAAAAATTTATTCTTTAATGGGGTGCATGAGCATGGAAGGTGATAATAAAAAAGAAGGAATATAACACGAGATAGAAAAACAAAATTTGCTTGCACTTGTTCAAGGTCTTGCACAAGTAAGAAGCCTTGGTTATCAAGGAACCAACTGAAGGATGGTGTAGGAATAGTAGAAGAGAAAGGAGGAGGCGGTGAGTTAGAAGAAGAAGAGAGAAATACTATGATGCTGATTATTGTGGAAGATAGCTCAACTAGCAAAGGAAAGGGTAAAGCAACAGAGACGAATAACTCAAACTTGGATAGCTCTTTCTCTTGAGATTCTAAAAGATATAGACAGTGGGTTAAAGAAGATAAAGGGATGAGGCAAAAACATCTAAAAGGGTTAATGTGGGAAGGCACTAGCCACAAGTTCATGGTGATAAAAATTTATTTTTAATGGGTCATAAGTGAGCACAAGTAAGAAGCTTGGTTATCAAGGAACCAACTAAAAAAGAATGGTGCAGAAATACTATAAGAGAAGGAGGAGGCGGTGGGTCAAAAGGAAAGAAAGAAAGAATAATTCCAAAAAGGTAACTGGACAACATGGTTCAAAATATTAGCCGTCATGGCTAAGATCTCAATATCAGGATAGACCGAGACAAGATTTTGCAGCACGTCAACTTAAGCTATCTGGCCTGCATCGCACCATGTTGGACAACATATTGGCAAGATATTGGGAAGCAATAAGACATCGATCCAATTTGCTACCATATTAGACGAGCTATCGGGAGATATATTGGGAGATATCAAAAAATAATGAAACACTGGCTCAATTTACTGTTTGACATTTCCTAATTATTAATCGTTAGGCTTCACTCGATACTACAACACGACATTGTAACCAAATTGAAAATTAGGTGACAAGACCATGATTTTAAACCGTGTTGGACAATAAGTGTGATGAGATAGTACCAAATCTGAGAATAAACTTCTCCCACAGCGAAAGAGCACCATGAGAGCTTCTCACTCTTCTCTCTCTCTAAAATTACCATAAGAATTCATACTCAGCTATCATCTTACTCCTCTCATCTGATTAATCTCAATCCTACTAAGCTAGTCTCACAAGATAATCTAACTACTTCAGAAGGTGATTTCATGATTTTGAAAGGTGAAAGTCAGAAGCTGCATTCTCACACAACAGAGATGCGATCCCTCGTGGAATTTCATCTTTGGCTATACCCTCTCAATTGCTGAATTATGCAGCAGAAAACACTGAATTGGGAACCAAATGTCACTCTCTTTCGAGGTCATGTCCTTCATCTCCTCCAAGTTACAATCCCGAGCTCCACTAAGAAGGAATTTAGAGGCCTTAAGAGCTGAAATCAATTTACTTAAAGCTAGACAAGGCATTGCTTATGCTGCAGTAGATGGAAGACAGAGTAACAAAGGTTCTCAAGGAACTATTGGAATGAGTCCTCTCGAGATGCTCAAGGATGCTACAAGGCATAACTCCACTCAAACGGATGATGTTCGTTCAATTTCCTATATGCTGAGTAAAGGATTTAATTCTGCAGATGCTTCTAATAGTTATAAAGAATCTACCTCAAGTTCTGCAATAGCTGGAGATGACATGTAAATCTGAACAAGGAACTCCTCTATTCCGTTTGGTAATGTTCACTCCGAAGTCTCTTTGATTCAGGAGAGTTTGATTGCTCAAACAAAATCAGAGGAGTTGGCTTCAAATTTACAATCTGATGCAGAAGGCTTGACCCTAAAGATGAGCAGCTCGGTGGATTCCCAACCATCTAAGGAGCAGGGTAAGATTGTTTACTTGCCTGTAGCTGATTCTTGCCTTTCCTTGACCAATTCTATGACACGTGGCCCATTTAGTGGCGTGCAAATATCAAAAAACCTCACACTTGGCGCCTTTACCCTCACAATCTGATGTATTGATCTCAAAACATCTAGAAACATCTTTGCCAAATCAAGCCATTGGGCAATTGGGCCACGGTAACTCCCAACAAAAATTTATTTCTAGCCTAACCCAAGACATGGACCTTCCTGCTATAAAGCCCACTTTGAAACAAACTCAAACTTTGAACAAACCCATTACTTCCCATAAAACCTCAAGTCCGCCTTCCTTAAAGCAACCCAACATAGTTTTAAATCAGCCAATTGCCTTACCAGAACACCCAGACTCATTCAGCCTTGAAGCTTTCCCTCCACTTAACAACCAAACTGCACCTGCTACATCTCCGAATGGTATTGTCAACAACTCTTGGGCCAAACTCTTCCATGACAATAGAATTAAATGCAATGGAACCCAATTAGTATTTGTACTTGGACCCACTGCTACTGGTGAAGGCAACCTGAATGTCACATTTTTCTTTGAAGACATAAAAGATGAGCTTGATAGATGAACAATGCTCTGATTGGATATGTCATTGGAGCAAAGCCACCCTTCAAACTTATGGAACAATTCGCTGAGAATAGATGGAAAGCATTTGGTAACACTGATGCATTGCATTCATTTTAAAGAGTGGCATTTTCATATTCAATTTCCAAGATGAAGACACAAAATTGAAGGTTTTGGACATAGGACCATGGAGCTATTATGATAAGCCTTTAATTCTTATACCTCGGTCCCCCATTGTTCTTATGAAAAGGATGATCTCAGTTCAATTCCTATATGGATAAGGTTCCCACATCTTAAGCTCCACCTTTGGTCTGCAAGAGCACTAAGTAAACTCTCAAGTATTATTGGACAACCTGTTTTCACGGATCAAATGACAGCCACCAAGCAAAGGTTAGCTTTTGCAAGAGTTTGTGTTGAAGTTACACCTGATTCTTCTCTCCCTCATTGTATTGAAGTCACATATCACGAAGGGAATACTTATATGCAAAATGTTAAATGTGAATGGATTCCTAAGCTGTCAATGTTTGCCAAAGCTTCAATCACAACACTTCACAATGCCCAAGAATCATAAGGCAAGAAGCTCCACCTAGAGCTCCACAAGTCAGCTCTAAATCTGAAGAGCCTTCTGCTACATCTAAGGATAATATTATTTTATACAATAAATTTGATATTCCTGACGAAATTTCAGATCAACCAATTAGTAAAGAACCAGCTCCATCAGCTTCTGTTCTCCCCTCTTCTACATCAAATCTTGTAGCAAAAGAATCCTTCTCTGCAGCAGAGAAAGAACTTATTATCGCTACTTTAAATACTACTGAAATGGCAACCAAAAGTGATGATTTTGTGAAGCTAAATTCTGAAGCTGCAGGGGAAATAAAAATCAGCCACTTTGCTGCCAACACAAGAGCCATTACTGATACATCTAGCTGCTTAGGAATGCAATGGATTTTTACAAAAGAGACAATTTAAGCAATTAACCAACTAGTGAGGAAACATCCAATAGAATACAAAAAATGAAAAATAAGTAAGATTACTCTTTCTTGTGGTTTTAGTCATCAAAGGTGTTTCAAAAAAAAAAAAAAAAATCATAACAAGATTTGTAAATGCTGAATCAAGCCTCAGTAGGGGAAGCAAAAAGCAACCATAAAATATGTCAAAACCTTTATGAGATCCAGCTACCTCTCAACAAGTTCCTGGTCCTATGAGGCTGTAACTCATAAGGTTTTTGGACCATCTAAGCACAGTCCAGCCATTGCATTTGATGAGACTACTAGACTAGCAATCTGACCTTTGTATAAGTAAATTACCTGAATAGGTAAAAACTTTAGTAACCCAACCATCTTGCTTGCTTCTGAAATATCTGAAGCTTGATCTTCCTACATTTCATAATCAGTGCATGGTAAATGATGAGATAAGAAATTGCATCAAATTGAAGTACACAAAATAAACTCTAGATACAATATTGCACTAGCATATCTTTGCTTGTGCTTGTGCATGCGTGTGTATTTTGAGGCAAGGACTAAAAAGTGAGAAACAGAGGGAGAGGGGGAGAGAGATATATAGAGGAGAAGTATACAAAATCTGATAATAGTAATATTCCCAACAAAGCAAACACAGATGTCAAATAATTCTCTTCAGAGAGCTTTATAAATAGCTTCATGATGTGACTAATTAAATACATCTTCAGTCATCAAATCATCCTGTTTAAAATTTATCTCGTACAACTGCAATAACACCAATTCATAATTCAAATTATCTGCAAAGATTCAGCAGAACTAATGTTGTTAGATACAGAATGTGAGGAAACTAACAATATTTCTCCTCTATGATTTCGTAATATTATATAGTTCAATAAAAACCTAAAACATTAGAATATATTGCATAAATGGATTTACATTACGCATTCCGAGAATTGTTTAGAAACTTTATTACTTTACTGAGGAGAGTAGTGAAAATGAGGATGCTGAGATGGATGGGTGGTAATGCAAAATATATATATATATATATATAGAAGAGAAGTTGAGAGAAAGGTCATTTAAGATTGTTTAGTCAAATTCAACATGCATCTAGAGATGCACCGGCAAGGAAGAGTGAGCCAATCAAACTAGACAATGTAAAAAGGACAAAAAAACTAAACATAAAGTTATATGGATTAAAATTGTGAAGAAATATCTAATTTCATATAACCTTGTGGAAAAAATACCCCATGACAAAAATGAGTGGACAAGAGGATTCAAGTAGCTGACTACGACTAGTTTGGGACCACAGCTTTGTTAAGTTGAGTTGAATTTTTTTCCGGTCGTTACCTTAAATATGTTTATGTCTAAAGAGAAATAAATGAAACAAATAAACTTCAAAAAACTAACAAACAGAATTCCCAACCCAGTGGGTACAAATGCCAATAAATATACTAGCAAAAATATCCAGCACTGAGAGGTTTGTGACTACAACAGCAGTGACCAAACCAGCCAGTGCAAGCAAGAAGGAAAGCCCTTGGATAAAGTGCAGCAGGAGCTGAAAATTAACAGATATCTTCTGCCTGAAGGTGAATACCTGTAGAAACCCAAAATGCAAGAGATGGTCCAAATTACAGATACAATGAGTTGCTTATCTAAAGGTCTAGAGTGTAGCATTTAAGGTTTGAACTTATGATGCACACCTTGAAAAGAATAATGAGCACTGCCAGCACAATCCACGATAAGCCAAACACGCACAAAACCATACAAATTTGTAACATAAGCAAGCAACAAGATGTGCACGGAAATTGGATTGGCATGTAATGGGCATATTGGTGCACCTTAAGTCACAAGCAGTATCTTAAATATGTGACAGTCAACAGGGTGACACACAGTTTGACCAAGATTCCTGTGTGTGTGAAAATCATAAATTCCTTGGTCTTGTAGGGTATTATTCAATTTTATATTTCAGATTTAAGTTATTGAGACTATCAGCTTCCATTTGATTCAAGGTAAGATGCAACTATCTCTTCTTTCATGTCCCTTCTTTCTAAATCATATCAGTTTGTAACTCATTTTCTACTATAACAATTTTATTTGAGATTCAACAATAAAGATATATATATTTTGGGTTGGTTTGGTAAACTTCAGTACATTCAATTTAGTATCGTTCCTCTACTAACATTAAAAAATCCACTGGTGTTTGGTTTGCAAACATCGTGCCTTTTTCCTCCCTTTCATGTTTGGTTTCGTATGTTGTGTTATACAACATATTTTGATATCGAAAACAACATGAAATTTCGACGTGCTTAAGTTGATATAGCATCAATAACAAAATGAGTAATTCATAAATATTTATCAACATATAATTTACTCATTTTGTTTGAAGTTTAAAAAGGACCATCAGTTCGTTCCGTATCAAAATTCCAAAAGCTGCTGACAATGAGGATGCAGGTTCAAATGAGCAGCCACTTGCAAACATGCCGGTGCTGAAATGACTCAAATGCGAAAAAGTTTACCATCCTAGCACCCCAAGTTGTTGGGATAGGACCACTCTCCTTTCCTTACTAATTTCATTTTCTCATGGTACTTTTTCATGCTTACCTCCACCCCCCCTCTCTCTCTCTGGGGCAGTGTTTTGGGAAGAGTAATAGGAATGTAAATTCCGCACAAGTTATTTAAACACACTGGTAACATAGTAGGTAATTTAGGTTTTGAGTGTATTAGCTTGTGCAAGTATATGCTCATTCTCAATTTTATTTGTAGCCGCAATATTGGGGAATTAGAAATAGATCCTAGTTATGCAAAGGGCTACTCAAAACACTTTCAAACTGAACACCAAGATACCTCATCCATATAGGTTGCATAAATTCCACAAATGTCGATGTAGAATAATAGCATATGCATATCTTAGAGATTGGAAAAAAAAAAAAAGTTATCGCCCAAAATGCCTTTCCACTGCATCACATCCCATTATACGAGTATCGGTACTACAGTAGTCATGATACAAAATAATCGTGTGGAGAAGTCACTCGCCATGCAATACATTTATGTCAAATATAACATCTTGTAATAACACTATTCTATCTCAAAAAAAGCGACCGCATTCCATAACTTATGTCTTAGCTTTGAGTCTAAGAAAAATGGACCCATGGACATGGAGCTCGGACTTATCCACCAAGAACAAGAAACATGAATTTAACACACAACATGGAATTAAAGTAAAATTCTTCCCATCCAATGGAGAAAGTTGTTACCATTAATGATGTATCATTTTCCTTGTATATTAAGCCCGTAGACAATGCCATATTAGAAAATGAAGAATCAGAGGCTCAAAATAGTCTCCTTTATCCTCCCTGAAAATGTATGAATATGTGCCTGCGGAAACAGGATACTAGAGGAATATGTAACATCAACAATGAAAAAAGAATGTAGAAATGATTAATAATAAATAGGAAGCACTTACCCAAAAAAAAAAAAACTAATAAATAGAAAGCAATGTAAATCGATCATCAATGCGTTCTATGGAATAAGAATCAAAACTATCAAATTTCTTTTAATAATTTTTTAATAAGTAATTTATTCCATGAATAGATTTTGTTTACAAGTAATTCGTCTTTCAATAAATTAATGAATGAACGTCAACAATATTTAAATCAAAACCTGAAAAAAAAAATATGAATAATGTAAACTCAAACAAATTTATTTTATGTGCCTTTAACCCAGCATTTCATGAGAGTACTTATTACTTTGTTCAAGACAAGATCCCACTGAATGTTATTAAGATATATCACGAGAAATCTGAAGGCTAGCTGGCCAACTTATTTACTAAAAAATTGGGAGTTGACTTATTTATCAAACATTGTGAGTTGACTTATTAAAACATTAGGAGGATCAAAAGTGCAGTTCGTTCACACTAAGTTTCAAACATATGATTTGTATATTCTTGTTTGAGAGGGGTATTATTGTGCTAATATTTATTTTAATTATGTTGTAAGTGTAGGGGTACTATAGTATTACTTTTGTTACTAGTATAATACATACACAAGTGGACAACCCTATTGACATATGTCATTTAGTCCCATCCAAGTCTTTGACATAAAAACATATATTTGCATAGGGTAAAACTATATGGGCAATAGGAAGTATGAAAGGTAATACAAAAATCATCTCACAAAATATGAACTAGAATAGTTTCTAAAAGTGTATCTCTCCATATTATGCTCATAAAGATTTCATATACAAACCACTAGAGATAATCATAACAAACTCGGAAGACAAATTAATAACAAGGTTGCACAACAAGAACAAAAAACGTTATATAACAATAGAACATATGAGAGCCAGAAACAAGATAAAAAAAATTGAAAATGATGGGTAATAGGAAAATCATAACTAACAACGTATGGGCAGGAATAGTTTCTAAGGTCAAATTGCTTCAAGTTGTGTTCTTAAACATTTTAGATGCAAACCACAAGAGAGAATCATTAGAACTCTCAAATGACAAATTAATAAATACAAGATTTGCAACAGAAAAAAATGATGTTATATACATAGAGATGGAAATTACAACCCGATTTCGAGAACCCACCCTATTAAACTCAAATTAAATTGGTTTGAACCCTATTAAAATGATTAACGGACATAATTGAACGGACAAAACAATATCTACTTAGTTAATAGGTTTAAATGGGTTAATGATACAACCCGTTAAACACCCAATCAATATTAAGATTTTTTATTGAATCCGCTCATTTGCCAGCTCTAGTTATATAGCAATAGAGCATACAAGAGCAACAAACAGAAAAAGAAATTTGAAAATTATATTTAACAAAAAATTTAGGTAGTAGTAGTACTAGTTCTTCATCCCACCTAACTTCCCAACTTTCTTTTCCCTTACCTCCAATTCCACCCCTATAAAGAAGCCAATTTGTCCAATCTCTTAAGTCCTCTACTGCCCTACAAAGGACAAAAAAAGGGCACTACATTAATTGAAAAGAATATTATTCATCAAATAATAATAGTAGTAATTGAAAAAATACAAATTAATTAAAATTCTTATATACAGAAAAGGAACCCTTACTTCTGCCACTCAAAACCGGAAGAATTAAACAAGTAGGGAGCATAAATCCAAGAGAGAGCCATGAACCAACTGCTAACAATACTTGCCTTTAAAAAAAAAAAAAAAAAAAAACAACCGCTAACAATAAGCAAGTATTGTTTATATCCATATGCAAGATATACCGTGAGCAAGATCACAATTTCCAATCTGAAGACATTAAGATAACAAAATAAATAACTTCTTTGTTTCACAGCTTCCATGCACATGCGCACACATAGACACGATCCATTAAAAAAATTATTCCCCCTATAAAAGAAGGACTTCCCTCATTTTAACACTTAGGTTTTGAGGTAAAAGCTCATATTCTTACGTGTTCTCATGATTCTTTACATGGTATCAGAGCGGATTTTCAATTAGGACTCACCACAGTCCACGTTGTGCCTATATCCATACGAGTCAATGTAGGGGGCTGTTAGAAGTTGTCCCACATTGGCCCATAAAAAAAAGTTACTACCCCCGTATAAGAAATAGACATCCTTCCCCTTAACACCTAGGTTTTAAGATTGAGACCCCTCCTCTTATCTGTAGTCAGGCTTCTTTACATAGTATCAGAGTGGCTTTTCAACTGGGCCTCACCAAAGTCCATGTTGAGCCTATGTCCATGCAAGCTAACGTGAGGAGAGCTGTTAGAAGTTGTCTTACATCGGCCCATTAAAAAAATTATTTCCCCCATCTCAGACATGGACTTCCCTCACTTTAACACCTAGGTTTTGAGGTAGAGACCCCTACTCTTATGTGTTATTGAACTTATTTACATGGTATCAGAGCGAGTTTTCAACTGAGCTTTACCACAATTCATGTTGTGCCAATGTCCATGTGAGCTAGCGTAGGAGGGCTATTAGAAGTTATCCACATCGACCCATAGGAAAAAGTTATTCCCTCTGTATAAGAGATGAAGATCCCTTCCCTTTAAGGTTAAAACTCCTCCTCTTACGTGTAGTCGAACTTCTTTACAAGTAGCATTTGAGCACACAACACTCAATAAAACTTAAAAATAGTTTTTTTACCCCAATATTGTTGGCATTGAAAAAATAATCAATAAAATCCCAAACTAATGCTAGTGTCAAATTATTTTAAGGTTGACTTTAATGCCATTTGCCATGTAGGAAACAAAGAAAAAACAATTTAGACAAAATATAAAATATCGTTGACCATCCATTCCAAGCCTTTCTAGGCCAAAAATATGCTACTAAAGCATTAAGAATTTTCATCAACATACAAAAAAATATGAATTTAAAATTATATTCAAACTAACTTAACTCCATTACAAGCAAATTCAAATGATATTTCAGTGAAAACAATACAAGTTAAGGTTGAATAATATCATTTCGTTTGCATTTCTATGTGTTACGATGATTAGTGTACCTTTTTTTTTAACATGAATACCATTTAAAACTTTTTTTGCATTCCTTAAAAAAATAAAAATAAAAAAATAAAAATGATGCATTAAAAATAAAAAACTATGTAAGTACTCTATTCTTAGGCTTAGTTTGGAAAGAGAGGCCAAAAAAAAAAAAAAGCTAGGTTTTTTGTAGGTGGGGGGGGTGGCATTTGGGAAGGGGAAAAAGCTACCTTTTTGATTAATTTCATATATTTGCCCTTTCCGAGTTGAAAGAATCTAACAATGTAATAGGGTAACTTTGGTCATTTCAAAAAAAAAGCCAAAAGCTAGCTTTTTTGAGGGCTGCCAAACTAAGCCTTACACTTTTCATGGAAACAAAGATTTAAAAAATAAATACGAGACTAAACAAGTATAGCCTAATTTTAGACTACCTTAACATTAAGCACATAGCACCTGATTTAAGAAAATTCCCTTCAATCATAGTTTAAAAACTTTGTTTAAAATAGTCTATGAACCACCCCACTACTTTGGTAAGGACTATCCAATTGGTTCATAGCCATATAGCACTCATATTGCATGACACCTTAGTGCCACCTTCCCAATGAAATATCCCACACCAGCAGAAGACAGAAGACAGCCAACTGCATATGGCTACAGTCTCAGCATCATGGCATCCAAACTTGCTCAATATTCTAACATTAGACTAAAAAATGGTAATTCGAAAATATAAGAGGGAGAGAGAGAGAGCCCACACTGAGGAAATGGAAACAGTTTCATAGATCATGCATCAACTTTTGTTGATTACAACACCAGAGAATTGACCAGATTCCCAAAAAAAACATGATTTTGGTTGTGAAAGAATCAATTCTTGGTAACCATGGAGTTGAACTACTAGATAATGGTGCGAAATTATGTGAGTCATTTTATTATAATTTCTGTTCCATATTAGCCGACCCCACCTAGTGGGAAAAGGCTTGGTTTGGTTTATTAAGAAAAGAAATACATATGATATTTGAGTTGATGTCTCCAAATATCACAAAAGGAACATAAGATGACAAAAAATTAATGTCCTTCAGTAGAAGATAAAGCAGCAGAGGACTCACCTTTTAATATGGGCATGAAAGAGGTCTCTTTCAATTATGTCAAGAAAAGCCTGCACACTATGTCAGAGTCACATGATAGATCACAAGAAACATGTCACTTATAAACAAGTTTGTCAAACACAAAGTGAAGAGTACCTTATGCTGGGCAAACATCAAAACTCTGTGTTGGCCAATACTAATAGATCCTTCAGAACTTGAGGCATCAATGCCAATTCCACACTCTACCAGAATCTCCTAAAGAGCAACTAATTTTGGAGAATGGTAAAGTTTATGAAGTTCTAAATAATGTCACAATTGGCTGGAAAAAGTTCTGACAAATGGCATGATAATGAATCTGGTATTTTTGCTCTAGTGACAAGCAATGGAATACTACAAAGTTTCAGCAGGTATTGAAGCACCTGAATCATAATAAACAAACAGCAGATATTATGCACTACAAATGGGATTACCAACTGTAGACTAATAGTCAATTTATCTGAAAAATGTGAGAAGAAGCTCTCAGAGAAGAACTTCCTTCTCCTGTATCCAGATCATTTTTCTTTACGATGCTTGAAATTTCTCGTCTCACATGTGAACCGGAAAACTCTTCATAAAGTTTTAGCTGGACAGGACTCAGGTCACAGTATGTCTTGAACAATTTTTTCTGGCAGATCAGACAAGACCTCATCTTTTGTTCAACGGAGTAAAAAGGCATGACCTAACCAGAACAAAATCTTTCAGCAGGAAATGGAGGTAATGAACCATTTTGATTCTGTAATGTTATCACCAGTTTTGTTTTTCTTTTTTATATAATTAAAAAGACAGAATATGATGAAGAAAAGCACCTGCTTGTGTAATGCTTCCATGGCAAGTGCCCCAGCTTCAGCATCCTTGGCTGAACATTTAGAATCCCTAGCTGCCAGGAGTGGTTTCCCTTAAGTGGCTTGAAACTGTGAAAGTGTTCCAATGAATTGTCTTTAGCATCATAACTTTACTGGAAATTAAATTCAAACCAATGGCACAAGATTTATGTTTTTTGGTTTTTCTGCATCAATCTTTTCTTTTCTCCTGAGAAGTTTCTACATATCTACATAGGGAAGATAGTACAACTATCTTCCGTTTTTCTCAATTTCTTCCAACCAGTAGCTTCCTCAAATGTATCACATAATTGAATCTGGCAAGCAAACCACGAAGGCGGCTGTATTTGTGCAAAATTACTTTCCACTAGTCTTTTCCAGCAATTAATTACACGTCTGCATGTCATTTGACAAATAGGTGCGCACCAGTTACACGTGATCCAAAAGCAGTACATTAATCTACCATTTACCAAAGAAGCAGACGGGAAGCAATGATTCAACACGTAAAAGAAAATCAATTCAATTCCACAAAAATCAACCAATCTTACCCATATTTTAAGTGCAATTTAGGTCTATGACAGAATTACATGTGCACATATAACTTAAATAATTTTTACATATTTAGGGGGGTTTGGTTGGCAAAAGTCTAGTGCAAAAATTACAGTAACAGTACAAAGATTTGATGTAAAAGTGATATGTGGTAAAATTTGATTGGAAGAAAGTACAAAAGGTTGGTAAAAGTTGGTGGGTTTTGGTTGGTTTTAGCCAACGAAACACCCCCTTATTCTTCCAAAATTTTACATAAAAATCAAACAAAGGCAATCTCTCTTCTAAGAGAGAATAAATAATATGCTCCACACAACTACTATATGTTGCAAGGTGAAGATAAGAAAACATAAATACACCAAATGAAACCAAAAGATCAATTGGCTGAGCATCGAATGCAGAAAAACATAAAAAAAGCGTGAAAATATTCAACTTCTTTCTCAACCTAAGAAACACAGATGGAAATGAAACGAGTACGAAAACGGAACAGTAATTTTGAAAAGTAAGGATACAGGCAGAGAGCGAATATGGTGAAAAATGTGTTTACATTAGCAACATATCAATATAAAATCTACAAACCACAGAACAAATTGAAAAAAAGAATTAAATTAAATTAATTGAATATTTATATTCATAACTAAAACATACATCATACAATAGTAAAAAATGAGACAAAAGATGGGATCATATTAGGGGATATGGTTGCTTAATACAAGGTATTTCAATCCTATCCAATGAAAAATATAATACAAAATTTTGTGTACCCAGCACATATTTTGTCTTGTCCAACACTTTCATGCATCCAATATGTGAAAAGTGCGGAAAAGGTCATATTGCTTCATAGGTTTCTGTTAAGGCCATATTTGCTATCTTGCTGTTTTATTAGGATAGCATATTGCATTTACTCTAATAAATTTAGGCAGTACACGTGTCCCAACACTCACTTGGATAACCATATGGGATGAGTGTTTAATATGTTCACCAGGCCATGCACAGAACAAATATGTATAAACCAATGAGCTCACTATGTAAACTATGCATAAGACTTCCATAAGCATAACATGCTCTATTTATATTACAAACATCATTTTATCATACAAACTGTGCATAAGACTTCCATGCTCTAAATCTAGCCATTTCCTAGTGTCCTTAACATGACAATTAGACAAATCTAACACCAAGGCACAAACTGCACCAATTACCAGTATCCAAGCTTATATAACATATCTTGAGTGAAGATATAAATCAAATCCAATAGGTCAATATGCCCTCCTCGTGATTAAATCCGTAGTAAAGTCCATATAGGAGGTGAACCTTCACATCATGTCTCCTTTGTTCAAACTATCTTCCGTCTGGTCATCAAAATATCATGTTTACTGTTTTACATATCGCTTCATTACATTTACATTATCCCTTTACAATGTTCAGCAAATTAGCAAATGAAAATAAGAACAATTGCAATATAAACTATGTAATTAATCAAAATTACAACAGGAAGACTAATATAAAAATAAATCAGATTAAAAACACATGCCTGTGTCTCAGTTCCAAGAAATCCTGGATTTAGAAAGTCAAAAAGGGACCACAGATCCAAGACGTTATTCTGCAATGTGAAGAAAATTACTTGTCAGATATATTGTATTTCTCTTTGTCAATACTCATTGAGTAATTTACACCTGCCACAACCTGTATTGGTGTTCCACTCAATATGAGGCGATGTTAGGCCTTCAACTGTTTCACAGCACAGGTGATTTTAACTTGCCAAAAATATATAAAAGGCCTACATAGGCGGGGCGCAGAACATAAGAAACACATGGGGTTGTCCACATCAAACCCATAACCAACCCAATCTTTACCAATGTCAAATTTTTGGAAGTAGACCCTTTTTTATTGGTTCCAAATTTTTGGGCCCAAAACCAATTGAACCAACCTCTAATCTTAAATCCAACAGAATTGATGGGGTCAATTTTTAAAATAAAATTTGAACCAAACTCCTAAAGTAATTTGGTTTCAGGTCTTTTGTGCAGTCCTAGCTTATGTTATACTCCAGGCTTACTAGCTAATGCAATCACGCCACTGCACATGTTTCAAAATTAGATTTGGTATGCCAAGGAATTCCCACAAATTTAAATCTAATCTTTTTTTATTGTTTTCTCACTTGTCTATTTTTTTTTTTTTTTCTCTTATTTATCTATAATAAAAATATAAAATGCAAGATGGTATTGCTGACAGATAGATATCTGAAGTATGGTTAAGCAAAATGCTGTATGGACTAACTGACCGACTTTGTGTTAAATAAAAAAAAAAAAAAGTTGAAACTTGTGACAATCAACAGCCCATCTTATCTAAAAAAGAGAAGGTAAAATGAAGAAACAATTTATTTTCAGCTAACAAGAAATTCGAAGTGTAATTGTGGCATTGCCAAAAAAGTCATATCGAGATAAAAATAAAACTCCATTACTTACTAATTGATACCAAAAGAATTCACAACCAACTTGCAGACTGTGGCGTGACCTTGTATTCCTCAATGTGCATCCCATTAGTAAATGACCACCTTATCTAAAAAAGAGAAGGCAAACGAAGAAACAATTTATTTTCAACTAACAAGAAATTCAAAGTATAATTGTAGCATTGCCAAAAAAGTCATATTGAGATAAAAATAAAACTCCATTACTTAGTAATTGATATACCAAAAGAATTCACAACCAACTTGCAGACTATGGCTTGACCTTGTATTCCTCATTGTGCATCCCATTAGTAAATGACCACTTGTTTCCTTTCATCATGAGACAACCACCTAGTGTTCAGTATAAACCATAAGAAAAGGCACTTTAACTCATAAATCATTTAATTTTACCAGAGTGCTAGGAGAAAGCAAGGAAGTAACTTTCAATAAAAGTATTTAACATGTTGTGAACAACAATACTAATCAGCACCAAAAATCCTACTCCAATAACATAACCAATCAGCAAGGTTATAACTATAACACAGATTCAGTTGTTGATAAATTAGTTTCCGTAGATAAATTGAGCAATTTAAAATACCAACATGCAAATTGAATGGGTCTAACATTGTTTCAGGTCAGGTCTCACATTCTGGAAAATTAATGCCTCACCCATCTTTGGATTCATAGCCAAAAAAAAACCTTTCTGCTCACATTCAGACAAATAATTCCACCGTGGTACCACACTAATATTTTCCATAATAACCCTTGCATAGCTGACCTACATCAACAGTAAAAGAAAAATATTATAAGGGAGTTAATAAATAAATGTAACATTAATTTGAGCACAAAGCTCAAACACCGTTACGTTAACATAACTAGGTATAACTCTTACTAATACAAAAAAAAAGTGTTACAATTCATTGGCCCCCATTTTAAGTATTGAACTCACCAAGAAAGTGGTCATAATGATTACCAAAAAAAGAAAGTGGTCATGATGAGGTAGGCTCATATTTCTACACCTTCAAGGTTGAGAACTTGCAATCTTCCTCCATACACTATAAGTTGTAGAATCAACCCAATTAGGTGACTTTCTTTTTACTTAGATTGGTTGATATGGGAGAACATCAAATTCTTAGCTTCTTTATGGCCCTCCATCTCCTCTGAGTTTACTGGAATCCCCATGTTCTCAATCAAGCTTAACTAAAAGGGAGCTACTATTGAGATTGTAATCTATATTTTGGAGTGTCTTAATTCTCTTCTTTCCTTCTCCTCTATGTGGCCTTCTAGTCCCCAATATCTTGATATATTTATTTTCATCTATATTATTCAAATGTTGCTTATCAAAAAAAAAAAAACTTGGGCTAAAAGTGAAAGATATAGGTCTTCTCAACACATTAAGTTTCCTTCAAATGGATTGAAAATTCAATTTTTGGTTACATTGATGGCAAGGGTGGGGATTGAATTTAAATTGCTTTTTTATCTTACATTGCGAATATGGCTATTTCATTTCTAGTCGGAGGAGTAATGCTTCATTTATGTTCTTCAGCAGCACCTTATTGATGCCTTCTTAATTTACCTGCTAATCATTTATTTATATATATAAAAAATATGAGTTGAGTGATGAATGTAAACAATGAAAACAATGCAACCAAAACAAACCAAGCAGTCAGATAGGTAGAGGAAAAAAATAAGAACAATGTAATAGTTTTTTCCTAAGATAAAAAACAAGCAAGCATTCATTGAAACATTAATTTTAAATTTGATGTTGCATTTTCTGAGTATCTAATTTCAACCAGAGGGCACAACAAACATTGCCATTAGCATGAAAATATTGCTATCATCAGTAATGCTTGCTTGTTTGGTTGGACATTGGATTTAGGAACTAAACTAGGAATTTCAGCTGATCTGGAATTCCCATGTTTGGTTGATCTTTGATCAAAGAAATTCTCATATTTGTGGAATTGTAAATTCATAGGTCCAATGTGGTGTTTGAAAATTCCACAAAAGGAGGAACTCTTTAGGTTTAATGTGCTTCCAAAAGAAAAGGATATTTTAGCCTTTTAATTCATATTCTTGTTCTAGTCCCAAATGTATTCATACATACCAAACATTAGAAAAGGAATTCCCATTCTAATGCCTTGACATACCAAATGTTGATATTTTGTTCCCATTTCCCATTCCCATCCCTATTCTCATTTCTGTTTCTACTCCCATCGACAACCAAACATAACCTAAGCAGTCAAGGTGCTAAAGATGAAAAGGCAAAACCTAATCAAGTTTATAATAATCAATTTGATAACATATCAGTTCATCATAATCTGAAATACCAAAAACATAATAACAAATTAGCTTATTAAATTATTCACAAACCAAGAAAAAGAGTCAACTAAAGAGAGATAACATCACTAACAAGATCCAAGCACAATAATGGTTTGTGGAACAAGGTGGGGGGATAGGTTCAAGGGTCAACAGTTGATAAGTGGCCAAGTAGTTTGTTGAACATATTTTGTTTTTCCAAAATTTGAAATACTACTTGATAGTTTATAAGAAGATGATTCAATGTTTTGATATTTATGCCTTAGTATGGGAACTTTAGATTTTAAAATTGATAAAATTAAAGAATAAGAAAATTAACAGGTAAAGGATTAATAGATATAAATTCATGTTTTTATTCAAAGTCATAATACGTTCCATGTGCATAAAAGTGACAGAAGCGTGTGTCCTCCAAGTGTCCTATTCTAAAAAAATTTAAAAAGTAGGGCACATTTAGACAAGTGTCTGACATGTTACTATAGTGTTCAACATAGACACGACATGAATAAAGCACATCTGTAGAACTATCTTGTCTATTTTGTGCTCTCAGGATACGGTTCTTATTTTCTCCCAGCACGCATCATATGTATAGTACTAATATTTTGCACGCATAACTAGTGCATTCTTGAGTTCAACACAATGCCTACCTCTTCAAGGCAAGTCCTCCTATGTCCACTTGGAGCAAACATAACAAGTCCATGCCATGCATCTCTAAAACCAACAACCTCAATAAGGCCATCATCAACATTTGGAGGAGTCAAGTCTCTCTGTCCAAAAGTAAGACAATTAAAAAAATAAAATAAAATCATCAAGAGTATTTTTGTTAAAATATGTCAAAAGTGACAAAATTACACAGCCTCCAAGGGTGGCGCCACAGCTATGCTGGTGGGGTCAATTGACCCCATCAGCCAATCAAAAACTTCCAAAAAAATTTTTTTCTTTATATTTAAAATATTTTGGTAACTTCGACCCCATTTAAACTTTTTTTGAACCCATCAAAACTATTTATTAAGATGTTCATTTTACTTATTATTTTGTAATTACTATTTAAATTTTTATATGACCCCATCATCTAAAATTCTTGGAGCCACCACTGAAAAGCCTTTGTGCTTGGTTTATATTAAACAACCAAATAAGATAAGTTGCTAGAACTAACATAAAGCATCTTCTTCCTTCCTATTTGGCATTCCCCAAGGGTTAAGTCCACCAAAAAAATTAGATTAGTTGAGGCAAACAATTGATCAAATACTGGATGACAAAAAACAAAGTTTCAATGTCAGGAGCCATTAACATTTTGATCATCAATAGTTTTATAATTCATCCAAAAGCTAAGAGAAAGAACAGAAAATTGCATTTCTCCTGACTTCAAGTTTGATAATACCCCATATATATAATTAACCTCAGGAGAGACGGTGTTATCCCATTCGACCCAAACTATACAAGGGTCCTATGAAATTGTGAATAACTTAAAATTTCAGATTGTTGTGAGAAAGAAATATGCAGGATCAAGTTGCACAACCAAAGAATTCACTTTTCCAAGACTCAAAGCAAGAGGCCTCAATTAATAAACAATTGCATAAACCAAATTCTAGTTCACCACCAAGCAATGTGAAATATTGCCTTGAGAAAAGAATTATGTAAACTGAATACATCCATAGTCAGTAGTCACTCTGATGATTGTTCAAATAAGTGCTCTAGAGGACCAGAGGAGCCCAGGCCCTTGTGATGTTTTAAAAAATTGCCATTCTTCCTCTGCAATTCAAAGACATGCTATTGCATTCTAACATTCAGTTACCGCAATACATGGAGCAAAAGTATACGAGATTCCTATAGCTCTAACTTCAAGTGCAGTTGCTTCCCCAATCCTTTTGAGAAGTTTTGGATCCCTACCAAAGCCACAACATAAATTTGAACGCAAGCAGATAGCCGATCAATAAATTTGGTAATAACAAATTAAAATTGGAATCGAATAAAGCTATGTGAGGACTCCAAAGTCACTAAAAATACTGAGATCTTACTAACCAGGAGCTATAGGCCTTCAAATTTCCAATTAACTCAAAATATTTAGGGAATGGGGTAAGCAAATAAAGGAAGTTTCGAATTTGAGAATACCCATCATAACAAAATTCAAAAAACTTGATCGGTTGCATGTACTACGAAAATTGCAAGTGCTCATCAAACATATTAAATGACTAATTTTTCAAACTTTCTGCTGTCAATTTTGTATATTCCAGAACACCGATAGTTTCAAAATGGTCGAATTTACCAACACCTGAATTTTTGAAAGTCAAAAGACTCAAAACTACCTAAATAGGATATTAAATAACCCATTCTCCAAGTTTCCAGTTGGTGAAGTTAGTGAATTTCAGAACATTAAAAGCTTCAACACATAAATTTGAAAAGAAAAACAAAAACAAAAACAAAAACAAATAAAAATAAAAAATGAAGCATTAGTTCTGAAATTTTTGAAAGTTTTAACTTTTCCAAATCAAAATGGCTGATTCTTCAAGTTTCCAGCTGTAAATTTGGCATTATTTTGGAGCAAATGTCCTTTTGCATGATAAGTTTGTTTTTATATCTGATGAATCTGTGATATTCTTCAACTTTGATCTTGAAAAATGTTAAAAGAGCATCATATTCTTTAGCATTTCACTCAAGAAACAAAGGATAAAAGGGACAATTTATCACATGCACGAGCACAACATATCTAAGATTTATGTCAAAGATGTTCATCCTAAAACATAAGCCTATACATAAGTTTGGCTCTTTTTTTTTTTTGGTTAATTTGACATATTTGCCCTTTATGATTTGAAAGAACCTAAAATATAGGAGGGGTAATTTTGTCTATTTGAGAAAACCCAAAAAGTTAAAGCTACCAAAAACTAGCTCTTTTTTAGGGTTCTCAAATGGAGCCTAATAATTCTATTGGATTTAAAAAAAAAAAAAAAAAGATGTTTTTAAACTTGCCTGGTAACTCCAAGGCCAACATTATGAGAGAAAATGGTTGCATTGTAGGTATTATTGTGGCTGTGCACAGCATCAATCCCACAAATCATTGGAATTCCAAGATAAGTAGAGAGAGCACCCTTTTGGAACTCATTCACCATGTTAACCCAAGTTTCCGCAGAAGCCTTTGGAGCCAGTACACTGCCTCCACCACTTAATATACTTCCTGCACAAGTGCAATTAAACCAACCCACCCATTCTCAATTCACATTAACAAGTTCATTTTTTTTAAAACCCCATCATTCCTCCACCGTTCTTGTAAACAAACATTTGTTCAAAAACCACGAATTCAACAGACATATAATAGACCATGTAAAGAACCACGAAACACCAAAATTAATCCTAATGTGTTTTTCCACATATCACTAAGTACTTAGATGACATAGTTCCCAAATCAAAATTGCTATATAAATATATGTACAATAATATATACATTTCTTGTAGGAACAAATTGGATTGTATACCAATGAAGTATTTCTTCATCACATCAGCTGATGCAACATCTCTCAATCTGCACCATCTGTCCAATCTTTTCTTCCAGCGTCATTCGACTCATTAGGTCCTTGACTCTGGCATTCAGTGGCTACTTTGGATCCTTATACTTGATATCCTCTGGTTCTGAAACAGTTGCCCAGAACCGAAAGAGCACAAACCCTGTCACGGGTAAGGAAAATCTCACCATCTTGATATCTGAATCAATCCCTCTAGCTTCAAATCTAAAATCATACAACCAAATCCCTCTGATCTTTTAGTCCAATGGTCAAAATATAAAAATATTGCAAGACAAAAATATGCAAAGATAGAAACAAAAGAACTAGTGTAATTATATCTATGTATGTGTGTGTGTGTGTGTGTGAAGAAGAACAACAATGAGAGTACATTTCCATTATGCGGAAAAACAACTGATGATCTAATAAAGCTCATTGAATAACAGTGAAATGAAGTAGAAAATGACAGAAGGGGCATTGAACTTACTTGGCAAAGTTTGAAGCCTGGTCTCAAATGGACACTCTATCTGTAGATAACCCTTTAAATTATTTTTCTTTCATCCTAACGGCTAGTTAGTGCCCCCTCAATTTTTTTTTTCAATTCAAAATCCACCTCCAACTCTTCCTCTATAAATAGGCCACTGATAATTCACAAATCACATAATTTTGTATTAAAATTTTCAAGCCTCAATTCTCTAATTTAGATATATGCAGGTTTAAGATAAAACCAAATCAACGAAGCCAAAAGAAAACTTACGATTGATTAGGGGATGGGGGTTTCGAATGGGTTCCACTGTTGGTAGTTCCACTCTCCAATTGAGACGATGATTTCTTCACAGTCGATGAATTTCGCTTCTGAGCCAAACTATTCCGCCTCGGAACCGAAAAAAGGAGTCAAACTGAGGAAGTTCCCTCAAAACCTAGGAATTCAGAGAGGGGCAGGAAACCCCAGTTTTAGAGAGAACTATTAGAGAGATTCATTCGTCCACGCCTCTAGTTCCGACCGTTTGGAACAGAGAGAAAGACTTCAGTTTAAATTTTAAAAAGTTAAAACAAACTATTAACCACCACGGGACACAAATTCTAAACTCATGAATGAAACAAAAAGCCGTTTTCAAAAAAAAAAAATGAAACAAAAAGAATATATATATCAGCTAGTCACATCCCATGTATTGACGTGGGTTTTAACTCTTTTATAGTATTTTATATTTAATAAATTTTAAATATATTTGTTTGTGATTTAATCTTAAATTTAATTTAAAATAGATATTTGTTTAATATATTTTAATTCAAAATTAATTTTAAAATATATTTATTTAATATCACCCATTAATACATATCGTCTGTTATAATATAATTCATATAAAAAAATCCATAAAATATTAAATATGTGAGAAAAATTTAAAGTTATTTTTTGAAATTATCGTTATTAAATTATATTAAGTTAAGTTAATAATTCAACATTTAATGTAAAAATAATATTTAGTGTGAATCTATTTACACTTCTTAAATAGTCTCGTACCCTCCACCTTATTTTTTTATTAATTAAAATTATGTAATTACCTATATTTCTTTTCACAAATGTTTTACATATTGATAATATCATAAAAACTTTTACACAAAACTCAATCTAAGACATAATTATAATATCATAAATACTTTTATTTTATAATAAAAATTATTTTTTTTAAATATATATATAAGACAACTTACCAATTTATTTTAGATATTCTGATAAGCGGGCAGGTAATTACAATTTCATTTTTTATCATTTGTACAAATGAATTACCTTATTATGATAAAAATTTCTAATTCTAGATTTTTCTTAAAATATTTATTAATATTAAAAATTTAAATTAAGCTTTCAAAAGAAAAATACTTATAGTTTATTTAATTAATTTATCTATATACTTAAAAGTTAATTTTTTTCTTTCATTGATTTTCCTAATTAGATATCTTTTGGGTAGTTTTATTTTTTATGTACATGAATGATGAGAAAAAACAAAATCAATGATTCTATTTAAAATTGGTAAGAAAAGTTAGTAGGGATAAAGGACAATTAAAAATTTAAATTTACAAATTATTTTATTTTCATGTTTGTGAGTTATTTTAAGATAAAAAATTTTTAAAAACTAAAATAAATTTTATTTTTATTTTTATTTTTATCAATCATATAAAATAAATTGTAATTAACTTTATGTCTTAATCAAATAACAAATAATTTATTTCATTTCAATTTATTTCCAAACTTTTGTCATTTTTCATCATCTTGATATTTATTTATTTTTTTTTACAAATATTTCATAAAAATAACAGTTACCACATTTACATTTTTTTCTCACCTTTTATTTCATCATATTATTTTTAAAATATATTACTAACTTATGAGAAATAAAAGGATCGTAAATATTATATATGACTTGAATATGATGACAAAAGTTAAAATAACAAAAATTTGTAAAGAAAATAAACAAAACAAGTTAGATTTTTTTATTTCATTAAATTATGAAATAAAATAAAATAAAATTTATTTTTTTATACTATGTCAAAAATATAAATATAAACAAAATTTATTTTAGACTTTAAAATTATTTTTTTATTCTTTTGTAAGTCTAAGAATCTTTGTTCAAATTTACAAATATTTTTCCTTCTAAAGGTAATGTCATCTTAAATTATACACAAGAATGGCCAACTAAAAAAAGAAGAGTTGTGATTTCACTTAATGAAAAAAAAAAAAGTAAAGTGGAATGCAAGAGATTGTTTTGTGAAGTGTAAATATATTCACTCTAATATTTAATGTTCAAACATTTAAAAAAGTAAACTTTTAACGTGCCAACCAAAAATATTGACATTAACTAATTTGTTTAAAAAATGATCAAATACTTCTAACAATATCAAAATGATCAACATTATACACTTGCGCTAAAAGAAAACAAAAAAATACCTATAAAAATAAAACAAAATAAAAAAATAAAATAAAAAAAGTAGAGCACGTGTCACCACGCTCACTCGACACACCAAAAAGGAGACATAATTTAGTGGAACAAGATATTTAAAAAAAAATGTATCAATAGAAAAAAAAATTACCTAAAAAAGCCACATGTTAATAATAAAAATTCATAAATCTTTGAGTATATGAATTATTTTTTATGAAGATTATTCGTTTGAAATTATCATTGTTAGAATTATACTAACATATATAAAAAAATAACATTTAATGTCCAGACAAAAAAAATAAAATTAAAAATAAAAACCATTTAATTTCTTAACAAAAAAATATAAGCATCAGCTAAATTATTAAAAAATTTATCCAAATACCTCAAACAACAACAAAATTATCAATTCAAAAAATAAATAAATAAAATTACATAAACTGTAGTATAGGCATATAGCTTTATTCTTAAAAACGATAATAAATAAGGTGGCATTCAGTTTATTTTTCTGTTTTTTATTTCTTATTTTTATTTTATGTGTTAAAAATTGAAAATGAGAAAACAAAAAATGCTCCGTTTTCCTCCTTTTAAGATTTTTCTTATTTTTTGTTAAAAACTCTCAAAACAATCTTTTACCATTTTTCATTTTATATGTAAACTTATATTCTATTTTCGAAAATAAATTTTGAAAATACAAGTAACCAAATTAATTTTGACCTATTTTCCTTATTTTCAAAAGCACAAAATAAAAAAATAAAAACTCAAAACAGAAAATAAAAAAAATGGAAAATAGAAATTAAAAAAACCAAATGACATTTAAGTGAATAGAAAATTGAAGGTATTCAAACACAACTACAAGTACGTATCCACTAATTTTTTTATAATAATTAAAAAAACTTTCTACCATTTTTAGTACTACAAATTATTATCAGTATAATCTACACAATATATTTCAGATATAATTTTCTATTAAATCTTTTAAGCCTCAATTCTTAAAAGTGAAGGGTTGTGCTCATTTGAGTTCAAGCTCAAGTGATTTTTACTCTAAGCAAAGTTCAACCCTCAAATTTTTAGTAGATAAATTTTATTTTACTTTACTATTATATTTATTTATTTATTTGTAATTATATTTAATTTTCTTTTGTTATTATATTTTTTTTCTAAATAGCGAACAGTAGGAGTGGGCACTTTTTTTATTTTATTTTATCTCTAAGGTAGGTATACTGGAACAATTCCCCTACTCACAGTGGAGAAATCCTTACACTTACAAGCACTAGTGGTGCCAGCACATCATGAACTCATAAAAAACTTTCAAAAATGTGTGAATATTTTAGAAAAATTCAATGTGATAATGGAATGTACAAGGTTAAGTATAATCTTTGTCACATCCCAGATTTTCATAACCCGAAGACCTGATGGTAACTTGGAATTATTTATTTGGGTATAAGAATAAGATGATAATAACACGCTGTCACACCCTAAAATTTTTTCAAACTGGGGTTGACTCGCAATAAAAATTTAAGATATTCAAAATCCCTAGTTTATCCTAACCAATATTTACAAGCTATTAGGCTGAATCATTCGGTAGGGTTCAACCACAAAGTACAAAATAAAGATAGAGAATGGTATTACAAACCCATCTAAGTGTCCCAACCATATGATTATCATTACATAACAAATAAAAATAACTAGATCTAAACTTAATGATTATAATCATCTAACAATTATTATTACAGACCACAATAATAAATAAAGTCTTCCAGTACTGCGCAAGAAAAAAAATAGATAACTCTTCTAGTGGAATATTTAAAAGAAATTAATCTCTTTCCAGCTCATCTTCGGTATCCCTGTGCTTAATATCCTGAAAAAAAATATTCCCACAAAGGGGTGAGCTACAAAAGCCTAGTAATCAGAATCTCCTAGGTAGCTATATACAGTGGTTATAATGCTATACTGTATTAGGTGGCATCTGTTCATGCAACAATTAATTCAATAGATCCCAACTGAATAATGTAAATGATACTTACAACAGTTCGATGAAACCGTCACTATAACTATTATTTTACTTACACGTAAAATAGTTTAATGTTGATATGTGTACCATAATAAATCAGTGTCGTAGTGGTAGGGATCTCAGATTCATATCTTCAAGGTCTCGGGGTCAAACCCCATAGTGATACGGGTTTCATATATATATATATATATATATATATATATATATATATATATATTTTCCTACATCTTTTTATAAAATATTCATCTAAATGAATTAAACATAATTAAATAATTCCGACATATCATTTATACATAAGCAAAAGAAATTGTCAGTCATAGTAAAATCTAATAAAGGGGTTTAATCTAAATCCTCCTAAGGTAATCATACTTCTATCCTCTTCTACACCCAGCCTTGGAAACTAGTGATTTTACAGGCTTATCATCCAATGCATTCTAACGGTGTCACCCACCAAAAAACCTAGCCGTCGCGATCGACTACTTGACTGGCCAGGTCAGAAGGGAGCATCTCCCAAATAAAATGCATATGTTCCCATCTCCATCTAAAAGGTCATTTCTACCCCACCCATCACCCCATTGCCAAAAATAATTTTAGCATCGAGTGCCTTAATTTCTTCTCACCCTTTTTACATTCCTAAGGGTACCTTGTATGGAAATAAGACATTTTTAATAACAACCGGTAATGTTCCCGAGCGATAAATCATAAGTGGGATTATTCAGTCACATGCAGTATATTTTTAAGTACTTTATCTAAATCCATAATTTAATAATAATTCTCAGTAAATCAAAGATTTAACATAATCACCTATATTATTATCATAAAAGTAGGTACTACATGTGAATTAACAAGTAGCAAGTAGTTAAATAATTTAGAATTCGAATTAGTATTTTAGTCAATTGTTTTGACAAATTTGCCGTACTACCTTTGATAAGAATAAAATAATTTATAATGGTATATTACTTAAGCTAAGGTTGGCAGTTTAATGGGTAGGCGACCCTAATTGCGATTTGAAGTCGCGAGTTCGAACTTCATTAGCTGCGATTTCGATATTTGCCTCTTTTTCCTTTTGCCTATAAATAATTCTTTGGACTAATATTTAATTTTAGAAAAATTGATGAGTTTTATTTTATTCTAACTAGATAGTATAGTACATCACTTGAACAATCAAGTCAATGTGAGATTACAAAGCTAATTCATTCTAACCTTTTGATTTGATAAGAGAATAATGTTATTCAAAATAATTTGAATAAATTTCCAATCATCATTTTATTTATAACCAAACCCTTATCATAGGTTTTCGGTTTCAAGATATCCACAAATGTCCATAGAATTATTCCAATGTTTAGAAAGGTATTAAATAAGTTTCATTAAATTCACTTAATCATAACAATATAGTTATATAACTTACTAGGTTGACAAAACAATGCCTAAAAGAATCAATTAAAATAGATCAAATTTATTTAAGGAAGACCAAATGAGAGAAGAACAAGTCCGTTGTTTCATTTGGGCATTTTATCAAATACTAGGTTCTACTTAGCCATTTTAGTTTGAATAAGTCATCCAACTATCCACGATGAAACCGATTGTCTAAGTCAGTTATCATAAATATTAGAGTGTCAAATAATACATAATATCCAGTTTAAAATAATTTCATATCAATTGAAAAATAACTAAGTAGCATCAACTTAACAGTCCACTTCAGTATTATATCAAACAGTGTAAGTGTTTTACTATATCAGGCCTTGTGAACAAAATTACACATCAATAGAAATTATTAACATGACAATAACTAACAGAAGGTAATTGGAAATTTAAATAAATCTTTAAACATAATATTCTAAAAAAATTCAAACAAGCATCAATTAAAGGCTAAGCAGAGATAGCAGCATAAAAGAAAATTAATATAAAATAGAGCAGAACTCCGATATTTATAAACTTTATATCTGTAGAAACTAGACTTTAGGACCTACAACTTTCATGTTTTACACTTTTTAAAATTCTAAAGTCTAAAGGTTCAAAAACAGCCTTGAATTCAGTTTATTCAGAAGATATGATTTTACATATGTTCAGTATTTTGGGCATAACTTTTGACTCACAAATCAGATTGATGCAAATCTTTTTGAGTTGGAAAGAAAACTTAAAGGGCTACAACTTTTATGTTTTAGCCGAAACCTAATTCCACCATTTTAGGGGTCAGAAATACATCAGAAGTTACAAACAAAGAGCTGTCAGCATGCTGGGCTACATCAGTCAAAATTTCAGCTTCCCTTCCCCCAATATACGGGTATTATTATTTTTATCACAATCAAGTTTCATACTTCAAACCCAAAAAATACTTCAGCTTCAAATTGAAGACATCAAATATATTTTAGGAGGTTCGTCATCCTACCTCAATGAAGATATTGGTGACAAAGTCTGAGAAGGAAAAAGGAGTTGAGCTTAGAACACCACCCAATTGGAAAGTTCCAAGCCTTTTTTCTTCCTCCAAGCAGCACCAAATCTCCAACCACAACAAATAATAATTTTTTTCTCTTTGAAGGCACACAAATTTATAAGAAGTCATGGGAGTGTAGAGAAAGTATCGGTGGAGAAAATAACCTCCACTTCCCATGCTTCAAAGTCACTAAGGTAGGATCACAATAGGTAGCATGATCCAAGAATCATGCTTTACTTTTTGACTATCTAACCATATAATTTAAGAGAGGTATTGGGGGAGATGTATGGAGGTGGCATGATCCGGGAATCATGCTAGCTTTTTGACTAATTAAACAAATTATTTAAAAGAGGCTTTAAGTCTTTAAATCATGCTTACTAAATAATTTGAAAGAAATTATTTAAAGTCATCAATGTAGGGTCTTCTTTTTTACTAATAAACTAAATAATTTGAGAGATTGTGAGAGATGTATGGAAGAAAGGATGGATAGAAAATGAAGTTTGCCGGGAAATGATTTAGAGCTACTATTCATGAGTCAACTCAGTGAGTGATAAAGTGAGTTGAAGTGAGTTGAGGTGAGTCAAAGAAAGGGTTGACCCATGGGTTAATGCGCTTGGGTTAAACCAAATAGGTAATTGGGTTAGGAATTGTTTGGATAAAAGTTTAGAAATTTTACATTAAACTCCCACATAGGGTAAAAATTAAATCCGAAAATTTTTTTAACTAATTTTATCATTCCAAAATTTTTCAAATCCTCAATTTTCTAGATTTTTACTATGATAAATATCACCACCACACTTAAAGCAAATTAATTAAGAGAGAAAAAAAATTCAAGTTATTACAATCTTTGCGTCAAATTATTAAATGGTAGACCTACTTATGACACAAGTCATTTAAAAGAGGCATTTTCATACAAAACACCAAAATGATAGCTGAGTTAATACTTCCATTAACAAAAATTTCTAAGAGCTACCCAAATCTTTTTAGGCACTAACGAATGGGGTGGTTTAAATATTTTCTTATGGTCATAGAATTGTGAAAAATAATTTTATTGAATACATGAGTTTTGATGAGCAACCTTTTACTTTAAGCAGAAGTAAAAATTTTGAAATGAGTTTTGATGAGCAACCTTTTACTTTAAGCAAAAGTAAAAATTTTGAAAATTTTATTTAAAATAGTTTTACACAACAATATCGTGATTTTTCCAGAAATATTTATAAAAATTATATTACAAAAAAATTTGATAAAAAGAAAGGAATATAACACAGGAGAAAGAAAAACAAAATTTGCTTGCTAATGCTCAAGGTGTTGTAATTGGGAAGTAAGAAATGTAATCAAGGAAATGAGGGAATGTATAAGAAAATTCTATTGCAATTGCATTAGAAAGGTACCAAGAAAATATTAGAAGAAAGTCATAATAAAGCCAAACTTGTAATAGACCAGGGATGATATATTACTTTTACGCATATAATAAATGTTTGTTTTTAGTCAAAATAAATAAACATTTGAGAATAATTGCTATTATTCAATTTCTAGGTAGTCGACTTGGTAGGAATTGTAGTAGGACCAACATGTTAATGGATGGGCCAAAAGCTTCTGAAATTTTATGGGTGGATCCGACCCGCCAACCCAAAACCCAATACATTAAAACATCCTTGAACCAAACAAAAATCAAATTTGGATAAGAGGGGAATAAGAGAGATAAGGTAATTCCAGAATGGTATGAAAATAAACCCACTTCATGGGGAGGGCAATTTCATCTATATTGAATCTCAACGCCGCCCCGACACATTTTCAAAGGTAAATAAAAAACTACACACCAATTTCCTTAATAATGATACATCCTATAAACACTAAAAAATATGAACCAACTAATTGATAACAGGTTCAACCATGATCAGCTCTACAATCTAATAAGTAAAAAGAAAACCAACCAACCAACCAACATCATCATAACTCTGCGTCAACACTTGTCAGTACTAAACCCAATAACCTAATACTGCAACATTGAATCAATGACCACTCTAAGAATCCTAAACACAGTCGCAAACCCAGTAGCTTAAAGTTCAATTAAAAAAATACTTATCAAAACAAAAAATAAAATAAGAACAAAAAATAGAAAAATATAGTAAATATAAAATTATAAGTTGCCAATTTACCAAAAGCAAACAATACAGCACATGTAAACAAAGCTTTTATCAACGAATGTTGATGTTTGGTTAGGGAATCAGATTATCTCGAAGGCTTTGGAAGGTTTTGAACCCTACAAGGAGAAAATTAAAGAAAATAGATTCAATTACAAAAGCTTCAATGTGTGCGCGCGCACGCGTGTGAGAGAAAGAGAGAGAGAATGTCTCTAATCGAAAGGCGGATAGCTTGTCGTCCATTCAATCCCTAGGAAGCATATCAGTGCAAGAATTGGAACCAAATTTCAAGTGAAGGAGCTATAGAAAAAAAAAATAATGTTCAAATTAAAGAACAATTTAAACTTGAATAAGATTTAAACAAATTCGGCCATCTCGTTGAAATCAGAATTAGGGTTTTACCAGAATAAAGAATAAATCATCTATGCAAAGAGGTAGAGAAGAGAATGAGAAAATTGAAAGTAAAATTTCACCGAAAACTATGGTAACAACGAGAAAATAAAAAAAAAAAAAATTACTAGTGGATGGATGATGAGATTTGTCATTTTTTTCAACTAAAACTTCAATGAGAGAGAGAGAGAGAGATTGTGTTCAATTAAGAGGCGAAGAGATTGAACCAATAACAGATGATTAAGAAAGAAGAGACCCAGAGAGATAAAAAGAGAGACAGAGACTGTCTCAGGCTCAAACAATGGTTTAAATGACTAAACGGTTGAGTTTTTTTTCCTCGCCAGGCAAGTTAATGCCAATATGTCCTAAAGTAGGTTCCTAACTATTTTACAGATGTAGTAGGAAACTTGTTTGTTAGACAAACAAGTCTATCTAAACGTTTTCTAATTCAAATGTTTAATTCAACAAATGTTTTTGTCTAAATTTAATTATTCGTAATTAACTTTTATGTTCTTTGAATTTATCATTTAAATTCATATTCATCCTGCTTTTTGGTAAGTAATTCATATTCATCCTTAAAAATGTATGGAATTAATCCTTTCAATTATTCCTAGTGCAAATCTACCTCTTCAATCAAAAGGCTCTAAATTATTTTTATTATCAAATTATATATATTTTTTTATTTTAATCTTATTTTTAATTATATAATTAAAATTGTGCCAAATGAAAAAATAAAATTAAAAAAGATTTGATATTTAAAAAGTTTCAAAATAATTACTACTGTTAAATGTTTTCACTCTTTTTTTTCTATTACAAATATTTTATCAGTTTTAACAATTTGTTTATTTTAATTGCATCATATTAAAATGAATGATTTTATTCAAATATTTTATTAAAATATAATTATTTCTAATAAATAATATAATTGAATTATATTATGTAATTTAATTAACACTAAATATATTTTATTGAATTATTATTAATAAAAAATTGGATTAATTAATGTTGATTAATTTAATTAATATTAAACATATTTTATTAAGTTATTTTTAATAAATATCATAACTAGATTATTTAAATTATTATGAAATATATTTAATTCAATTGCTTTTAATTAATAATATAAGTAAATTATAATTAATATATTTTATATTTATAGAATTAAATGATATAATAATTATATTTATTCAATTCTTTTAATACATGAAATGGTTAAATTATAATTTAATATATTTTATTTTTATTGAATTAAATGATTTTTAATAAATAACTAAATAAAATTAATTAATTTAAATGATTAATTTTAATTTAATTAATCTAATTAATTATGAAATATATTTTATTAAATTCAATTAATTTTTAGAAAAGTAATAAAATTAAATATTTTATTAAATAAAAAATAATAATTGTAAATAAAAGTATATTTATAAACGCCGTTTTAATTTTTATTTCAAAAAAAATAAAAATAAAAAATATAAATAGATAAATATAAATATAAAAATGACAAGATACGTCAAATGAAACAATAAAATTAAAAGAGACTTGATATTTAAAAAAAATTAAAATAATTAATGTTGTTAAATATGTTCTTCTTCAACCGGGCTCAATTTCAGTGGACCTCTTAAAGAAAATTAATAAATAAAAAAATAATGGTATTTCTCAATTTAAGAACTATCAGCTACCTTTAATTTATTAGTTTTTATATTATTAATTTAAAAAAAATACTCTCCTTTGCTCTCAACGTAAGCTTCCATTAAAATTGAGCCCGCCCCGATTACAGAAAAAAATGTATTTAAAAAAAATTAAAATAATTATTGTTGTTAAGTCTTGTACTAATTAATTATTTTCATCCAAAAGCTTTTTTTAAATAGTAAAGGAAAAATAACTATTCGTCAAACTTTAGTTAACTATCCCTCAAATTGAGAAATATTTTCTAACAAGTGAATTAGATATTTTTTTAACTCGAAATAATTAATTTTTAGGAAATAGTATTCATTTTAATTCAATTAATTTTAATAATTCATTTAAAATCAATAATTCATTTAATTAAACAAAAATTATTTGATTTGTTAAATTATTTTTATCAAAATACAAATAATTTTTAACAAATAATAATTCATTATTAAAATGAACTACTATTGAAATATTAATATATGATAAAATTATTTTTTATAGTTAATATTTTCATTTAAAATTATATTTAACAATAATATTTTCATATTAAAATTAATTATTATTAAAATAAAAATTATTATGATGACTTATTTTATTATAATATTTTACTAAGATTAAATATTAACTCCTATCGTTTAGTTAATTTACCCATTCAAGCTTTTTACCATCTCAAACATAATATAATTATTATCAAGTAATATTTACCCAATCAACCCAAACATAAGTATCATAAAACTTATTACCCCATTAATTGTTGCTAAGGTAAAAATTACCCCACTAATTTTACCCTCAAATTTTTCACCTCGTACGAAACATTTTCTAAAAAGATAAGAAAAAGCTACAACACAAAAAAAAAAAAAAAGGGCTACATAAACAAATCAAAATGATAACAAAACTCCTTTGAGAAGCCATCAGATAGCTATAAATATACATATATAACTAAAATTGTTCAAAGGGACACAGCTGCCCAATAATGAGAAACCCCTGCAAATTCTCATAGACCCATATAAATGGTCAAAGCAAGCCATATTCCAACAAAGCGGTTGCTTGCTGTGTAGCTGCAACAAACTGATGAACCCATATAAATGGTCAAAGCCAGCCATATTCCAACAAAGCGGTTGCTTGCTGTGTAGCTGCAACAAACTGATGAAAGTATGACAAAAATCAGTTTTAGAGTTATGGAATAAGCATAAATTGTGACATTAAAAAACCATTTTGTCTTAGTTTTTAACTTCAAAAAAAAAATGAAGAAAAAGATGCTATCTTTGATAGTATGTCGAAGTACTGGAATGCCTATACTTATGAGGTGTATAACAGTTTTGTCCACCGTAAATATTCCTGATCCAAATTGCAACCCCAGACCGACAACTACCGCAAGCCTCAAACCCAATACAAATCCAATCTGCAAAATAAATGCGGACATTCGCTTTAGGATTTTGTACAATAGGAATATATGAAGGTATCATTGTATTGGATGAATTGTAAATCTGATTTACAAAGTGCTTAGCCGCATAAAATAAGATGAAAAACAAATGGATAGCCACCAATTTTTCTGATAATTTCACAGAACTGAAGATGTTTCTGAAATGATTTTATTCATTTAGAGGACTCCAGACTTAAACTCCGCCTATGTTTTTTTCATAACCGGTCCCAAGCCTGGATAAAGGAGGAGAGTTGTGTTAGGTAATCAACAGCCAGCGTAAAACTTTGTCGAATCTTTTTCATGGATTTTTCGACACCTAATGAGATTTCGTGGGGGCGTTCTCTACTTAGTTAGGTGTTGTATGGTCCGAGTACAGTATTAAATGAGCAAGGACCGCTGCATCGGTGCCCGGGTGCAGTGTTAAATAGGCAAGGGTTCTCACACTTTCCTGGACGGGTGGGGGGTTAAGGAAGCTAGTCCAAAATAAAAGACTGAGATTAGGTACTTGAAATATTGGGAGCTTAACTAGAAAGCTTATGGAAGTGGTGGATACAATGGAAAGGAGAAGAATCGCAATTGCTTGCTTGCAAGAGACGAAGTGGGTGGGACAGAAAGCTAAAGAGATTGAGAGGACTGGGTATAAGTTATGGTATACGGGACTTAATAGATCGAAAAATGGGGTCGGCATAGTAGTAAGCAAGGACCTAAAAGAAGATATAGTTAATGTAAACGCTGTGGAGATAATATTATTGCAATTAAGTTAGTGTTAGGAGAAGAGATAGTAAACGTAATTAGTGCTTATGCACCCCAGGTGGGCTTAGGAGATGTACATAAGGAGAGATTTTGGGAAGACTTGGAAGGAGTGCTATTAGATATACCTCGCGAAGAGATGGTCTTCATAGGAAGAGATTTGAACGGTCATATAGAACGCGACGTAGATGGATACATAGGAGTACATGGGGGGATATGGTTATGGTAATAGAAAAGAAGAAGGGAAGGATATTTTGGAGTTTGCAGTGATTTATGATCTCAGGGTGACGAACACCTTTTTTAGGAAGAGAGATGAATATTTGGTGACTTATAAGAGTGGCTCCTCAAGGACACTGATTGACTTCTTCTTAACTAGGAAAAGAGACCGCGTAGCTTGTAAAGATTGTAAAGTTATACCGGGGGAGAGCTTGACTGCCCAACATAGGTTATTGGTCATAGATGTGAAGCTTCAAAGGTGGACTAGAAAAAAGAAGATGTATAGATGCTCAAAAACTAAATGGTGGAACTTGAAAGGTAATAAGCAACCAGCATTCAGAAAAAGAGTACTAGAGGAAGACGTTTGGGCGGTAAATAAGAGTGCAAATATTATGTGGGATAAGGTAGAAAAGTGTATTAGGAGGGTAGAGAAAGAAATCTTAGGAGAATCCAAATGGAGTGTTCCGGCACAAAAAGAGGCATGGTGGTGGAACGAGGCCGTCCAAGACAAGATAAAAGTTAAAAGAGAGTGTTTTAAATCTTGGCAAAACGACCGAAATGAAGTGAACTTGGAGAGGTATAGAGAAGCGAAAAGAGAAACCAAAAGGGTAGTTAGTGAGGCTAAGGCAAGGACATTTGAGGATTTATATAGGCGGCTTGACACTAAGAAGGGCAAGAGAGAGATATTCAAGCTTGCTAAATCCAGAGATAGACGGACCAAGGATTTAAACCAAGTTAAATGCATTAAGGATGAGTATGAAAAGGTATTAGTAAAGGAAGAGGAGATAAAGGAGCGTTGGAAGAGCTACTTCTACAAGTTATTTAACGAAAGCAGTAGTAGTGACATACAGT
Source organism: Vitellaria paradoxa (assembly GCA_019916065.1). Classification (NCBI taxonomy): domain Eukaryota; kingdom Viridiplantae; phylum Streptophyta; class Magnoliopsida; order Ericales; family Sapotaceae; genus Vitellaria; species Vitellaria paradoxa. Next base: position 54,325 of record JAINTL010000101.1, on the reverse strand, counting down.
TGGAGCAATTTACCACTTTTAGGGAAGAATTAAATCTTATGTTCTATAGGAGAATCAGTAGGGAAGAAGTAAGAGAAGTATTAAAAAGGATGAAGAATGGGAAAGCGGTTGGGCCAGATGGTATACCTATTGAGGTTTGGAGGTACTTAGGAGAGGATGGCATAAGTTGGTTGACAAAACTTTTTAATGTAGTGCTAAAGAGCAAGAAGATGCCTGATGCATGGAGGAAAAGTATCCTTATACCCATATACAAGAACAAAGGAGATATTCAGAATTGTGCGAACTACCGCGTGATTAAATTGATGAGCCATACGATGAAATTATGGGAGAGAGTTATTGAGAGAAGATTAAGAAGGACAATAAACGTTTCAGATAATCAATTTGGTTTCATGCTTGGAAGATCAACCATGGAGGCTATCTTTTTCTTGAGGAGGTTAATGGAACAGTATAGAGAAGGTCAAAAAGATTTACATATGGTGTTCATTGATTTAGAGAAGGCATATGACCGAGTTCCTAGGGAGATTCTATGAAGAGTATTGGAAAAAAAAGGAGCGTGTGTCGCATATATTAAGGTGATAAATGACATGTATGATAGAGCCATGACATCGATACAGACGACAAGTGGTGACACTAACGAGTTCCCTATCACGATTAGTTTACATCAAGGCTCAGCGTTAAGCCCATACTTGTTTGCTTTAGTTATGGATGAGATTACAAGACATATTCAGGATGAGGTGCCGTGTTGTATGCTATTTGCATATGATTTTGTTTTAGTACATGAGACGAGAGAAGGAGTGAATGCTAAGCTAGAATTGTGGCGGGAAACGTCAGAGACAAAAGGTTTTAGGCTAAGCCGATGCAAGACAGAATATATGGAATGTAAGTTTAGTCAAAGTAAGATAACGGGTAGTATAGAAGTAAGTTTAGGCATACAAAAGATTGTAGAGAAAGATAAATTTAGGTACCTTGGATCTATGGTGCAACAAGATGGGGGGATTGATATTGATGTAAGTCACAGGATTCAAGCCGGGTGGATCAAATGGAGGAGTGCTTTGGGGGTCTTGTGCGACCGAAAGTATTATAAGATGGCGGTTAGACCAACGCTTCTATATGGATCAGAGTATTGGGCAGTAAAACATAATCATAGTCAGAAGATGGCAGTTGCGGAGATGAGGATACTAAGGTGGATGTGCGGGATTACAAGGAAAGATAGGATTAGGAATGAGGAGATTAGGGGCAAAGTAGGAATAGCACCGATTGAAGATAAAATGAGAAAAAACCGATTAAGATGGTTTGGCCATATTAGAAGGCGTCCAGCGGAGGCACCTGTTAGAAGGTGTAAAAGTATGGAGATTGTTAGGAGTAGGAGAGGTAGAGGAAGACCCAAGAGAAATTAGAAACTATTAAACATAATCTTGTCTACCTAGATCTATCGGAGGATATAACCCTAAACAGATCTAATTGGCGTCAACAAATCCATATGGCCGACCCCACCTAGTGAGAAAAGTCTTGGTTTGGTTTGGTTTGGTTTAGAGGACTCCAGACTTACTCTAAAAAACTGCAAGAATGTCTCTTTGTGCTTTGAATAGTTTGGGAGTTCTTCTTGAAAGAAGGATTTCTCTACTTCTATAATTGAAAAATAACCTACTTTGCAATACTCGAGTTGCAGCTGCTGTTGCCTTCTCATAGTCCTTCTCAGCATATGCACAAGCAAGGATAGCCTAGAGAAAAGAAGAAAGAGAAGACATCACAAATTTCACCTACCTTCTCTGCAGATATCTGTGTTAGAAGCTGGTTTTGTTGTGTCATGTACTAGTTCATTATCTTTTGATTTCATAATTTGTTCTAAGGTCTTCAATTTGACACTAGATATGATATAAAACAAAAAGCTACTTTCTGCTAGCTGAGTTTGAGAGAGAGAGAGAGAGAGAGAGGGGTACCGCATACCTGTCCAGCAACAGCCAAACCATCAGCAAGAAGCAATGATGTCATTCAGACATGTAAGCAGATCTGAAATGCAGCCATAGGCGTTGAACCAAACCTTGCAGCCAATGATGTTGCCAGGGTTACGCAGAATGTCACGGCTACTACCCTTGCTAATAATAGAATCCCTGTCCCCAAGCACAAAAATTAAAGTCAAAACAGGATAAACTTACAGCTTTCACACCCATGAAACTCAAAATTGGTTTTGCTAGAAATATAAGAAATATAGTTTGAAGGAGGCCAAGGATGCCACCCAGAAGAAGTGCAGTTGCTGCTGAAGCAATATGATGCTTCTGATTTTTGAGTTTGGCTTTATTCAGACTGGTACCGGAAACTGTTTGTTTGAAATCTGAGAAAGAAATTCAAAGGCACTGATTCATATTAAACTATTATTTCTTTCTTTCTTTCTTTTTTCCCCCCTCCAGGAGTGTTAATTTTAATTGAATTTACCCTACTATCTGAACATTATAAGGGGTGTTCATCCATACAATATTTTTGATAAGGTAAAAAAGATGTCTTAATATGGATTACAGCTATTAAAAAGGAAAAGAACCATTGATCACAACCAATATACTAATCACAGATTTTTAAGTTCTGCCCAACACTATCACCATACTTGTTAGCTGGACTAGGAACCTACACATGCAGAATTATAACGGTTTCACAAAGTTGCAACCATTTTTGTGGCAAAACTAATAAGATTTCACAAAGGTGCAACCATTTTCATGCCTTATCACACATCTAATTGCAAGTAGAGATCCCTGAAATTTAAGTCCATGCACCATCGACCCTTTTCCCCAGGCTTTCGTTTTGGATTTGATCTAAGGTTTTGGTCATTCCAAATAGGGATGTCAAATATACCCGTACCCGGCAGGTACCCGCTTCACCCACCCCATTCGGGGAGGGTACGGGGATGTTAGTAGCAGGGACGGGAACGGGGATGGGTATGGAGATTTGAAACGTTACCCAAACGGGTATGGGGACGGAGACGGGTACGATGGTCCCCACTCCGCCCCATACTTGTTTAAATATTTATTTATTAATTTTGTTGGTGTGGTGCCTCCTTTAGAAGTCTCACATCAGTTTCTCACAAAGAAGTGGAGGCTTTGTAAAATTATAAATAAAGGCCTTTTCCTCTTTAGTTAAGTGCACCAGTCAAAGTCAAAGATTTATATATATATTTTTAATTTTTATTTAATATATATATGCAATATATATTTTCATTTAATAAATATAATATTATATATGTAATATATATTTTATTTAATATATATAATATTTATAATAATTTTAAATATTTATTTTATACATATAACATATAATTCGCAATAGTTAGTATACTTGGCGAGTAAATAGGGACAGGAACGGGGACGGGGACGGGAAATTCATTACCTCGTGGGGACGGGTATGGGAAAAATTTTTTTCTCCGAAACAAGGATGGAGACGGGGACGGGTAAAGGTATTACTAAATGAGGACGAGGACGGGGAAGGTTGTATCCGCCCCATATCCGCCCCATTGACATCCCTAATTCCAAATTCATATTGGTTTATGAAAGCTAAAGGAAACTTGGGAACAATAAATTAAGAAGAATTAAGAAATAAATATTAGTTGCTTTCAAGTATTTTGAATCTCTTCTCTCTCCATGCTTCCCTTCATCTCTTAAGCACTCCCCACCTTTGGTAGTGAGCGAACATGATTGCAGCGAAATCACCTATATCAAAGATTTATCAATAATGTTCAAAGAACATAACCATGTCAACTAAATATGTGATCTACAATTTTCAACGTTTGACATAGGTATAAAACAGCACATGGAATACAATTCATTCTAATAGATTCCCATGGCAGCATCTTATAGTCATTCTAACCTCAATGCTCATTGGACGATGCGATGTGTTTAATGAAGCGAAAATAACATTGTAACAATATGACAAGGAAGCAAATTCAGTTCCTCAATGATAATTTTTACCAACCTATCTGACAATAGAACAAATCTCTGATTTGCTGGATCCTCAAGAGCTGCTCCTAATAATAACCTCTCAGCATGAATCATACTTGCTTCACCCCATTCTACCTGCAAAACCACCACCCATTGCACCCAAAACAGGTCTCAGAAGAAGAGGAACAACAGCAGCAGCAGCATCTTATTAAGATTTAGTTTGCTGACATAAAGGAGGACAAACAAAAGACAATCAAATATAAGTTCTAAAGCATACATTTTTATCACCTGAAACCAAATAAAAATAGTTGCTTCACGGTGATGATACCTAGTACAACCAATTAACTTCTCTGTGGAAAGGTCTTCATTTTATACATTGCCAAAAAAAAAAACTACGGATCACTGAAAATAAAATTCTCAATTCTTCCTTTTTAATTTTCCTTTTTTTCTCAGCAATAGAACAAGCCAAAATTGAACAAAGAGAATTTGATTTCTTTTATCTCTCTTATTCTGCTGCGCTATATTGAAACTTTAATTACGATAATGCTATCCGTCAATTGTCGATTATAGAAGAAGGGCGACCTCGTCGTGGATTTGTCAAATACAAAACTAGGCTCCGAATGAATATAAATCAAGTAATTAGCCACATCATCATTCTGCAAGCTCCAACACCGATAAAAATTACTAAAACCTCCAAAATTTTCCTAATCAGGTGCTTTCTCAGGAAAATTCTCGAGAAATAGCACAAAACCCGTACTGCAGGAATTATGACAACTGTGGGAATAGCTGAGAGAGATAATATAGAATAACATATTTATCAGAAATATAAAGGACTCTTTCTTTTGTTAATCTTGAAGACCAGATCATTCTTTAGTTTTCAAACTAAAGAAAGAACAACAAATATATATGGACCCATCACTGAGTCAGCAGAAATTTGAAAGATATATGAATCAAGTGACTTAGATACTTACCAAAAAAAAGTGACTTAGATTTGTAAAAAAAGAGATTCAAGGTTACCTACCCATACCCAAGGCAGAGAGCACAATGTCATTGTGCAATTACCAAAAAAAAAAAATATATCATTGTGCTACTTCATGTACCTCTGCAGCACGTAAAAGAGTACCTTCATGGTCATTGACAAAAACCAAGAATCTACCATAGTAAAGTGGAATCAAAATCAATTTCAACTTCAAATTGAATGGAATCAAAATCTAGAAACTAACGCTCGTTTGACAATGCAAATGATACCCAGATATTCAACCACTCTTCAACAACAATGCGTAAATTATCAATATATATTCCATAAAGCAAGAACAGAACACCCAAAGAAGATCAATTAAAACAAACAAAAGAAACACAAATTTTTTTTTTTGAAAGGTAAAAGAAATATAATTCATAACAATTTCAAATGAGAAATTCGGAAATTAGAGGTCCTAACATTGCATATCAAACGACACCAAAGCCAAAATAATTGTACAGTGCTAGACTTGGCCTTTGATTGTGAATAAAAAAGGGGAAACAAGACAATAACAACCCCCAATTCTTGAATCAAAGATGATGCATAGATCAAAATGAAAGAATTATCCCCCCCCCCCAAAAAAAAAGGCTGCTTTGAGGCTCCATTTGTTTCAATGTAAAATACTTCCCAAAAAATAATTGTATTTGTACTTTAGGAAAATATTTCCGGCAACATGAGTAAATAGTTTTCCAAAAAACATTTTAAATTTAAACAGGAGCCTTATTAATAAAGGCACTGAGATGCTAGCAAAGGGATTACACAAAAAACACAAATTTACAAAAATCCTTCTCCTAGCAATGATATTATCAATAGTTATCACACACACCATATAAAGAACGCAATCCAATAAAGTGCACCAAACTTCCAATTTCCAAATACTTCGTCAAAGAAAATTCACTTCCTTGCTAACTTCCTTGCTACCAACCAAAGCATTCTAGCAACTTCAACTTTAAAAACACCTGATTTGGAAATTGCGCACCCTAACCAATCCTCTCTAACCGCCACAATTTATTCCCAAAATCAGAAATTGGAAAGCAAATTTAAGATTGGTCTGACTCAGATGGTCTAAACAATGTTAATATTTTCAAATTAAAGAACAATTTGAACTTGAACAAGATTTGAACAGATTCAGCGATCTCGTTGAAATAGATCGCTGAAATCACAACTTAGGTTATCAGAATAGAGAACAAATCATCCCTGAAGAGAGGCAGAGAAGAGGACAAGAAAATCGAAAGAAAAATTTCACCCAAAACTATTGCAACAAGGAGAAAATTAAAAAAAATTCGATTCACAAGTGAAAGTCAACGATGAGATTTGTCGTTTCAACTTCAGAAACTTCAGTGAGAGAGAGAGAGTGTCTCCAATCGAGAGGCGGAGAGATTGTCTCAAATTCAATCCCTAGGAAGCATATTGGCGCAAGAATTGAAATCAAATTTCAAGTGAAGGAGCTGTAGAAAAGAAAATAAAAAATGATGTTCAAATTAAAGAACAATTTAAACTCAAAACAAAATTTGAACAGATTGAGCGGTTTCGTTGGAATAGATCGCTGAAATCACAACTTAGGGTTTTATCAGAATATAGAACAAATCATCCATGCAGAGAGGTAGAGAAGAGCACAAAAAAACTGAAAGAAAAATCTTACCAAAAACTATTGCAAGGACGAGAGAATTAAAGAAAGTCGACTCACCAGTGGAGGAACGATGAGATTTGTCGTTTCTTTCAACTAGAACCTTCAATGAGAGAGAGATTTCTCCAATCGACAGGCGGAGAGATTGAATCGATAACGAGAAGGTTAAGAAAGAAGAGACTCAGAGAGACAGAGATGGATTTTTTTTTGTTTTACTGTTATTTAATTAAAATATTTGGTATGTATTGTCGATTTAAAAGAATTTGGAAAAGTACTGTTAATGAAGGCGGAGTTTAAAAAAGCGTTTTCATATCAAATTCAAGACGTTAGCGTATTGTTGAAAATGCTAGACGAAATGGCGCTTTCTGAAAACGCTAAATCAAAGGGCGCTTTCTGAAAACGCTAGATCAAAGGGCGCTTTCTGAAAGCGCTAGAAAACGCTAAATCAAAGAGCGCTTTCTACATTGCCTTATAACTAGTTCCCCCCTCATTCGAATCCCTCTGTCTCTCCTCCCTCTCTCTCTCGTGCTCTCTCTCGCTCAAGGTCGATCTCTCTCGTGCTCTCTCTCTCGCCCAAGGCTGAAACAGCATTCCTCTCTCTCGCTCGTCCGTGAGCTCTCACTGCCGGCGACCTCTGCCTACCGAGCTCCACCCACAAACTCAGGTAAGTTTTTTTTTTTTTTGGATACTGCGGCAGCCTTTGTGGCTGCAATAGATTTGTCTCCATTTTTTATTTTGATTGATCATTTAATTTCAATTGATTGATTGTGGTGGCTGTGATTGATTGTGTTGGATGAATGTACTGGTTTGTTGTGTTTGGTAGCTGAGAAAGTGTAGGATTTTTTTGTGTTGGTTTGGTTTGTTGTGTTTGGATGAATATGCTGGTAGCTGAGAAAGGGGTTGGGAAAGGTAGTTTAGAATTAATTTTTTTAAATTATGAGAAATTGATATGTTTTTGAATTATGTGATTGATGTGTCTCCCTAAATTGTAGTACAGTAGCTTCAACAAAACTGTTAAGAACAATTCTCATAACAAAAGTGTTTTTTTAATTAATTAAAATAGAATGGAGCCTACCTGGCCTTGCTTAATGTGGAAGTTTTAAGAAAAGAAACTAGTTTAAAAATCAATCTCCATTTGTGAGACACCTTTGCCTCTAGTGAGAGCAAAGCATGCATGCAACTATGTGCTAATTTTAATATTTTTCTTAGTACCGAGTTTTGGAAATTTTTAATAATAAGAGGAAGCTGGCATTTTCCTTAAGTCAAAAACCCTATTTATTAGATCAATTTAGGTCTTTTTATTTTACACTCCGTGTGAGATGGAGGATTTGATAAAATTTAATTTCATTTGATGAGATTCTCATTCTCATGTTTGGAATTAAAGTAAAATTTTATAGGTTAGATTTAATTTTATTTCATAATTCAAATGTTAGGATTTTTAAATTATCTGAAATTCAATCCAAAATAATAGAATTTGATAAAATTTCAATATTTTCTTAAACCATCTAAGTAAATGGACAAATTTATCATTATGTATCATATTTACCGTATTTTTAATATGGTCAAACTTGGTATTTCTCTTAAATCAAATCAATTTGATTCTTAAATTTAAAGTATGTTCCAAACATAAAATTTTATTTATCAAATAAATTGAAATGAAATCAATTCTTTATTTTTTTATATTTTTAATTTATTCAAATAAAATCATGCATTTAGAATTATATATATATATATATATATTACATTTTCTCTACTATTTTATTTTTTCCCTCAAAATTTTGAATCTAAACACACCCATAAAGAAATCAACCTAAATGTTGTATATCAAACCAAACCCATCCTAGAATTTTGGGTTGTTTTAGTTTTTTGACTTTCTTTTAAATTGATCGAAATTACTTGGTATTTTATATTTTAGATTTCTATGAAATTGTGAAAGATAAATATGCCAAATTAACAAAAAATTAAATATTAACTTTTTTTTTAACTTCCCAAATGTAAAATATATATATATTTTTAATACCTAACTATAATATATATATATATATATAACTTTTGCTTCTCAAGGGAAACCTAATTTAACAAACCAAAACTTATTTATATATTTATATATATATGAAGTAAATCCATGTGAGATCAAAAAGTACTCCCCGTAGTTCTTATGTAAACTCACCAAATGAGTGAAACGTTAGCAAAACTCTGGATATTAAGGATAAGAGATTTTTTTACGTTAACTGCAATTGAGTTTTGGGCATTTTGTCTTGTCTTATTTTGAGATTTTGAAAACATAAAACACATAAAACAAAAATAGGAAATAGAAAAGTAAACCAAATGTCACCTAAACTTTTAATTAAATATGTGTAATTTTGTTAATATATTAATATTTTTGTTGTTAGGATATTAATAGGATAGGATATTGGCTTTTTTTGTTGTTGTTTATTTATTTATTTTTGGTTCCCAATTATGGTTTAGTAATATCGAAGCCCACGCAGATAATAAATGTTTTCCCGATATTGCCTGAACCTTCGTCTTTTGTTTCATGAAACTGAGCATCGTGGTAAATATCCAAATTGAGTATTGAAACACGTTTTTTGAGTTTTTTATGTGCACAGTCATTGCAAAGGATAGCTTTAGAATTTTATAGAGTGCTGTAAGTCGTCGTTTTCAGCAATCACTCCATGCCTAGGGCGTACTGGGCTAGAGAATAATTTTTCATGTGCATGCTAGGGAATGGATCTTGGTTTATTCATGCATTGGGCTAAGGCTCTCTCTTTATAAGTTCTAGATGAAACTTGTCCCCCTTTTGGCTGAAAGCTTAAGATTGAAGTATCAATAATTGAGATTACTTGAGCATGGCTCGTAGCTCCAGTGATAAGGGTTGGATTCTCCGGAATTTCCTTTTTTTCTGACCTCATATGACATTGTATGTTAAATGTTTAAAAAAAAAAAGAAAAGAATAACAAATCAATTTTTTTCATAAGAAATAAATTTTTGTAGTTAAATGTTAACTACTTTTTGTGGATGTCTTATATAATTTTTATCCTTCTCGAATATGTGATAAACTAATGAGGATGTTTTGTTGGTAATTGAAGGTATCATGGCTGAAGAATACGTGTCACTTTTTTGTTATTGGGGGGGGGGAAGTATTGTATCAACGTCAGAAGGATTATCATATGATCGTGACTACGAGCGATGCATTCGGGTGCTTCCGAGTGTAAGCTACGAGGAGTTAGTGACGAAGTTGTGCTCCGTGTTAGGTGTGCAACAAGGCCGGGTTAACATTAAAATCATATGTCCTTACCCGTATCTGTTTGGAGGTACCGTTTGCACGCGGGGGCTTAGATTAGATGACGATGACTCAATTCGGACATTACTGGAAGGAATCAAGAAGTTGAACTGGTCTCACACTGACTTGTACATACAGTATGAAATGACATCAGTTGAGCAGCCTATACGTGCACCATTGATCCCCGAGACAGATCTAGCTCCCGTGGCTAGCTCAAGAGGAGAACATAACATTTCAAGTGAGGAGCTTTCTAACCACGTGCCTGTAGATGTTGCTCAGTGGGATGCAGTTAGAGAGTTAGCTGATCACCAGCAACGAATTAAATACAATCAGTCAGTTGAGTCGCCGTGCATGGAGCAAATGATGGCGGATCCTGAAGATGACGAAGAAGTTGGGATAGATCTTGATGACAGTGTGGATTTTGAGGTGGGCTTCACTGTATCCCAGCCAGGGGTGGAGGTGGTAGACCCCGAGTTTCATCAACCTGATTCACAAACGTTTACAACATTGCCTGAAGTTAGCACTGCTTGCTCCACATTAGGGTTTACTTGCAAACAATGGGATCCCACGTGTCAGGAACCTCGCACTGGTATTCTATTCAATGTGAAACTTGATCTGGTGAATGCTGTGAAGACGTACTCACTGAAGACCAACACACAGTACCAGACGGAGATGGCTGATCAAGTGCAAGATGTTTGGAGGAACAACTTGTAATTGGCGACTGCGTGCAACTAAGTTAAAGAAACATAGACAGTGGCAGATAACTGTTTACGTTGGGCCGCATACCTGTGCTTATGCCAGGATGAATCAGGATCACTCGCAGTTGGATGCCCGATTTGTTGCGTCTTACATTGAGGAGATGGTCAAGAAAGATCCTTCAATATCTCCCGGCATGATATCTGTGACAGTTAGCAAACAATATCAGTATCACATTTCGTACAATAAGGCGTGGGCTGCAAAACAGAAGGCAATTGCTAATATTTTTGGCAATTGGGAAGAATTGTACCGTAAATTGCCAATCTTCCTGCATGCAGTCCAAACATTCAACCCTGGTAGTGTTGTTAACTACTTGTACCATCCAACAGGTACTCCGGGTACTGCAATCTTGCAATACGTATTCTGGGCTTTCAAACCAACTATTGAAGGGTTCAAATTCTGTAGACCTGTCGTGAGCGTTGATGGCACGCACTTATACGGGAAATAAAAAGGTAAGCTTCTGATAGCAATGGGAGTTGATGCAAACCTGCAAATTTTCCCACTTGCCTTTGCTGTGGTGGATGAGGAGTCATTTGACAGTTGGTTCTAGTTTCTCTGCAACTTGAGGGTTCATGTACTGCCAAAGAGACAAGGCTTATGCCTTATTTCAGATCGGCATCCTGGCCTGGTATCCACAGTTAATACACCTACTTCAGGTTGGGCATCGCCTAATGCCACTCATCAGTTTTGCCTACGCCATGTGGAAGCAAACTTTAAGAAGAACCACGGCGGAGTCCAATTCACTAAGTTGATGTCAAATGCGGCGAAAACCCCTCAACTTCGTAAGTTTGAGGCCATAATGCAAACGATCAGAGAATTAAACCCAGACGCGTGGAAGTACCTCAATGAGATCCCTTGGGAGAAGTGGACTATGTCTCACGATGGGGGCCACAGACATGGAAACAAAACCACCAATATCTCTGAGTGCTTCAACAATGTAATGCGGGGTGCGTGGTCTTTGCCAATTGCAGCTTGCGCTCAGTTTACTTTCTACAAGGTATTGACATATTTCAGTGATAGGAATGCAGTGGGAGTGGCTTGCCAGGGGACTGGAGTTCGACTTTCTCATAATGTCCAAGAGTTAGTTGAGAAGTTCCAAATCCGTGCTCGTGCACATCGTATTGTACGCTTCAACCAAGTTGACGGACCACAGGCCGCCATGTTAGTGGAGGAGGTAATGTTCAAGTTGTGAACCTGAAAGAGGAAACTTGCACATGCGGTAAATGGAATCAGCTTAGGATTCCATGCTCACATGTAATTGCCGTCTGCGAGGAGCGACACTATGATTGGATGGGAATGCTAGCAGAAGAATACTCCATTGATACTTATGCCAACATTTATGCTCCTCGCTTCAAGCCCCTGCATGATCCAAAGTATTGGGAAACACCAAATGTTTCACTTTTTATCCCAAATCAGCGTCTGAAGCGACAAAAAGGTAGGCCAATGTCGATCCGCATCCGAACTGAGATGGACAGAAGTGAAAGCGCATCAAAAGTTCGATGTGGAATTTGCCGTCAGGAGGGTCATAACAAGAGGAAGTGTCCAGGCAAACTTCCAGGGTAGCCATGATGGAACATGTTGTTTTGTTTTTGAGAATATACTGATGTATTATGTTGGATATTTCAAGGTTATGTAATGACTAAAGTGAACGTAATGTCACTGACACTTTTTTATTTAAGTGTAATGAAGTTGACATTTGCTTTACTTGCATGTTAGTACAATATTTGTCAAATATTTTGAATGAGAATTTTTTTCTGTATAAAGCTTATCAAGTTAACATTTACTTTATTTGCATGTAATCATTACATGTGATGTATTGATGTAATTTACTGTCCTATATACAGGTAGTTGTACAGTAGTTATGGACGCACGCGCAGATTTGCTTTCACCCGGACCTGAGGACCCATCAGTGTTGCACCGTCAGGAGTCGCATAGATCTTCACGGATATGGGCTGATGGGATAAGTTTATAATTTATAATGTAGATGTCACCTATTACTGACCTCTTGTTTAGGTTCTTTACATTAAAGTCATTTTTATGTTATAGAACACATTCTTTAATAAAACACATTGTTTAGATTAAAGTAATCTCTATATTTTATCTTCACACATATACTAACGTTGTCACGTCCCGAAATTCACAACGGGGCACGTGGGAACAAAACCCAAAAATAAATATCAAACCATGAAAAAATGTACCATATCAGAGCGGAAGTTAATTAAAGTAAATATTATTCAATTTCTTGAATACTCAAAATAACTTTAAGATGCCCTCAAAATGGGCTACAAAACCATGCCACAAATATGGGCCAAAGTCAAAACTCCATTACATTATAATGTAAATTTTGGAATGCAAATAAAACAAATCATCTAGCTATCACAAGCCAAGATGGCTAGCTAACCCACTGGTCCATCACGAGCATCAACCCCTGCATTACCAACTGTAGTAGGTGGTGAGCACTAAATTCCACGTGTGCTCAGAGAGTGTTCATAAAATACAATTTCTTAATCATGCAATGCTTTAAACACTAATTAATAAGAAAAGAAGTTAAAAATCTTAAGATTTTCAAAATAGCCATATTTAATCATTACATTCAAATTATAAAGTCACTTAGCCATGATCCCGCAGTCTCATGCTAAAAATAAATCATATCACTTCATTCATATCACCACACACCAATATCATACTATGGGTCAGGTACTCTGCAAGTTTAGTCTGTGGCCTCAGAACTAAACCCAAAATAAATTCCCAGGCCTAAGCCGTGGGGTACAACTAGTCCCGCAGTCCTAGATGTACTCATCACATCCCCAGATCTCAGTCATGGGGTACAATTGGTCCCGCAGTCCCAAATGTACTCATCACATCCCCAAACCTCAATCATAGGGTACATTTGGTCCCGCAGTCCCAAATGTACTCATTTGCCTTAGTAGGCAAACCGGTCCCACAGTCCCGGTACTAAATATACGCTATAATAAGTCGTATATATATTTCGTAGGTTTTTAGCCTACTGGTTATGCTAACCACCCTGCGCAGATTTTGGGGCTTTCAACCCTTGGGCTCTAGAACCCATTCTTTCTAGTACCCTTAATGACCCCAATAACCCAAAAATCAAATCTCAAGTAATTCCTTTTATTAATAGCATAACATACACAAAAGTTCTCCCTAATTTGATTTTTTTGTGTGTTCTTCCCTTTACTTTATAAGTTTTATGAAGTGTGAATGTGTTTCGGGCCTAAGTTTCATATTGCCCTTTCATAAAAATATTCTCATACAAGATTTATCAAATAAATATCATGCAACCATATTCAGGAATATATATATATATACAGCTAGCTTGGTAAATAAAATTTTATATCAAGCATGTTATGACAATGAAGGATTCAAGACATAAAGTTTGATAATTCTTTAAAAATAGAAAACGAAATATTTTACACTAATTCAAAAGCCTAAAATACTTATAATTAAGTCTAGTTTCATAAAAACAAGATTTGAAATTTATTCATAAAGCCATCTAATACAGATTTTAAAAATACTAAATGGGTATTTCTGTTAGAACCATACAGAACAGCTCATTTTCACGATTTTTTACAAAATTCATTTTTTATCCAAAAACTTTGAAATTTTCACAGAAAGCTCATTAATATATCTAGTTTAACATATAAAAATTTCAGAAATTATATCAACTTTTATTTATACCTTTTATACCAAATATCTGACAGCTATCAGTACAGCAATGTAAACCAAACAGCCAAGTTTCAATATTTTTATAAAATAAAATATTACTCAAAAATTTATACAAAATTTACTGCAGAATCTCTAACATGTCTATTTTCATATATAAAATTTTTAGAAATTAATTTAATATCTAGATATCATTTTTATATCAAAAATCAAACTCCTGTCAGCACAACAATTTAAAACAAACAGTCATCTTTCACGATTTTTGTAAAATCCATTTTAACGCAAAAAAAATATGAGATTTTTACTGGATGCTATTTTGGATATGTACTCCCATATAAAAAAAATATCAAAAATTAATTCAACCTCTAAGTATGAATTTCATATAAAAACAGTGTGCTGATCCAGGTACAGAAATCCCAACCAATCAGTCAAATTTGACTATTTTTAATAAATTCATTTAAATTCCAAAAATCATGAAATTTTTATAAGTAACTCGTCTACATGTCTAATTTAACATATAAAATTTTCATAAATTAAATCGATCTCTAAGTATGATTTTTATGGAAAAACAATGTACCTATTTCAGTGTGAAAGTTTCAGAATTTCACATAATCAAGAAATCAATTCATAAATCAAGCTTTTCATATCTTGCACACACACATATATATATATACATGACATGATAAAAAAAATTATATCAAATAAACACAATCCCACCTACCTCGAATTATATACGTCGATAAAATATATAAAACCCCAAATAAAATACCAACTCAAGTTGGCCCTACGAGTAATCTCCGTCGAATTCACTCCAAATTTTCTCTACGATCACGTTCGCCTTTTCTTCCAACAAATAAATGGTAGGCACTACTCCCTTTATTTTATTATATATGTATATATTTTTTCACACAGAAAGGAAGAAGATAGGAAAGAAAACAATGAAAAACAATGAAAACAATGCAATTATGTAGATATAAGTTACAAACCCTCCTCTCTCCTACTAGGTGCATGCACCATCATAAAACCTCCATAATTTCTCCTATAACTCCCACCACCTGCCAACTCTTAGCCTCCCTCATTATAATTATTTTTTAGCCACCTCTTTCATCCAATGGGAAAACACAGCACAATATACATACATACATGTCACTGTTCACACACACAAATACAAATAAACAAAAAATTAATGTAAGCACACTTAATGCATATAACCAAAAAAAAATTAATTAATTAATTAATTAACACAAGATCAATATACATAAAATATAAATGGCGGTCCAAAATATTATAATTTTAAAACCAAAAATTTCGGGTCTTTACAAACGTCTTATTTGTCCTCGTTGCAGGAAGAGGTAGTCCTTAAAGTTAGGAATAGTAAGCAGTTGATGCGTGACTTCACTCGTATACCTAGAGATGCCAGGGTGGTCGAGTACTTGGTGAGAGCAGGGGTATATGGATTCTACAGGATGGGTTCCATTCAGTTGTACCACGCCCTCATCACGGCCCTAGTTGAGCGATGGAGACCTGAGACACATACATTTCACTTGCGTTGTGGGGAGTGCACAGTCACCCTTGAGGATATCAGTGTTATCACCGGCCTTCCAGTTGATGGATTTGCCGTAAGTGGCATGGACGAGGAGCACAGTGTGCCAGAGTGGATAGCCATCTTACAAAGGTTACTAGGCATTGCCCCTCCTGCAGCTGCTATCTATGGAGCACACCTACAGATCACTTGGTTGACTCGACATTTTACACGACTACCGGATGGTGCAGATGACGAGGTTGTGCGGCAGCATACACGGGCCACGTTGTTGTTGTTGATTGGGGGTGGCTTGTTGGCAGACAAGTCTGTGAATATGGTTAAGCTGATTTACTTACCAATGTTGGAGCATCTCGAGCACGTTGGTCGATATAGCTGGGGGTCTGCAACACTTGCGTGGTTGTATCGAGAGATATGTAGGGCAGCGTAGCCAAGTGCTAAGGAGATCTCAGGGCCACTAGTCATATTACAGATCTGGGCATGGGAGCGATTATCCCTTGTACGACCACTGATCTGCCAGCCGGATCCGATTGCAGCACCTATAGATCCTCCGGACCAGGATGCACCCATACAGGACGCTGCACCTGCAGAGGGGATAGCAGCTGCTGACCCAGCCCATGCTGCGGACGCACATCACGACCCCCCACCACTACCAGCCGACCCATATGGCTATAGGTATGAACAGTAATCACTTATTATTATAGTTGTTATTTTCTCGAACATACGCATTACTGCAACTGATACTACCTTTTCTCACTGTAGGTGGCTGGCTCCACTTACGATGACTAGTTTCCGTACTCTCAGATACTATAAAGATCAGTTAGATATCATGACTGAGGCACAGATGGCGTGGCAACCATATCCCGCAGATCTTCCCATTCCACCACGTGATCGGGTGATTTGGTGGGCTAGAGTGCCCCTTATATGCTATGATGTGGTCGAGATGTATTTTTCAGATCGGGTCATGCGGTAGTTTGGGATGATTCAGGAGGAGCCAGCCACATGTGACACCAGCCTTGCATTGCATGCACTTGATCGACGAGGTTACGGGGGGACTCGCTGGGATGTCCACCATCGAGAGCACATCACTGCATGGGAGGATCGACTTAATAGCGTGGTCACAGCAGACCCCTTTATAGGCCAGATGCCAGCTGATGATCCGTACATGCGATGGTATCGGACGATCACCAGGACACCGATTGGACCTCTGCGACCTGTGCCTCCGATCGGATCTCAGCCTGTTGCAGCTACGAGGACTATACTAGTGAGTGACTCGTTATTAATTGAGTAATGAATTGCTATTCTTGTTTTCAATACGGTATAACTTATGACTTGTTAATTGTTCTTCATAACAGGTGGACACCGCTGTGAGGGCTACTCAGATAGCGATAGATATCCTCAGTTGTAGGGATTGGGAGGAGGTCCATCGGTTGGCTGAGATGATGAGGAGCATCGGCAGGAGGACCATTGCAATCATAGATGAGGAGTATCGATTGACTGAGACTGGACGCACTGCGACCTCGTCATCTTCCCCCGATGGCAGACCATCATCATCTACTGTAGCGGGACCATCTAGTTATGCAGGAGATATGCCCTCTACTTCTGCAGGAGCCATACCCTGCGGTTCTCCAGGAGCGCCACCTTCTGTGTTTGCCAGGCCACCATCACCGATTCCTGATCCACATCATCCATTAGAGAGCATTGATGATTACACTATAGCCATGGATGACGTGGATGTTACACCGTCATCACTGTCGCAGTCTACGCCATCAGTTCCTACCACTACCATAGCACCGTCATCGCAGGACATCACAGTACCTCTTCCTCTTCCTCTCATACACTACACCCGAAAGAGGCCTAGAGCTCATTTTGACCCGAGTCAGGATCCAGCCCATTTAGAGCTACCTCAGGACCCACCACCTCAGGTGCAGCCTACAGCACCACGGACTCAGCCACAGGCGTAGGAGGGGTGAAGGATTCCTCCTCCTCGTAATAGGAGGTAGCCTCCTTGTGGGACAGAGTAGCCATTATTTATCTTGACTTTTGTAGATTCATTGTACAAGATATACAATTCAAAAGTTCATGTATATATTCTTCATAACTTTATTTATTTATCTTGCAATCTTATTTCTTTACATATCTTGTAATATCGTTTAAAGTTTAATTTGGTTTTAGTTTATAGATTTTGTGATATCATTTAAAAGTTAATTTTGTTTTATATTTGGTTATATGTTTAGGATATTATTTAAAAGTTTCTTTTATTATTGCTTTTAGCTTATTAAGCTTAAGTTTCTTTTACTTTATAAATGTAATGTAAATGTTGAGTGGTGTTTTCAGTAACTCGGCAGGTTAATAGGAAAAAAATTGGGTTTTTATAAATGTAATGTAAATGTCGAGTTGGACAATGAAAAACGCTATTTCATATAACGTTTTTACGCTAAATTGAGAAAACGCTAAATGAGACAGCGCTTTAAGAAAACGCTAAATTAGATAGCGTTTTTAGAAAACGCCAAATCAGATAGCGCTTTCTTTAGAAACGCACGCCCTTGGGAGGGCGTCTTTAGAATTCAGAAAACGCATTTTCAAATAGCGTTTTCATTAACAGTACTTCCACAAATATTTTTCCCCAACAGTAGATAGCCTATATTTTAACCAATTAACAGCAGAACAAAAAAAAAAAAAAAAAAAAAACTCAAAAAAACTTGACAGAGACTCTGACAGACAGTGGCATTAGGCGATGCCCAACTTGAAGTAGGTGTATTAACTGCGGATACCAGGCCAGGATGCCGATCTGAAATAAGGCATAAGCCTTGTCTGTTTGGCAGTACATGAACCCTCAAGTTGCGGAGAAACCAGAACCAACTGTCAAATGACTCCTCATCCACCACAGCAAAGGCAAATGGGAAAATTTACAGGTTTGCATCAACTCCCATTGCTATCAGAAGCTTACCTTTGTATTTCCCGTATAAGTGCATGCCATCAACGCTCATGACAGGTCTACAGAATTTGAACCCTTCAATAGCTGGTTTGAAAGCCCAGAATACGTATTGTAAGATTACAGTACTCGGAGTACCTGTTGGATGGTACAAGTAGTTAACAACGCTACCAGGGTTGAATGTTTGGACTGCGTGCAGGAAGATTGGCAATTTACGGTACGATTCTTCCCAATTGCCAAAAAAATTAGCAATTGCCTTCTGTTTTGCAACCCACACCTTATTGTATGAAATGTGATACTGATATTGTTTGCTAACTATCACAGATATCATGCCGGGAGATATTGAAGGATCTTTCTTGACCATCTCCTCAATGTAAGATGCAACAAATCGGGCATCCAACTACGAGTGATCCTGATTCATCCTGGCATAAACACAGGTATGCGGCCCAACGTAAACAGTTATCTGCCACTGTCCATGTTTCTTTAACTTAGTTGCACGCAGTCGCCAATTACAAGTTGTTCCTCTAAACATCTTGCACTTGATCAGCCATCTCCGTCTATCAGACTCAACCGTCTGGTATTGTGTGTTGGTCTTCAGTGAGTACGTCTTCACAGCATTCACCAGATCAAGTTTCACATTGAATAAAACACCAGTGCGAGGTTCCTGACACGTGGGATCCCATTGTTTGCAAGTAAACCCTGATGTGGAGCAGGCAGTGCTAACTTCAGGCAATGTTGTAAACGTTTGTGAATCAGGTTGATGAAACTCGGGGTCTACCACCTCCACCCCTGGCTAGGATACAGTGAAGCCCACCTCAAAATCCACACTGTCATCAAGATCTATCCCAACTTCTTGGTCATCTTTAGGATCCGCCATCATTTCCTCCATGCACGGCGACTCAACTGACTGATTGTATTCCATTCACTGCTGGTGATCAGCTAACTCTCTAACTGCATCCCACTGAGCAACATCTACAGGCACGTGGTTAGAAAGCTCCTCACTTGAAATGTTATGTTCTCCTCTTGAGCTAGCCATGGGAGCTGGATCTGTCTCGGGGATCAATGGTGCACGTATAGGCTGCTCAACTGATGTCATTTTATACTGTATGTACAAGTAAGTGTGAGACCAGTTCAACTTCTTGATTCCTTCCAGTAATGTCCGAATTGAGTCATCGTCATCTAATCTAAGCCCCCGTGTGCGAACGGTACCTCCAAACAGATACGGGTAAGGACATATGATTTTAATGTTAACCCGGCCTTGTTGCACACCTAACACGGAGCACAACTTCGTCACTAACTCCTCGTAGCTTACACTCGGAAGCACCCGAATGCATCGCTCGTAGTCACGATCATATGATAATCCTTCTGACGTTGATACAATACTTCCCCCCCAATAACAAAAAAGTGACACGTATTCTTCAGCCATGATACCTTCAATTACCAACAAAACATCCTCATTAGTTTATCACATATTCGAGAAGGATAAAAATTATATAAGACATCCACAAAAAGTAGTTAACATTTAACTACAAAAATTTATTTCTTTTGAAAAAAATTGATTTGTTATTTCTTTTCTTTTTTTTTTTAAACATTTAACATACAATGTCATATGAGGCCGGAAAAAAAGGAAATTCCGGAGAATCCAACCCTTATCACTGGAGCTACGAGCCATGCTCAAGTAATCTCAATTATTGATACTTCAATCTTAAGCTTTCAGCCAAAAGGGGGACAAGTTTCATCTAGAACTTATAAAGAGAGAGCCTTAGCCCAATGCATGAATAAACCAAGATCCATTCCCTAGCATGCACATGAAAAATTATTCTCTAGCCCAGTACGCCCTAGGCATGGAGTGATTGCTGAAAACGACGACTTACAGCACTCTATAAAATTCTAAAGCTATCCTTTGCAATGACTGTGCACATAAAAAATTCAAAAAATGTGTTTCAATACTCAGTTTGGATATTTACCACGATGCTTAGTTTCATGAAACAAAAGACGAAGGTTCAGGCAATATCGGGAAAACATTTATTATCTGCGTGGGCTTCGATATTACTAAACCATAATTGGGAGCCAAAAATAAATAAATAAACAACAACAAAAAAAGCCAATATCCTATCCTATTAATATCCTAACAACAAAAATATTAATATATTAACAAAATTACACATATTTAATTAAAAGTTTAGGTGACATTTGGTTTACTTTTCTATTTCCTATTTTTGTTTTATGTGTTTTATGTTTTCAAAATCTCAAAATAAGAAAAGACAAAATGCCCAAAGCTCAATTGCAGTTAATGTAAAAAAATCTCTTATCCTTAATATCCAGAGTTTTGCGAACGTTTCACTCATTTGGTGAGTTTACATAAGAACTACGGGGAGTACTTTTTTGATCTCACATGGATTTACTTCATATATATATAAATATATAAATAAGCTTTGGTTTGTTAAATTAGGTTTCCCTTGAGAAGCAAAAGTTATATATATATATATATATATATTATAGTTAGGTATTAAAAATATATATATATTTTACATTTGGGAAGTTAAAAAAAAAAGTTAATATTTAATTTTTTGTTAATTTGGCATATTTGTCTTTCATAATTTAATAGAAATCTAAAATATAAAATACCAAGTAATTTCGATCAATTTAAAAGAAAGTCAAAAAACTAAAACAACCCAAAATTCTAGGATGGGCTTTGGTTTGATATACAACATTTAGGTTGATTTCTTTATGGGTGTGTTTAGATTCAAAATTTTGAGGGAAAAAATAAAATGGTAGAGAAAATGTAAAAAATATATATATATATAATTCTAAATGCATGATTTTATTTGAGTAAATTAAAAATATAAAAAAATAAAGAATTGATTTCATTTCAATTTATTTGATAAATAAAATTTTGTGTTTGGAACATACTTTAAATTTAAGAATCGAATTGATTTGATTTAAGAGAAATACCAAGTTTGACCATACTAAAAATACGGTAAATATGATACATGATGATAAATTTGTCCATTTACTTAGATGGTTTAAGAAAATAATGAAAATTTATCATATTCTATTATTTTGGATTGAATTTCAGATGATTTAAAAATCCTAACATTTAAATTATGAAATAAAATTAAATCTAACCTATAAAATTTTACTTTAATTGCAAACATGAGAATGAGAATCTCATCAAATGAAATTAAATTTTATCAAATCCTCCATCTCACACGGAGTGTAAAAGAAAAAGACCTAAATTGATCCAATAAATAGGGCTTTTGACTTAAGGAAAATGCCAGCTTCCTCTTATTATTAAAAATTTCCAGAACTCGGTACTAAAAAAAATATTAAAATTAGCACATAGTTGCATGCATGCTTTGCTCTCACTAGAGGCAAAGGTGTCTCACAAGTGGAGATTGATTTTTAAACTAGTTTCTTTTCTTAAAACTTCCACATTAAGCAAGGCCAGGTAGGCTCCATTCTATTTTAATTAATTAAAAAACACTTTTTGTTATGAGAATTGTTCTTAATGGTTTTGTTGAAGCTACTGTACTACAATTTAGGGAGACACATCAATCACATAATTCAAAAACATGTCAATTTCTCATAATTCAAAAAAATTAATTCTAAACTACCTTTCCCAACCCCTTTCTTGACTACCAGCACATTCATCCAAACACAACAAACCAAACCAACACAAAAAAATCCTACACTTTCTTGGCTACCAAACACAAAAAACTAGCACATTCATCCAACACAATCAATCACAGCCACCACAATCAATCAATTGAAATTAAATGATCAATCAAAATAAAAAATGGAGACAAATCTATTGCAGCCACAAAGGCTGCTGCAGTATCAAAAAAAAAAAAAAAAACTTACCTGAGTTTGTGGGTGGAGCTCGGTAGGCAGAGGAGAGCTCACGGACGAGCGAGAGAGAGGAGGGCTGCTTCAGCCTTGGGCGAGAGAGAGAGCACGAGAGAGATCGGCCTTGAGCGAGAGAGAGCACGAGAGAGAGAGGGAGGAGAGACAGAGGGGTTCGAATGAGGGGGGAACTAGTTATAAGGCAACGTAGAAAACGCTCTTTGATTTAGCGTTTTCAGAAAGTGCTCTTTGATTTAGCGTCTTCTGAAAGCGCTATTTGATTTAGCGTTTTCTGAAAGCGCCATTTGATTTAGCGTTTTCACAAAGCGTCATTTCGTCTAGCGTTTTCAACAATACGCTAGCGTCTTGAGTTTGATATGAAAACGCTTTTTCAAACTCCGCTTTCATTAACAGTACTTTTTCAAATACTTTTAAATCGACAATAAATACCAAATATTTTAATTAAATAACCGTAAAACAAAAAAAAATCCCTCAGATAATGATTTGAATGGAATTTTTTTTGTTGTGGTTACTTTATTAAAATATATGGTATTTACTGTTTGGTTAAAAATAATTAAGAAAATATCATTAATAAAAACGTTACTTAAAATAGCGATTTTGATGAGTTGAGAACGTTATATCAAATAGCGTCTGCTTTGATAGTAACAAAAAGTGAATTCGCTGTATCAAACAACGCTTTCCTGAGAACTCCAGAGACAGAATAAGGTGAAAAATGATGATTTAGCTCAGTAGAATTGTCCTTCTTGTCCACTTACCTTGCCCAGGTTCGACCCTGGGCTCCCCCAACCCCACTTACCAATTAACAAAAAAAAAAAGAAATAAGGTAAAAAATGGTTCTGTCTTCTGGATTTTTCAACTATTTGATTATTATTTTATATTTTACACAGACTACTTGGAACAAGGTGAAAAGTGGTGATTTAGCTCAGTGGAGTTGTCCCTTTTGTCCACTTACCCTACCCGGGTTCGACCCCACTTACCAATTAAAAAAAAAAAAGAACAGGGTGAAAAATGGTTCTGTCTTCTAGGTTTTCAACTATTTGATTATTATTATATATTTTACACAGACTACTTGGGTGTATAATTTAGGCTCTCGTCGTCATGATCCATGCTCTTTGGGTTTTGAAATTCGAACAGAAGCATCAAAGAGGGTTTGGTTTTGGGAGCAATGTTCATCTCCATGTTTGTCTTTTCATCCTAGTCCACATCTAATTTGAGCAAGAATTCGACACTCCATTCGTCGATCTTCTTCCAATTACTTGACTCACAGAAACTCAACTGCTAGTCTCGTTCTTGGGTTTCGATTATTTGTATTTTTTATTTTACTATTACTTTCTAGTTGAGTGTATTTTTGGTTTGGGTTGTCGAAACAAATGTGAGATTTTCTTTTTCCAAATTATTTTGCAGAGGAATGGAAGTGGTTGTGGTCTGCATCAAAGACTGGGTTTTTAATGTGTATCTTTTTAAGTTTGCGTGTGAAACTTCTATGCATTGTCATCAAATTTCCCATGTATGCAGGGAAGCACTGTTTCATACAGTGTATTCATCTTTTCATACAGTGTATTCATCTTACTCCATTTACCGTTTTTTTCTTGTCGTGGAATCGAGACAAAACAGAAGACGCTATTCGAAATAACGTTTTTAATTTATTAAAATCGTTATTTCATATAGCGTTTTCATTAATAGTACATACCCAATTATTTTTAATTAGACAGTAAATATCATATATTTTAATAAAATAACCATAAAACAAAAAAAAATCATTTAGATGCCTAAATGGTTATGAAAGAAACTCAACTAAGAGGTATGGAGAAAAGAAGGAATATAGAATTTTTTTTTTGGTTGCGCTGATGTTATATTTAAATTTTGACTAGGAGGCGTTTGGTAGCGTAAATTTTAGTATTTTTTAGTAATTTTTAGTTAAAAGTTGCTAGTTGTAATTTTTGGTATGTTTGGTGGAATAAAGTGTAATTTTTAGCAATTTTTACAACTTTTAAGTGTTTGGTAAATTTTTTACTGTAACAGAGTAGAAAAGTGGTAACTTTTTGTGTGTTTGGTAAAATTTTTTGTGAAATAAATTATTGTAGCAAAGCAGAAAAATGACAAAATTGTGATTCTACCAAATGCACCAAAAGTTACAAAATGTAACTTTTGGTATTTTTTTACCTTTTTTTGAGCCTCTAAACGGGTTCTAAATATTGAAAATTTTTTAATATTTGAAAAAATGCTGTTAGCAGGGAAAATACTCTTTGAAAGAATATTTTTTTAATAATTTTTTTCTGAGAAAACAATATTTGAAAAAAGTGCTTTTACAAAAACACTCTTTTAAAGAATGTTTTTTAAAAACGCCATTTCAAAATATGTTTTTTAAAAGCACCCTTTCAAAGAATACTTTTAACCTAATTATAATATTTTAGACATAGAGAGAATGTTATATACAAATGTGTATATTATATATGGTATACAAATGTACACAGAATGCATAAAGGTTTTTTTTGGCCCTATTTTTTTTTATTTTTGAAATTGTTGAGTTAATTGTTGAAATTATTGGGTTAAAATTGTTGGATGAAAAATGGTTAGGTTAAACAATTGTTGGCCCTAGGCAGAAAAATTGTTGGCAAAAATTGTTAGGCTAAAATTGTTTTTTTTTTCTTTTTTTACAAATTATTATTATTATTATTATTATTTTTTTTTTTTTTTTTTTTTTTGCAAATTCTTCTATGGCCTTTAAGAATTTTTAGAAGGGCTCCCTCTAACTCAAGATAAAACTTATAATTTTTAATTTTAAAGTTAATTTTAAAATATAAAATTAAAACAATGTGGGCCTCAATTAATTGTTAATTATTTATTTGCATTTTTTCTGGCAAAATTTTAATATTTCTCTAGTATGAACTTTTCTCAAGTGAATTTTTGTAAATTATTTAACTTGTCATTTTTTTTTTTTTCAATAGAATTGGTCATCTATCATTTTTTGGCTCATTTTTTAATTTATAAAATTAGTGAACTAAGTTCTAATTTTGTTATTTAGAATTTTTCTGATGGACTATTTTCTGAAATTGTTCTTTTTGAAATTATATATTCTATATTAATGTTCCGTTTGGAGTTTTGAAAAACTCTAAAAATTGTTGAAAACAATGAAAATTTCTAAAAATTATTTACTTTTTATCTCACTACACGAATTGTGAACCTATAATTTTTATCAATTTTTATCACTTTTTGTCATTTCAAACACCCCATAAATGTATATGGATGAATATACTGTGTATAATTGTATTCAAATATTTTTGATATTTTCTGAACTTTAATTTTTATTTTTATTTCCCATGTAAATATTTATTACATAGATATATTAATACTGTACTATTTTAGTGAAGTTTATGCGAGCAAAAGCAAAATATTTAAATCTTTTATTCTCATTAAATGTAACAAAATAAATATAATATTTAATTTGCAAAAATCTGGTAAAAATTATAACTAATTTGAAAGTATTATTTGGAAGAATGCTTTTAAAAACACTTTTTGAAAATAGCATTTCTAAAAAGTGTTCTTTGAAATGGCACTTTCTAAAAGTACTATCTTAAATAGTGCTTTCTCAATTAATAGTATTTTTTCAAATACTTAAAAATCATTAGCATATAACTAAAATTTACTTAAAATATCAACACAATAAAAAAAATTCTTTGTGTGCTTGGAATTTTTGTTTGTTGTGCTGATATATTCAAATTTTGGCTAAATACTAATTGATTTTGCAGCATTTGAGAAAATACTGTTAGTTGAGAAAGTAACTTTTAGAAGAGTGCTTTTAAATTAATTTTTTTTTTAGCTTAGAAAGCACTATTTGAAATAATGCTTTTAAAATCAACTCTTTCAAAGAGTGTTTTTTAAAAATACCCTTTCAAAAATTGTTTTTTAAAAGCGTCATTTCAAATAATGTTTTTAATGAAATAATGTTTTTAATCTAGTTATGATTTTCACACATAGAGAGAATGTTATATGTAAATGTTTATATTGTATATATTGTATATAAATGTGATTAGTTGTACACACAAAATGTATAGGGCTTGTTTTTTTTGGCCCAATTTTTTTTTTTTTGAAATTGTTGAGTTAAAATTGTTGGAAGAAAAAATGGTTGGGTTAAACTATTTTTGGCGCTAAGAAGAAAATTGTTTGGTTAAATTTGTATTTTTCTTTTTTTTGCCAATTGTTGGGTTTATTTATTTATTTCTTTTTTTTTTTAGGTGTAAATTCTCCGATGGATTTTGGGAATTTTTGGAAGAGCTCTCTCTAACTCAAGGTAAAATCCTACAATTTCTAATTCTAAAATTAATTTCAAAATATAAAATTAAAACAATATGGGCCTCAATTAATTGTTAATTATTTATTTGAAATTTTCTGGCAAAATCCTGGTTAATTATTTGATTGCTAATAGTATTTTTCAAACACTGAAAAATCATTAACATACAACTAACATTTGCTTAAAATATCAGCACAAAAAAAAAAAAAAAAATCTGTATGCTTGGGAATCAATTTGAAAAATTAGTTTTTCTTTTCTCTTCTTTTTTGAATTGAAAAATTTCGAAAAAAAAAAAACCTAATATATATCATCGTTTTTTCAGAGGTAATAAAACTCACAAATTTTCAAATTATTCTTGTTTTCTTTTCGAGTAGGTTTTTCAATTGTTGTAGTATTACACTAACAGAAGTTAAAATAGTACTAATTACAAAATATATTATTTATTGGAAAAATTCACTATTATGCTTTTTAATTATTTTAAATAAGAACTATTGAGATATATATGTTCTATTACCGCATCATTCTAGCATAACTTTAATGTAAATAAATGAATGAAGAGACTCCGTGGTGTATTTTCATCGCAAACTCAACGTTCGATAAAACTCAATGCATTGAATAAATATAACCATTAAATAAATAAATTGTAAGTGAAATCTATAATAATTCTATAATTGTTGTATTTATCAAATGTTGAATTAGGAGTTAAAAAATACAACTGTTTAAGACATTCACATAAGATCAACCATATATTAGTTTTGTTCTCGTTCGTTTTTTTTTTTTTTTTGGTGATTAGTTTTGTTCTCGTTTACTTATAAATTTTAATTTTGTTTCAATATTATTAAATTTTTATCTATATTATTTTTTTTAATTTTACTCCTATTTACTCTAAGGAGATATTTATTTTAGGATAACGGAGAGTAAATTTTACTTGAGATAATTTTTATTCTCCATTACATCAATTTAAATAAGGGAATAATAATAATTGTAGGGGTTACAGTTACCCCAAAATAGGGATAAATTTTTACTCTTGGGGGGAAGGGTAACATGGATAATGAAAAATTTTATTATTTTCATATTATTCCATAAAATATTTTTTTACCCTCTGGTAAAACCTTAAACAACATTCTCGTATAAAATAATTATAATAAATATTATAAAATAAAAAATTATTTAATCAAACTAAGATTAATTAATTATTAAATTATATTATCAAAATAATATTTAATAAATAATAATTTTATTAAATAATTTATTTTATTTTATTATGATAATACTATTTGAAATATTAATTTATGACTAAAATTATATATTTTCTCAAATTAAAATTATTGTCTAATAAATAATAATTGCTTATTAAAATAATTTCTTTTATTAAAATATTTTATTAAATGAAAATTTTTTCTCATAACTAATAATTTACTAGATTATGCATTGTATCAATATAATTTATTAAAATTAACAATTTATTTAAATAAACTAAAATTATTTGATTTATTAAATTGCTTTATCAAAATAAAAATAATTTTTAACAAGTAATAATATATTAATTAAAATTAATTACGATTAAAATATTAATCTATAATATAATAATTTTTTATAGTTAATATTTTTGTTTAAAATTATATTTAATAATACAATCACTCTAATTTGACACTTGAGTGCCAAGTTATAACTATTTTAATTTGGGTTGCGTAAATCGCATAAAAATACACAAAATAAATAATAATGTTACTCCACCGGACACTTGATTGCCAAGTTATAGCGGTTTTAATCGCGATTGCTTAAATCACATAAAAATACACGAATTGAAGAAAAATATCCCTCTAATGGACATCCGAGCGCTAACTTATAACCGTTTTAATTTAGGTTGTCTAAATTATGTAAAAACATACGAAATGAAGGAAAATATCACTATAACGGATACCCGAGCGTCAAGTTATAGTCGTTTTAATTTGAGTTGCGTAAATCACATAAAAATATACGAAATGAAAAAATATCACTCTAATTGACACTCGAGCACTAAGTTATAGCGGTTTTATTTGGGTTGCGTAAATCATGTAAAAATATACAAAATAAATAAAAATATAACTTGATCGGGTACCTGAGTGCCAAGTTATAATGGTTTTAATTTGGGTTGCATAAATCACGTAAAAACACACGAAATAAAGAAAAATATTACTCTAACGGACACCCGAGCGCCGAGTTATAGCGATTTCAATCCAAGTTGCTTAAATCACGTAAAAATACACACATTGGAGAAAAATATCACTCTAATGGACATTGAGCTCCAAGTTATAACTGTTTTAATTTGGATTGTCTAAATTACGTAAAAACAAATGAAATGAAGAAAAAATATCACTTTAACAGACACCCGCGCGTCAAATTATAGCCGTTTTAATTTGATCAAAATAGGAGTATTTTAAATGAAATTGACTCCCAAGTCACAAAAGAAGGCCTTCACGCAATCTACAGACTTGACTTCCCATGAAAAATATTTGCTTGCATTAAAAAACCATAGGATAAATTTTGGAATCTAATTTACAGGATAAACAATTCAAAAGTTAAAAATTAGTTCCAAGCAAGAATAAGTTTTAATGAGTAAAAAGGTAATAATGCATGTTAAATAAGCCCTCGACAGTGTGAAGTTACATGGACTCACTATATTCAAAGGATTAGGATTTCAAAGGATTAGGATTTCTTTACGAAGAACTTGATCTAAAACTCAAACCCTCTGTTAACGTATATTCATGTATATGTATTACTAGTATTTATGTATCAATATACTCTAGCTATATCAATTTCTTTTTTTTTTTTTTTTTGGTAATTAGCTATATCAATTTCACATCCCACAATTTCAAACTTCGATGAATGTAAGTTTGAGAACTCCTACCTTACAAATTGCATCAATTTCATCAAATATGATTACATGTAAATCACGTTGATCCCCTGAAATGAAGAAATGAAAGCATTAAATATGAGATAAAATGACCATAAGTAACTTCTTCCAGTGTAAGCCTCTTACCTCGAGTTCTCTGGTCATGTTCAGCATCAGCAAACAAATCCTCACATTCTTCTCAGTTTCACCAACAAATTTGCTTAACACCTCAGGGCCATTGACGATCTGGAGTTCACATAATTATTGAACATATTGCAGCAAAAATCAGAGATCTAGCATTAAAGTACACAGAAGATTGTAGTACTAAAATATAGTTCCAAAGAGTCAAACATAATTCAAGAGTATTTAATCAGCTCAAAAAATAGAAGAACTATATAATTAACATCGAAAAGCAGGATGCCAATGCACTTGCAGCACGGCATGCATTGAAAGACATTCTCCCATTCACAGGGATACAGAGTACACTTACAAGCCCAAGTCTGCAAAGATCACAAGAAAGCCATCATCACTAAGGAAGAGGTTACAATAGAAGAAAAAATTATCAACACCCATGCAATGGAAACAATAAGAAAATAATACCCAGCAAGAAAGTCACTATGTTTAAACAGTATTCATATAATAGCATAGGCGATAAAAACTAGAAGAGGACCAACTTTAAATATCTTAGCTGGATACTTGAAACTAGCCATCAAAAATGCCTTCCAAATTCTAGTACATTATCTTCCTTTTTTTATAAGTAAAAATTCTCATTTTGGGACTAAGAGTTTGTTAATTTGAGAGTTTTAGCGAGAGGTGCTTACTTGAACTCACCCCAATGAGAAAGTTTAATGACAAATGTCAACCCCTCCTGTCTTCTAATACATGATCAATTTAAAAATTAAGTGTAGCATCTACTTATCTTCTAACTGCACATTTTATTTATTTATTTATTTGATAAGTAAATGTAGAAAAAAAATATGGAAATAATGAATATAAATTCATTGTACCTTTTTGATGTGGAAAACTTTTTGATTCAAGATCTTCGCTTGCTTTACGAGCTACTTTGTCACGTACGCAGATTTATGAACAGATCTTTTCTCGCTTTTATAGAATACTACCAGAGTATCTACAAAGCGCACGAACCAAAACCCTAGGGACTAAGATGGTATCCTAGAGAGAACCAAGAGAGAATATATGGAGAGAGAGAGAGGAATATTGATTGTTGTATATTCACCAATACTAGTTTGTGTCTATATATAATAGTGAGATTCCTAACTCATCTCAACCACTAAAGGGATAGAATTAGATATTATCTCAACTATTCAAAATAAGAGATCCATTTTATCTCTTATACATATAGAATTATCCCAACACTAGAACTTATCTAGTGTCCTACTTTGAGTCAAACAATGCCTATGTGGACGTACCACAGGGCAATGCAATATCTCCCACTCGGACACATAAGGGATATATCTCTCATCCAAAATTTACTCTTCCTGTTCATCTCTTCATACGGGTAATGGATCGTGCGACCAAAAACAAGAAAGTCTAAAAATGAGGAATGTTATATTAAGTTACCCTCTTACTAATATAACAGTACAACTCCAAGTCTCGTTTTTATACGCCAAATCATCGAATCACACTAGATCTAGCACCTCTAATCCCTCTTGTAACACATACAGAGTCATGCTAGATCTCACATTATATTTGCACTCATGATTATATCAAAAGACTAACAATGACATAATTGCCCGGGCTATGAGTTACAAAATATCAGTGTGGTATCAAATGACATTTTCTTATACATTATGTCCGTCCATCTAAACTTAACTACTTTCCTAGACATGCTTCGTTGGATCGTATAATTCATGGCCCTTGGATAACATGCTAAAGTAGCAACATCAAGTCTTAACTTCAAAACATAAGTCTAAGTCCCAAATGGTATGAGATGGAACTAATAGTCCAGAAGTCTCACACAGTGATGAAGAAAGGGATTTATTCCATCACTCCTTCCCATGGTCGCCTAGTAGCACATATAGTATGATGTGTATGCTATGGTGGAGCTCCCACTTAGGGTTAGTCACGCTCTAACACCATACGAATCTTAGTCTAGTCGCTTCTTATAGCGCCTAACTTGAGCCTCTTGAGATAGTCACTCAATAACGCCTTCTCATGAGTCTCACATTCGGCTATTCTCAGGTTTCATGGAGACGTGAATATACTCCATGTTCGACTAATGTAGTCTCATCTTAGCTTAATGCTAAGGCGACTTATGATAACTCAATCCTTGTCGCTTTCAAAGCGCCATGGAGATCACTACTTCATAGTGTGATCATCTATGTCTCATCCTGCTCGCTATTCAAGCGCCAGGGCAATCACCCGTGTGAGTGGGCAACCAAAACCTGGTGACTTTACTCATATGACTAGATATGTGCACTAATTAATCAAAATAATATGCAATCAAAACATATTTTATTAATGCATAAAAAAATTGTCCATCAAACAAAAAAAATGTCAAACCCTATGTAAACCCAAGACCATAACATGTCTACGAAAAATATCTCTCGATATGGGTTTAGTCATGGGATCAGCAACCATGTCGATGGTGGGGACATACTTTAGGACAACCTGACCTTGCGCAACAATGTCTCTAATGAAATGGTAATGAGTATCAATGTGCTTGGATCTAACATGGTATTTTGGATCTTTTGTAAAAGCTATGGCAGCTGTGTTATCACAATGGACCACCACAACCTCGCCCAAGTGCCTCGTAATGTTCAAGCTCTACAAGAATCTCCTCAACCATAAAGCCTCTTGCACAACAGCAGTGCAAGCAATATACTCTGACTCCATGGTGGATAAAGAAACACATTGTTGTTTCTTACTACACTATGAAATGGCTCCTCCTCCAAGTATGAAAGCATAACCCGATGTGGATTTGCGTTCATCTCTGTCAGGAGATCCGTCTGCATCACTATACTCAGCTAATTTCATCCTGCCACCTTGATAGCATAAAGCGAAGTCTGCAGTCCCTCGCAAATATCTAAATATCCTTTTAACTGCAACCCAATGGGCAGTTCCAGGATTACTCTAGTATCGGCTAACCATGCCAACAGCAAAACATATGTCAGGTCGAGTACATATCAGAGCATACATCAGACTACCAACTGCACTGGCGTATGGAACATTGGCCATTTTCTTCCTCTCTTTCTCTGTTCTAGGACAATGATCAATGCTAAGAGTTTGACCCTTCTCCATTGGAGTGTCTATAGGTTTTGAATGGTGCATATGAAATCATTCTAGGATCTTTTTTATGTAAGTCTCCTGGGACATACTAAGAAGTTTCTTTGAGCGATCTTTAGAGATCTTAACCCCAAGCACATAATTTGCCTGACCCATGTCCTTCATCTCAAATGTGGAGGACAACCACTTCTTAGTGGTGACAATCATCTCCATGCTATTTCCAGCTAATAAAATGTCATTCACATAAAGTGAGAGAATAAGAAACTTATCTTTTTCTCTTTTGACATACACACAATGGTCTTCTTCAATCATCATAAATCCCACAGACAGAATGGCTTGATGAAATCAAATGTACCATTGTCTAGAAGATTGTTTCAGGCCGTAAATAGAACGCTTTAAGCGACAAACCTTGCGCTCTTGTCCTTCAACCTGAAATCCTTTTGGTTGATCCATATAGATCTCCTCATCTAGTTCTCCATTGAGAAATGCTGTCTTCACATCCATTTGGAACAATTCCAAATATAAATGTGCGATAATAGCTAGAAGGAGGCGAATGGAAGCAAATCTCACCATAGGAAAGAATGTCTCCTCATAATCTATGCCCTCCTTTTGGGTATAGCCTTTCACCACGAGTCGGGCCTTGTATCTGTCAATTGACCCATCCGCTTTGCGCTTGACCTTTAGAACCCACTTGTTACCGATGGCCTTGCGTTTAGGTGGAAGGTCAACTAACTCCCATACATGATTCTTAGCCATTAAGGTCATCTCTTCTTTCATAACAGCTATCTATTTTTTAGATGCTGGTGAATTTAAGGCATCCTCATAGGAGGCAGGCTCATCAGCATCCACAGAGGCAGTCATGAAGGACTCTCCTTCAATCTCAAAGCGTCGTTGAGGAACTATTCCATGACTGCTTCTGCGTAATTGTGAATCCTGAGAGTCTCCTAGTGGCATACTTCCACTAGGTAAGGAAATGCTCCCACTATCTCTAGCAACCATAGGATGAGGTTGTGATGCCTCATCTCGCCTATGAGATAAAGGTACATCTTCTTGAGGTTCTTCTAACTCATAGAGTTTAAGATCCCCTTTAATTTCACCAATACTTGAAAAATCATTTTCAACAAAATCTACATTGCGTGACTCTATCTTAGTCATTCCTCCATCTGGGTGTTCACCGTGCATAACGTAGCCTTTCGAGTGTTCAGAGTATCTTAAGAAGACACACTTATTAGCTCTTGGGCCCAACTTCCCATACTTATGGGAAGTATTGTGAACATATCCCGTAGAGCCCCATGGACGTAAGCCTTCTAGATTAGGTTTTCTATCATTCTATAACTTATATGGAGTGGAAGGAACTGACTTTGAAGGCACTCGATTAAGTATGTAGGCAGCAGTCAAGAGAGCATCTCCCTAGAAACTTATCGAGAGATTTGCCTGTGCCATCATTGACCTAACCATATCCAAAAGAGTACGATTCCATATCTCTGCAACACTATTTTGTTGCGGAGTACCTGGAATCGTTGATTGTCTGCGTATCCCTTTTTCCTCACATAATCCTTTGAACTGATCAGAAAGATATTCTCAGCCTCTATCAGTACGAAGGACTTTTAAGTTCCTTTCTTTCTGATACTCAACCTCAGTTATGACGCGTTTGAAACAATCCAAAGCGTTAGAACGGTGAGCTAACAGATATACTGAGCCAAAACGTGAGAAATCATCTATAAAGGTAATAAAATAGGATGCACCATGTCGTGCCTTCACATTCATTGGTCCGCAAATATCTGAATGGACTAGCTCTAAAGGATGACTGGCCCTATCAGCCTTACCAAAAGGCTTTCTAGATGACTTTCCAGCCAAATAAGGTTCACAAATAGGTTGGCTTACTTTAGTGAAAGAGCCCAAAAGCCATTCTCTAGCTAATCTAGCCATCCTTTCTTGCCCTATGTGACCCAGTCTAGCATGCCATTTAAGCTCAAGGTGACGTGAGACATCATCAAAAGTTTTGATGCTCTCATTGTGCGTAAGCACAAGTTTCACTTGACTCCATGGATTCTCAGGTAAAGACCTAAGAACCGCCAAAATCTGCTGCTCTTCAGTAAGATCATTATTGCCAGCTGCCTTCATTTCTCTAATTATGGCAGACATTACCCTAAAGTGCTCTGCCATGGTGTGTTTGGGGTCCATTGTATATTGGTTGAACCTCAAGGTTAAGGCGCGTAGCCTAGTGGCAGTGGTACCACCATATTTTAGGCGCAATTGATCCCACATTTCCTTGGCAGTGGAGAATTTCTCAAATTCTCCAATGAGATCATCATGCATGCAGTATAACAAAGTAAAGCGCGCACTTCTATCTCTTTTGAACCAAGTTTGATAAGCCTGTTGGTCACGGCGATGCTGAGTCGTTGTACCTTCAGTAGGTGCAACCATGCTGTTGGTTAAATGGTCGAGCAATTCTTGCTCATTAAGGAGGTACTAAACCTTCCTATGCCACATATCATAGTTATTGCTATCAAGTTTATCTCCCTTGTTAAGTTCAGCAATAATGTTCTTTGAGACCATTTCACTACATACAATTTGTGCAAAGAATTTTAATTAAGCACATATCTATTATTGTTATTTATTTTAAAAATAAATTAGACTACAAAATTCTTTTCCACATTATAAAATCGAAAATTTTGCACTTTTGGTGCTAGTAATCATCTCTTACAATGTAAATTAGAATAAAGTATCTAATTACTTTTAAAATAAAATATAGGAACGACTCTTACTTTTCACAAGGTTTGTACAACACATGCATATTATGCATTAAAAAAAAATAATGTGAGTCCCATTAAACTCTTTTGGTATAACTAATGCTTATGCCAAAATAATTCAAAGTTTACAAATTTGATGCGAAACACATTCCTTTACAAGGCTTCCAAAAAAAAATTATATCCTTTTTACATTGCCAAAAATAAACCTACTACATCACACTAATAAACATAAATAAATGGGGATGCCGCACCTCCTTTGTATTCTAAGAATTATTTTGGAACATAAAATAAATAACAATAAAATTCAAGAGCATCATAGAAGATACCAATTTTTATTTTATAATAATTTAATTCCATACAAAACATACATAATGATATTAAATGGAGATTACTAAGCTCACATTTAAAGGAGCTAGTATCTGGCACAATAGGATGAATACATTAAATTTTCATTCATGCAATTAAAAATTAAACAAATTAAATATCCATGGACTATTGGAATATAATTAAACAAATTAATTATCCATGTGCTATTAGAATATAATTAAACAAATTAATTATGCGTGAGCTACTAGAAAATAATTAAGCAAATTAATTATTCATGCATGAGCTATTAAAATATAATTAAACAAATTAATTATTCATGCATGAGCTAGTAAAATATAATTAAACATTACATAAATACTTAGAACACATCTTGGCATGAGACCCAATAGCACAAAACCATCTAAGCAAGTAAGGATTTAATTTCACTATTTTTGAAAAAATAATAATTAATTATTATTATTTTTATTTGACATAGTGAAATAAATATAATTTCAAAAAAAATTGAATCCCGTCAGTGAAACAAATGCATTACACTTGCTATAATAAATTACTAGTATATAATTATACAGACTATATATACATACAAAATGTATATACATATTTTATGTAGGTTTTTGTGTTAAAAAAAATTTACTATTTCAAAAGAAAATTAAAACTTAATTTTTTTCCTTTTTTTTATTTCACATAATAAAAATTTCAAAAATAATTGAACCATAAACTTCTATCACGGGTAGAATTACAATATGTAATGCATACATACCATATTGGAAAAAATATATATATTTTATGTTGAACAGGTCAACAGAATGTCCAGCTGGCCGAGTTGGTCTAAGGCGTCAGTTTCAGGTACTGGTCCGAAAAGACATGGGTTCGAATCCTATTCTCAGCAATTCTATTTTATTAATGTGGGCCAGCATCAAAGCCCCGTTCAGTTAGTCGAGCCAAGGGGCCTGGACCATGCGAATAACTGTGCAATCGGCCAAATCCACTTTGGCGAGAGTCTATGAGGCTCCACACGTGCCTCAGCCCTCCGGCCCAAGGGGCAAAACGGACTCCAAGCTCAAAGCATAACTCGTTTCCGAACCCCATCTGTGGGAAACATGGACCCGGGGACTTTCCTGGGCTCAGAGGATTCAAAATCCCCAGTAGCCCATTCGCACCGTCTCATGGCGATTGTTTTGTTTTGTTTTTTTTTTTTTTTTAATTTAAAAAATAAATGCGGGTGGGAGTGTGCAGCTTTTGATTTTGTTTAAAAAAAATATAAAATACGTGGCAATAAGATCTAAATTTTAAACAAATTAAAAATTAGATTTGCGAAAAAAGGAGCGAAAATAAGCATAAAATAGCTCTGATACCACTGTAGAAAAAAAATATGAAAATAATGAATATAAAATTCATTGTACCTTTTTGATGTGGAAAACTTTTTAATTCATGATCTTCGCTTGCTTTACGAGCTTCTTTGTCACGTACGCAGATTTATGAACGGATCTTTTCTCGCTTTTATAGAATACTACCAGAGTATTTACAAAGCACACGAACCAAAACCTTATGGACTAAGATGATACCCTAGAGAGAACCAAGAGAGAATATATAGAGAGAGAGAGGAATATTGATTGTTGTATATTCACCAATACTAGTTTGTGTCTATATATAATAGTGAGATTCCTAATTCATCTCAACCACTAAAGGGATAGAATTAGATATTATCTCAACTATTCAAAATAAGAGATCAATTTTATCTCTCATATATATAGAATTATCTCAACACTAGAACTTATCTAGTGTCCTACTTTGAGTCAAACAATACCTATGTGGACGTACCACAGGGCAATATAACAGTAAAAATAATTTATTACTAGAGGCATGAAGGGAATAACGCCCAATTACAACAACTGGTCAGTGATACCAGCTGATTGGACATCAATTGTTACATATTTATATATTCAAATTACACTTGCACACATCATAAAAAGATATAAAATCTATGTTTTGTGCAGATTTCATCTCCATATCTTCAAAGTGGAATATGTGTTGATTTCCATCACAAAAACAAGAAATTGAGCTACATTGAGGGTGTTGAGAAGAAAGCATGCTGCACAACATATCAAAGGATTGAAGCTATTTCAGAAGAAGAAGAAAATTCAGTTGAAATCAATGCAAAGAGATCAGAATCACTATTCTGGAAATTTCTGCAGCAGAGGATCATATTCGAATATGGTTTTACTGTATTCGAATATAAGCTTCTTCACAGCAACGAATTCCATGTGACCCCAACTTCTCCATGTGATGTAACCTGCAATCCAGGGAGGGCAAATCAGTAAAAAAAAGATATAGGAGAGAGAAGGAGCCATCATGAGGACAACATTCGGTTAGAAGAGAGAGAAAAGAGAGGAGAGAGAAGGAAGAGAGAGGGGGAGTAGAGACACACGAAAAAAAACAGAAAAGATGGGGAAAAGAGATTCAGCTTTTGTAGAGAGAGTTTTGGAGAGAAATTCATTGAGAGTTCATAGTTTTACATTGGAATTTCATTTCGGCATTAGAGTTTTGAGATTTACACTTTGAATTCATTCCAATTTCTGTAATCAGATTTTCAGTTCTGTTTCCATTAAACTTTCAATTTCAGATTGTAATGTCTTGGAATCAGATTTCCACTTCTGTTTTTCTTCTTTTTAACATGCTCGGCTAAGTCTTCTTGGGCCAAGGCAAGGGTAATGCCCTTCCAATGAATCTCAAGTGGCCGAACTTCATGAATTTACTTTGAGTTCTTATGGTTATCAAGTCAATTTGCAGCTGGGTGTCTTAGAACTCATTGATTCAAGACCCGATTGATCCAACTTTGTATATCCTATTGATGAGTTCATAGGTGTTGCTTAACTTAGAACTCTCATGACATTGTTGTATGTGGGTTGCTAGAATTAGAACTCCTATTGTCCTTAAAATAGGTTATGCACATTGAGTGTTTAATCCATGGTTTGTTTCAATTGAAATTAATTTTCTCAAAAATCAGTACAAATTGATTTGGTAATTTATAAACTCTTGGCACTTGAAATTCATTCGGATTGGTATTAAACTTGTCTTGCTCAACCTTTTATCACTTAATTTTTTAGTTTAAATTCACTTTGCTTTTGGAAAATTAGTTCAAAATCATCAACCAACCAAATCAGATTTTAATTTTCTGTTTCACATTTTTCTGTGAGTTGTGTTTTGCCAAATTAATCTCCATTAGAGTCATTCACTTCATTACTCCCTAGATCCCTGTGGAAATGACCTGGGACTTACCAGTTATTTTGTGCTTCAACCACACCTTGCACTTGGGGGAAAACTTGTCTTGATTTACCTCACTTAACATTTTCTTTAAATTTGAATTTATAATCTGAATTTTCATTTGAGCTTTTATTTTGGAGTGAGGTAATTAAACAAGATCAAGCACAAATTTATGGCGCCGTTGCCGGGGATCTTTGAGAAGCAATGGTGTTTTGAGCCTTTGGAGCATTAACTGGCAGTACATCTCACCACCATTTTCAACAACAGAGCTGCTTAACTTGTTGAGTAACTTTGTTTCATCTCTATTTCTATTTCTTTTATAGTCTTGGTTGTTAGTTTAGTTTTAGAACTGTTTGCATCTGAATCCTGAATTTCTGATTTGAAACTGTTTCATCTGATATTCGAATACGGCTGCATTTCTCTGCCGAGAGCTGTAGTTGCAATTCTCTGTGAATCAGTAGATGAAATTGTGAAGTTAGGAGTTTCGATTGGAGTTTTGTTTCAGTCTGAATTTCTGTTTATGCTTTTAAGGTCTGGTAAACTAGTTGGAAACAGATCTGAATTGCACTCTCCATCTTCTCTTGCTGAATTGATTGAATTTGCTGCACTATATTCACAATCTGAATTTTCTGTTGCACATATGGATCCACCACCTGTTCTGCCGGAAGGAAGTGTTCAAGGAGAGAATGATCAAATGGATCAAAACATCCTTAGACCTCTCCGGGAATATCTTTATCCAGCTAGACAAACTACTCCATCTTGCATTGTTCTTCCAAATGGACATCAGAATTTTTATCTTAAACATGGAACAATTCAGCTTTTACCAACTTTTCATGGCATGGACTCAGAAAATCCTTACATGCATATGAAAGAATTTGAAGATGTTTGTGGAACTTGCATGGATAGGAATGTTAATGAGGACATGGTTAGGCTTAAATTATTTCCATTTTCATTGAAAGACAAGGCAAAAATGTGGTTGAATTCACTTGAGCCTAGATCAATAGGTACTTGGAGAGACATGCAAACAAAATTTTTGAAGAAGTATTTTCCTGCAAATAGAACTGTGATTCTTCAACAGCAAATAATGAATTTTGTGTGTAAATCCAATGAAACATTTGCTCAAGCACGGGAAAGATTCAAGGAATTATTGCAAGCTTGTCCACATCATGGTTTTGAATCTTGGAGAATTGTTAATTTTTTCCATAATGCATTAACTCCAAATCTGAAAATGTTGGTTGCCACCATGTGTAATGGTGAATTCTATGACAAAACTGCTGAAGAGGCTTTACATTTCTTTGATGCTTTAGCTGAAAACACTAAACAGTGGGAGGTAGTCTCCCCATCTTGTTCTGAATTTTCTGACAGATCAAAATGATAGAGGAAAGTTCCATCTCAATGAGGCAGATGATGTTGGAGCTAGGTTGGCTGCATTGTCAAGAAAGATTGAATTGATGGAGCAAAAGAAGCAAACATTGAAGGAGAGTGAAGTGAAGTGTGTGATGTGTGAAACCACAGACCACAGGACTGATGATTGCCCAACACTTCCAGCTTTTAAGGAAGTTCTCTATGGTCAAGCAAATCCCACACAAGCTGCAAGACCCTTCAATCAAAATCAGGGGATGAACACATATTCGCAAGGCCATAGTCCATATTCGAATAACTACAACCCTGGCTACAGAAATCATCCAAACCTTTCTTGGAAAGCAGAAGCACAGAA
The DNA here is from genome assembly GCA_019916065.1 of Vitellaria paradoxa. NCBI lineage: Eukaryota > Viridiplantae > Streptophyta > Magnoliopsida > Ericales > Sapotaceae > Vitellaria > Vitellaria paradoxa. The sequence goes on along the minus strand of JAINTL010000101.1, from coordinate 13,225 downwards.
CCAACAATACCAACCTCAACAAAATGTGCAACCCCAACCATTTCCTTCTCAGCCTTTTCAACCTCAGCAGAATACAAATTTTTATTAGCCACCTCACAAAAGATCTTTGGAAGACACCTTGCAACAATTTATGCAAGGGCAGATTGGAACCAACAATCAAAATTCCAAGTTTCAAGAGCAGACAAACAGGGCCATGGAAGATATCCGAAGTCAATTGTCAAAGCTAACTCAACCTTTAACCATCAGAGAATCAGGAAAGCTTCCATCTCAGCCAAGACCAAATCCTACAAGCCAAGTTCATTTCAGTGAATCATCTTCATCTGCTGCAAATGAAAATCTGGAGCATGTACAAGCTGTTTCAACATTGAGAAGTGGTAAGCAAATTGTCAAGCCAGATTACAAACCACCTGCTGAAGAAATTGAGGAAGAAAATGAGCAAGAAATAATGAAAAATAAAGAGGAAATGCAGCTGAAACAGAAACTGGACAGCAGAACAGAAAGTGAACAGAAACAGCAATTTAGCACTTCTGAGAAAGAAATCATGTTTCAGAATGAAGAGCAAGAATTGAAGCAAAATGAAAGACTAATTGGGGACGACAAGTTGGACAGCAGGAAACTTGAGGAAAAGCAGAATCTGAGCCAAGAAAATCAGGAAATTCTGATGCAGCCAAAGGAATATTCGAATACCAGCAAGCAACATTCGAATAGCAGTAAGCAGCAAATCAGAATCCAGAGAACAGAGCAGGTAAATTCTGAAAATAAAGAAGAAATTTCTGACAATAAGAAAAAATTTTTGAGGAAAATCAGTTTGAAAAGAGTGAAAAAGATTTTGAAAATAAAGAGATTTTGAATAAAACCAAGTTGGACAAAACTGAATTTGTTCCAAAACTTCCATTTCCACAAAGATTGAACAAAGCCAAGAAAGAGAATTTGAATTCTGACATTATGAATTGTTCAAACAAGTCAGAATCAATATTTCCTTACTTGAGGCAATTAAACAAAATCCATCCTATGGAAAATTTTTGAAAGATTTGTGTACTGTTAAGAGGAAAATGAATGTGAAAGAAAGAGCATTTTTGACTGAACAAGTGAGCTCCATTTTACAATTTAAAACTCCTCCCAAATATAAAGATCCAGGTTGTCCCACCATAGCCTGCTTAATTGGGAATCAAAGGGTAGATCAAGCTTTGCTAGATTTAGGTGCAAGTGTCAACCTCTTACCATTCACTGTTTACAAACAGCTGGGGTTGGGAGAACTTAGACCTACTAGGGTGACACTACAACTTGCTGATAGGTCAGTTAAAGTCCCTAGGGGTGTGGTTGAGGATGTCTTGATTCAAGTGGATCATTTTTACTTTCCGGTGGACTTTATAGTGCTAGATACTCAGCCCATTCAAGGAAACCAACCAGCTGTACCTGTTATCCTAGGAAGATCATTTTTGGCCACCTCAAATGCCTTGATCAATTGTAGAACTGGAGTTATCAAGTTCTCCTTTGGAAACATGACAATTGAGAAAAACATCTTCAAGGTGACCAAACAGCCAAGTGATTATGAGGAAGTAGAGGAAGTTGATTGGATTCAAACAACCACTCAAGATCACTTTGATAGAGAGTATTTTGATGACCCTTTGGAGAAAGCCTTAGTGAATAATGAGCAAGTAGATTTCCTAGCTGATTGTGATTTGGAGAATTTGGAGGGAGGAGAATTTGAGGAAATGAAAAATTCAGTGCTAATGATGAATCAGTGGAGACCATCTGTTGAGTCTTTAGAGCTGTCCATAGCCAAGCCTCTGTCATTTTTGGACCAGCCACCAAAACCTGAGAGAAAACCTTTGCCAAGTGACTTGAAGTATGTATTTTTGGGTGAGGGAGAGTCCTATCCAGCTGTCATTTCATCTCAGCTGAGTTTGGACCAAGAAAATAGACTTGTGGAAGTCTTGAGGAAGCATAGAGGAGCTTTGGGCTGGACTATAGCAGATCTGCAGGGAATAAGTCCATTGATTTGCACTCATAGAAAATTTTTGGAGGATGAGGCCAAGCCTATTAGGCAAATGCAAAGGAGACTCAACCCCAACATGAAAGAGGTTGTTAGAGGGGAGGTAATCAAGCTCTTGGATGCTGGAATTATCTACCCCATCTCAGATTCTAAGTGGGTGAGTCCAACTCAGGTAGTGCCTAAGAAATCTGGAGTGACTGTGATTAAGAATGAAAAAGAGGAATTAGTCCCAATGCGCATCCAAACAGGATGGCGCATGTGCATAGATTACAGGAAGTTGAATGCAGTCACAAGGAAAGATCACTTCCCTCTTCCATTCCTAGATCAGGTATTGGAAAGAGTGGCAGGGCATGCATTTTACTGTTTCTTGGATGGTTACTCTGGGTATAATCAGATTGAGATTGCATTGGAGGATCAGGAAAAGACCACATTCACTTGCCCATTTGGCACATTTGCATATAGGCGTATGCCTTTTGGTCTTGCAATGCTCCTGCAACATTACAGAGATGTATGATGAGTCTGTTTAGTGATTTTGTAGAGAGATTCCTTGAAGTTTTTATGGATGACTTTTCAGTATATGGCAGTGACTTTGATACATGTTTGGGAAACTTAGAGAAGGTTTTGATTAGATGTGAGGAGAAAAACTTGGTTTTGAACTGGGAAAAATGCCACTTTATGGTAACTCATGGAATTGTCCTTGGCCACATAGTGTCTTCTAGGGGGATAGAAGTAGACAAAGCCAAAGTGAAAATTATTCAAAAACTTCCTACACCTAGATGTGTTAAGGATATCAGATCATTTCTTGGCCATGCTGGGTTTTATAGAAGGTTTATTGCATCATTCAGTGCCATTGCTAGACCTTTGTGCAACCTTCTATCCCAGGATGTTCCCTTTGATTGGACACCAGAGTGTCAGGCCTCATTTGATAGACTTAAGAGTTTGCTCACCTCAGCTCCCATTATGCAGCCACCAGACTGGACTTTACCATTTGAAATCATGTGTGATGCTAGTGATTGTGCCATTGGTGCAGTGCTAGGACAGAGGAGGGATAGGAGACCACATGTGTTGTACTATGCTAGCAAAACCCTTAGTGAAGCACAAAGGAATTACACTACTACTGAGAAGGAGTTGCTAGCAGTAGTATATGCCTTGGACAAGTTCAGATCATACCTGGTAGGTTCCCATGTCATAGTATACACTGACCATTGCTGCTTTGAAGTATCTCTTGACCAAACCTGATGCTAAGCCTAGAATTATTAGATGGATTCTTCTGCTTCAAGAATTTGATTTAGAAATCAAGGACAAAAAGGGAGTTGAAAATGTAGTTGCTGATCACCTTTCTAGACTCCCACATCAGGATTTAGCATCTTTTGATTCTCCCATCAATGAGACATTCCCTGATGAGCAGTTGTTCCACATAGACTCTTCTGAGGTACCTTGGTTTGCAGATATAGCCAACTACCTAGCTTCAGGTATTGTGCCTTCTCACTGGACCATGCTGGATAGAAGGAAGTTCTTTAGGAATGTGAGACACTTTTTCTGGGATGACCCTTATTTGTTTAAGTATTGCTCAGATCAAGTCATAAGGAGATGCATACCCGAGAGTGAAGCCCAGAGTGTCATTAGTTTTTGTCATACTCTTGCATGTGGAGGTCATTTTTCAGCTAGGAAGACAGTGGCAAAGATTTTACAGAGTGGATTGTTTTGGCCTACCATGTTTAGGGATGTGCATGCTTTTTGTGTTGCTTGTGATAGGTGTCAAAGGCTTGGTAAGATCACTAGGAGAAACATGATGCCACTTCACCCCATTTATGTGCTTGATATCTTTGATTGTTGGGGTATGGATTTTATGGGACCATTTGTGAATTCATTTGGCAATGAGTATATCTTAGTGGCAGTGGATTATGTTCAAAGTGGGTAGAAGCCATACCAACTAGAACCAATGACCACAAGGTAGTGATAAAATTTTTGAAGGAAAATGTGTTTTCAAGATTTGGAATGCCAAAGGCCATGATAAGTGATAGGGGAACACATTTTTGCAATAGACATGTTGGTCTTTTGATGAAGAAGTATGGGGTGTTACACAAGGTTGGAACATCTTACCACCCCCAAACAAGTGGACAAGCTGAATTAGCCAATAGAGAGATCAAAAGAATCATTGAAAAAACAGTGAATCCCACAAGGAAGGATTGGTCTTTGAAATTGGTTGATGCACTTTGGGCTTATAGGACTGCCTACAAGACTATCCTAGGCATGTCTCCTTATAGGTTAGTGTATGGAAAAGCTTGTCATCTTCCTGTGGAACTTGAACACAAGGCCTTTTGGGCAGTGAGACATTTTAATGAGAGCATCACTGAATCTGGTTTTCAAGAAAATTGCAACTAAATGAGCTTGAGGAGATTAGAAATGATGCATATGAGAATGCTAAGATCACTAAGGATAGAGTGAAGAAATGGCATGATACACATATCCTCAAAAGAGAGTTGTTTGTGGGTCAAAAGGTTTTGTTGTATGACTCAAGGTTACACTTGTTTCTCGGGAAATTGAAGTCCAGATGGAGTGGTCCATATGTGATTCAGAACATCACTGAGTTTGGGGCTGTTGACATTCAAAATCCAACCTCCAAGAATGTTTTTAGAGTGAATGGACAGAGATTGAAAGAGTATCATGAGAATTCTGTTGCTGAAGTAGAGAGTTGGATCTTGAAGATCCCCCAAATTCTGTTTGAATGAAGGAAGAATTCTGATTTTGTATCATAGTAGTGTAGGTTCTGTTATGCTTTTGATTTTCTGTTTTCTTTTGTTTTTGTAAAAAAAAAAAAAAAAAAAAAAAGAGAGGTTGTATGTAGTTATTGCTAACCTTCAGTTTTCAGCTGCAAGTAGTACTCAACTGAGGAAGTGAAGAATCTGCTTGATGAAAAGAATCTAGTCAAATCTGATGTGATCAGTTGCAATTGCAACTGCAGCTGTGATCATGCAGTAGCTGGACTAAATGCCTTGCCACTGCTGAAATGTGAGCTTGAAACAAAGTTGGAGGGGAATTGGACACAGCAGCTGACTACCAGCTTTCATTTCTTGGTAATAAGTTGAATTTTCATTCACAATCTTCAGGTATGTTACTTCACCAACCTTTCTTTAATTTGCTGGTTTAATACATTGAGGACAATGCATGATTTTAGTTGGGGGGGGACACAATCTGAGTTTGTGGATGTGAATAGTATTTTTACTGAAATTTGCTGAATTGAGTGATTGGATATGATCAGAATGTTTTGAATATGATTTGGAATTGTTTGAATTGAATTAAGATCATGCTTATGTCAGTTTGAGTTTGCATATGTTGAAAATTTGAAAAAAAAAAAAATTTTGTGAAAAATTTGGAAAAATTGCAAAACTTCTTCTTGAATTAGTTAATTTTTTTTTGAAATAATTTTCGAATCCTAGCTGTTGACAAAACTTAATTTGAGTATTCTTACGAAGTGGGGGAAGAATTTCTGGTTTTCTAGACACTGGAATTGCAAATTGCTGATAACCTGTATTCGAATATGGGTCTGGGTATTCGAATATGATGTCAGTTTTAAATCCTATATATACCCGTGAGTGGCCCCATTCAAGTTTCTGTTCTATTCGAATACGAGCCCTGGTGCCCACGACCCTGAAACCTTCACCATTCCACATCTTCTTCCAGTCTTTTACTTTCAGATTATCTGAGTGAGATTTGAGTTGACATTGAAAGGAAGACTCAGATACAGAGCTGCGATTGAAGAAGCTAGGGTTTACAGCTTTGGAAAATTTCTGATAAAGGGTGAAAAATCAATTGAAGCAAGATGCCACCAAAGAGGATGAAGAAGATGGCTTACAAAGGTAAGGCTAAAAGAAGGAGCATGAGGATTTTGAGCCAACATGGTAAGGGTTCTTCACTTGTTGTTCAGGAACCCATAACATATGAACTGTCATCTTCTAAATCAGACCGTAGGTCCTCCTCTAGAACAGAATCATTCCATTCTGTAGGTAATGAGAGTTTGAGTGAGAGACATGATGATCATGTCTCTAATGTTGAAAAGGAAAACTCTGTTGGAGTTCCTGAGAATGTGCCTACTAAGGAACACACCACTGCTCCTGAGCATGAGGTCTATACCTCTGAAAAGGTTCCTGAGGATGAACCTGAAGCACAATCTGACCATGATCTGTTTGATGAGGGTTCTTTTGATAACTTGAGGTTTTCCAACAAAGCTTCAAAGTTGAAATATGATGAGAATTACAGCAAGAGAGCTGTGTTGAGTGAAAGAGGAATTAAATTGGAGGATTACAATGAACCACCCTATGAATTGTTAGAATTATTTGAGCAAAGGGGCTGGGCACATTGGGTTACAACAAGTAGGAGGGCTGTGGTACCATATGTGAGAGAGTTTTACTCAAATGCTGAAATGGGTATGATTCATGGGAGACCTGAGATAAACTCTAAGGTTAGAGGGAAGAGAATTAGTTTGAATCTTGAGAAGATTTCTTTCATAGGTCACTTGCCTGTTGAAAGAATACCCGAATCCACACCTAAACAAAAAGCACGATGGGAGAAGCAATTGCATAAGGACAATTTGGCTAGACTCTTCACAGCCAACCCTCAAGCTCAATGGACCACTGCTAGGATGTCCAAGTCAGGAATTACTCCCAAAGGTAATATCCTTCACATGCTAGTTTGTTCTTTATTTTCTGCCACATGCTTACAAGTTAACCATCACTCTTGAACAAGCCATGATTATGGGAAAGTTGTTGTTAGGCATTCCCATGGATTTACCTTACCACATTTGGTTGGTTATTTCTCATGTGGTAGAGAAACCAGAATCCACTGCTGGGCTGCCTTTTGGAGGTTTAATTACAGAGATAATTCAGCACTTTTTGGGAATAGAGGAAGAGGTAGGAATGGCCATTGTGAAAGCTGCTCCTTTGATAGACAAGATATCTATGAATCGAAGTCGAGGACAATTGAAGAAGGCTGCTCCACCTGCAGTTGAGAACAACCAGCAGCAGCCAGCAGAGGAGGAGGCAACTGAAGCAGTCCCTATGAGCACAGAGGAGAAGTTGACATTAATCCAGAAAAATCAAGAAGTACTGATGAGGGAAGTGAGTGAGCTGAGACAGGGGCAGCAAAAGCTTATTCGAATGGTGGAGAGCATATTCGAATTGAGTCAAGAAGGGAGAAATGCTTAATTTCAGTACTTCAGCCATGATCCAGACCCTTTTGTCCTTGAAACCAGATTTTTTTACCGCAAATCTTTAGAATATTTCAAATATGTTTTGTCAACAATAGGATTTGGATTGATGTTCCTGCTGTTTGTTTCTTTTGATTAGGTTTAAGTTGTTTTGTTTTATTTTTGCTACCTATGACTTTGAGCTTACAACTTGGAATGAATGAAATTTCTGTTTTCTTGGAATTAGTGATGTCATTTGCATAAATTGGATTGAGCTGAGTTGAAGTATGGAATTTTAAAGAGTTGTTGTGATTGCCATGTGTTTTTAAGTTGAAAAGTGTGTGAATGGATTTAGTTTGAGGATTGTTGATCTAACATTGTCTTGAGGAATGAATTTATGAATGAATAATGTGTTTTATGGATTTCCAGATATAGTGGAGACTTAAAACCTGAAGTGAGATATTTGAGCTTTAAACTTTGTTCATGAGAGACTTCATTTACTCTAAGGGCTTTCCAAAAGCTCAAGCTTTTTGCACTTCAAATTCCTTCAATAACTCCACTTATACTATTTTGCTTTGGGTGTTTGTGAAGTGATGGAAGAATGGAACTAGACTTCTGATTCTTAGTTTTTATGGTTGAATGAAATGAAACCAAGGAAATGATATTAGGCCATTTTTCTTATCTTTTGAGCTTAAAAAAAAATTTTCCTTTTCTTTGATGAACATCATCCTTGGAGCCAAGTTTGAGCTTTATTAGAGCATTCATACTTCTTTATTCTTACCACATCATACCCTTAACCATTATGAATGCTCTTTAGCCTTCCCTAACAGATTGGAACACACTGAAAATATTAAGGAAGAGAAATGAACAACATTTTGGGATTTGGAGGTGAGAAGAAAGAAAAATGAATGGAATGAGGAAAAAGGAATTGTTAAGGGAAATTGTTGATAAAAGAAAATCAAAAAGGTGGAAACTGTTTTAATTTTGAAGTACATTCACTTGAGGTAAATTTCTGCCAAAAAAAAAAAAAAAAAAAAAAAAACAATGTAAATGAATTGGAGAAGGGTGGAAGAAAGTTTATTTCAGTGTTCCAAATCAGTTTTTGAATTCCTTATCCTTTCCTTCTATTACCTTATTAAAACTCATGACCCCATTACAACCCATTGCAAGTCCTAATTGATCTTTGGAAGAATTTTCATTCAATTGTGAAATTTAGGAATTAGGGAATCATGGTGAAAATTCTGAAATTACTTTGCTACATCATTCCTTCATGGAGTTATGCCAAGTCTAATTCTTTCTTGAATACATCGTTTTTGACTTGTTGATGCCACCTTCTAGAATTTGATGAACATTTACTCTTAATAAGGGGCATCTTGAGTGAAACCTTGTGTGCTCTATTTTCTTTGGAGTGAATTCCAAGGTGAGATTTGAAGTCAAAACTTGGGAATGAAATGGAATGCAAAGTTCAGAATTAAATGAAGTTCTAAAGATGTATGTTAAGGTTGATAAAGCTAAAAGCTGTTATTCATTCACATTCATTTCACACATTTGGCAAGTTTCACATCTCTTATAAAATTTTAAATTTTAAACTTTGCTTATGAAAATTTTTGCTTATGGTGTCGACTAATTCCATATGAATAGCTGAAATATCATTCAAATTGAAATGAAATTAATGATTTTGGATTTCTCTCCTATTTCTTCTATTAGAAGCATTACTAGGGACTAGTAATGTTGTAGTTGGGGGGTGTGTGATTGGACGTCAATTGTTACATATTTATATATTCAAATTACACTTGCACACATCATAAAAAGATATAAAATCTATGTTTTGTGCAGATTTCATCTCCATATCTCCAAAGTGGAATATGTGTTGATTTCCATCACAAAAACAAGAAATTGAGCTACATTGAGGGTGTTGAGAAGAAAGCATGCTGCACAACACATCAAAGGATTGAAGCTATTTCAGAAGAAGAAGAAAATTCAGTTGAAATCAATGCAAAGAGATCAGAATCACTATTCTGAAAATTTCTGCAGCAGAGGATCATATTCGAATATGGTTTTACTGTATTCGAATATAAGCTTCTTCACAGCAACGAATTCCATGTGACCCCAACTTCTCCATGTGATGTAACCTGCAATCCAGGGAGGGCAAATCAGTAAAAAAAAGATATAGGAGAGAGAAGGAGCCATCATGAGGACAACATTCGGTTAGAGGAGAGAGAAAAGAGAGGAGAGAGAAGGAAGAGAGAGGGGGAGTAGAGACACACGAAAAAAAACAGAAAAGATGGGGAAAAGAGATTCAGCTTTTGTAGAGAGAGTTTTGGAGAGAAATTCATTGAGAGTTCATAGTTTTACATTGGAATTTCATTTCGGCATTAGAGTTTTTGAGATTTACACTTTGAATTCATTCCAATTTCTGTAATCAGATTTTCAGTTCTGTTTCCATTAAACTTTCAATTTCAGATTGTAATGTCTTGGAATCAGATTTCCACTTCTGTTTTTCTTCTTTTTAACATGCTCGGCTAAGTCTTCTTGGGCCAAGGCAAGGGTAATGCCCTTCCAATGAATCTCAAGTGGCCGAACTTCATGAATTTACTTTGAGTTCTTATGGTTATCAAGTCAATTTGCAGCTGGGTGTCTTAGAACTCATTGATTCAAGACCCGATTGATCCAACTTTGTATATCCTATTGATGAGTTCATAGGTGTTGCTTAACTTAGAACTCTCATGACATTGTTGTATGTGGGTTGCTAGAATTAGAACTCCTATTGTCCTTAAAATAGGTTATGCACATTGAGTGTTTAATCCATGGTTTTTTTCAATTGAAATTAATTTTCTCAAAAATCAGTACAAATTGATTTGGTAATTTATAAACTCTTGGCACTTGAAATTCATTCGGATTGGTATTAAACTTGTCTTGCTCAACCTTTTATCACTTAATTTTTTAGTTTAAATTCACTTTGCTTTTGGAAAATTAGTTCAAAATCATCAACCAACCAAATCAGATTTTAATTTTCTGTTTCACATTTTTCTGTGAGTTGTGTTTTGCCAAATTAATCTCCATTAGAGTCATTCACTTCATTACTCCCTAGATCCCTGTGGAAATGACCTGGGACTTACCAGTTATTTTGTGCTTCAACCACACCTTGCACTTGGGGGAAAACTTGTCTTGATTTACCTCACTTAACATTTTCTTTAAATTTGAATTTATAATCTGAATTTTCATTTGAGCTTTTATTTTGGAGTGAGGTAATTAAACAAGATCAAGCACCAGCTATTATTAAATTTCCGTTTGATCGGTAAAGGTCAAAAACTCTTGAAGATTTAGATCCCAAAAAAAAAAAAAAAAAAAAAAAAAAAAAAAAAAAAACAAACAGAAAAAAACTCACACTTCTAATTTCCAAATACTTCCCCAAAGAAAATTCACTTTCCTGCTACCAATCAAGCATTCTAGAAGCTTCAACTTTAAAACACCTGATTTGGAAATTGTGCACCATAACCAATCCTCTCTAGTTTCCCCATTTTATTCCCAATCAGAAAATTGGAAAGCAAATTTAAGACTGATCTTACTCAGATGGTCCAAACATTATGTTTTGGAATTTGTTAGCATCTTTTGTTAAGGGTCCTTTCTGCTCCTTTTTCATCATTTATTCATATCTTTCAGCATTCAAACCTTGATTAATTGGTTTGCATCAGCAGTGCCATTTCACCAAGGCTTTTATTATTTTTTATTTATTACCGAATCTCACTGCGCGATTGAGTTCATCATTTGAACTTCTTGGAATTGTCAACTAATGTTAATACATGAATTTCTAAGCTCATGAGGAAAAGAACTAAAATATAACTAAGAAAATGTTACAGAACGGTAAATTCAGGAGAGAAGAAACATAACGCAAAATTTAAACAATCCAAGTCAAACTTGAACTACCAGAATCTGGTGACCAGGGAAATGCTGCGTTATTGGCACCTTTAGGAGAAATGAAAATGTGTTATAACCCAAATATATATATTTACTATTATTATTTATATTTTTATGTGTTATAGTTTTATTAGAATTGGTTAGCTTTGTTTAGTGTTATAGTTTTATTAGAATTAGTTGATTTTATTTAGGAAATAATTAAATTTTAATTTTTAATGTTTTGGATAATTTGAAGAGTTATTAGAATTATAATTGGATTGGGATTGAAGGTCTACCGTAATTTAATAGGTGTAATAACATACGATTAAAAAGTTAAGGTTATAAATAAGAGGTGTCTTCCTAAGGTTTTATTATTTTAATTAAGAGAGAGAAAGAGAAGAGAAGAGAGAAAAAAGGAGGTTACGCGTGAAGAGTGAAGAAGAAAATAAGATTAGTAATTTTATTCTTTCCTTTAGATTATTGATAGATTAGATTAAAGGTTAATGTGTATATATGCATATATGTGCGTGTATAAATTAGAATCTGAAAAAAAAAAAAAGAAAGAAAAAAGATTTTGATTTTTGGAATTGTACGTATTTGTGTATATATATTTTTATGAAATTTATATATATATATATATATATATGCATAAGCATTAAATCTAGTTTGCAAAGGGCGGGTTTTCAAAAAAAAAAAAAAAATTTTTTTTCCTTTCACGTGATGTATAGAAGCGAGTTGTTGTGTGGAATTTTTTATGAATAAAAAAAAAAAACTGTGCATTGCCAGTGACTTTTAAATTCAGTGGGTTCGATTTTAGAATATATATATATATATATATATATATATGTTATGGACACGTGTGTCTCGGCTTGTGTAACTTCACAAAAAAAAAAAATTTACTATCAATTTGACAATTTGAAATTGTTATTTATTTATATTAATTAATTTATTAATAGAGAGTTAAGTGTCTACATTTAGTAATTTATTAATATAAATTTAAGATAGGCGTTAAATAATAGGCATTTAATTTTATGTACTCAGGATCGTGACGAATTATCTCGATTTATTTTCATTTACATCTTTGGACACTAGGTGAGTGGTTATTTTATAAATTATTCCATGCATAAAGATTTGAAAGTTGAAAATTTTTGGATTATTCTTGTGAAAAATTATATTGTTTTGATAATAATATTATATGTTTTATGCTATTGAGCATAGATAAAATTATTTGGACACTTGTGTTTAATCCTGGAAATTATGAGATTGTGATGGAAAAATTATTTTGTGGTTATTGGAAATAAAAATTAAAGTCCAGGGGACAGGCTCCTTAAGTGGTGTGACTCTGGCAACTAGGGAACAGGCCCGTGAAAACCGTGGTGACCCTAGTTCTCAACGATTGTAGGAACAGGCCCGTGAAAACCGTGGTGACCTCAATCGGATCAGCTTAGGGAAGAACCCAGGAGCCAGACTGGGTGACTCTAAGTACGATATTGGATCCAACGGGCATTGCCCACCAGATAGTATATTGGCACATTTTATATTTAGTTTCCATATATCCATGGATTAATGTTTGTCATCACTGTTGTGATTGACGGGATGAATTATGAATGTTATTGTACTCTGACGTACATGTTTTGAAATTGTTATTGATTATGCATGGACATGGTTACTTGAAAATTTTTCTTGATTAAATTGGTTATTTGAAAATTTATTATTTTCAAATGGATATTATTATTTTTGGCTTGGCAATCCATTCACTGGGCTTTTGGCTCACCCCTTCTTTTAACATTTTTCAGGTGAGCCTAGAAGGGATTAGACATGGATTCTGGCAGTAGGACCTTTAAGTCGTGGCCTCTTAGGAATAATTTTACATTTTATTGATGGATTTTATTTTGGTAGCTAGATTAGAGTTTGATGATTTGAATTATTTTTAATTACTGTTATTTAATTGTTTTGAGTTTGAAACGTTAGTAGAATATTTTATTTATTTTCGTAATTTTTTTTTAAATGGCAAGGTTATTTTGTGATTGAAATTTCTTTAGTAAATTTTGGTTGAATGAGAATTAGGCTTGCGTGTTCCTTAAGCTAAGGTTTAAGGTGTTCGGCCGGTTACATTCTTAAGTGGGGTGTGACAAAATGACACAGAA